>JAUTXW010000524.1:1800000-2247594 GCA_030620095.1 Kuschelorhynchus macadamiae | reverse complement strand
TGACCCGCACGATAACATTGCTTTTGATTATATATATATATATATATATATATATATATATATATATATATATATATATATATATATATATATATATTTGACATTTTTTATATAATTATAGAATACCAATTTTAAAGCGTGTTTAAAATAAGTAAATTTTTTATTAATTTTAAGACAAAATTTGATATATAAAAAATCGGTAAAATCGCTTTACCAGAAACTCGGCGTAACGAAATATATATATATATATATATATATATATATATATATATATATATATATATATATATATATATATATATATATATATATATATATATATATATATATATATATATATATATATATATATATATATATATATATATATATATATATATATATATATATATATATATATATATATATATTGTATATATATTCGCATGCATGGCCCTTAATTTTAGACTAAAATTTGAAGAAATCGGATAAGTAGTTTTTTAGCTCTGCCGCGAACAGACAGACTGACGGACAGACATACCTACTGACAGACGGAATTGAGAAAACATGTTTTCCGGCATCTAGGGACCCTTAAACGTAAAGATCTGAAAAAATCTCACGAGGGAATTATCTTGTGTTTTTAACAACAGTGTATAATATTTTTGCAAAATCATTTTTTTTTGTTATTACAATACAAAAAAAACAAGTTTTCCTTGCACAGGGGTGGCCCGCATTTAAATAAATGACACTGTATAAGTGGTTAGATTTTTAGGTCAAGCGAGGCTCATAATTTTTGGTGATTGATAAAAAAATCTCACTTTCATTAAGTGGCTGTATAAACAGAACATATCCTGATTGTTCCACTAATTCGAACCGCCTTCCGACTTTATTAAGGCGCTTGCCATTTTGTGTATTTTTGTTTTTGCCAACCAAAAAATTTTAACCAAATACATATTTAGCGAATTTTCTTATTTAGTCCCTCGGCATTTAATATATAAAATAATATTAAGTGGCTATCTTAATATTGCGTAATATAATTTAAAAAAACTATTTTCTTTCTCTCTGTATATTTGCAAATAGCCGATCGAGATTTAATAGCTCGATAAAAGAATTTTATTTTATATTTGTTATATTTTGTCTAATTTTTTTATTAACTAATAATATGATGGAAAATATGTTGTATATGTTGCTGAAACTGAACATGCTTTTTTGCTAAATCCTAGGTACTTTTGGAAATATGTGAATGATAAAAGGCAGGCAAATCGCCTTCCTCATAGTATGCATCTTGAAGCAGAGGTGGCTCATAATGGAGATGAAATTGCTAGTTTGTTCGCACAACACTTTGCTAGAGTGTACGATGACTCTAATTGTAATGTTCCGGATTTCACTCGGAACAACTTTGGAAACATATTGCTCACTGGCTTCTCTATAACTGATGTTTTCAACAAAATTTTTAGTTTACCTTCTAAGACAAATTGTGGCCCTGATCAGATTCCTAATTTGTTTCTGAACAAATGTGTTTGCACAATGGCTGAGCCTCTGCAGCTAATTTTTAATAAATCTATTGAGTCCTGCAGATTTCCTGAAAGCTGGAAACATAGCTATATAACACCTATCTATAAATCGGGCAAGGTGGAAGATGTCAACAATTATCGGGGTGTTTGAATACAGTCTGCTATGTCAAAGCTTTTTGACAGCCTTGTATCTGATCAGCTTAGTTGGGCATGCAAGGGTATTGTCAACGATCTTCAATTTGGATTTTGTAAAGCCAAATCGACTCAGGAGAACTTGGTTTTCTGTCAGGTTGCCTTGTTGGAAGCCCTGGAGAGTGGCGCACAGGTTGATGCCATCTATACTGACTTCTCCAAGGCTTTCGACAGGGTAAATTTCAGGATCCTCCTAACAAAGCTTTTGGCACTGGGCTTTTCTCAGCAGCTTGTTGATTGGTTGGAAAGCTTTCTCAGTGGACGGACGCAGACTGTCAGGATAAACGGTAGTGTCTCTGCACCATTTAAGGTTACATCTGGTGTCCCTCAGGGGTCTCACTGTGCCCCGCTCCTTTTTACCTTATTTGTTAATGATATTGCTGATATATTGATTAATTCCAATGCGCTGATGTTTGCTGATGATTTAAAAATTTTCAGAGTGTTTAAGGACGAGGGGGACGCAGTTGGGCTTCAGAGGGATTTGGATGCACTTTGGCAATGGACACAAACTAACAATCTCTATCTAAACCTTAAGAAATGTTTCCACATTAGCTTTTTTCGTACTAGGTCGAGAATTCAGTCGTCTTATTCGATAAATGACACAGAACTATCATATACCAAGTGCATAAAAGACCTTGGTGTCTTGTTCGATGAAAAACTTACTTTTGTTGAGCATGTGTTGTGTATAAGTTTAAGGGCACGAGAATGCTGGGCTTTGTTGTCAGGAACTGTCAACACTTTTCGATTGATATTATTAAAGTATTGTACTGCTCATTGGTAAGATCTAATTTAGAGTATGCTACCGTCGTTTGGTCATCATTATACCAAGCACACAAAGACATCATTGAGCGTGTCCAGTATAAGTTTTTGAGATTCGCTGCATTTAAGTGTGGTATAAATATGGAGAACTACCATCGAATTGATATGTTAAATTTACTGAGTTTGAAAACACTTGAATGTAGGCGTCGTATGTTTGATGGATGTTTTGTCTTTAAGTTGATGAATATATAATGATTGAATAGACGTCTGAGACAAAGTGATTTATTTTTCGTCCCTTTTCATAACACTAATTATGGAATGCATTCTCCTATTGATAGGAGTGTCCGTATGTTAAACTCATTACATCCGGATTTTGACCTTTTTGACTGTACCCTCTCGAGCTTTAAAACACTTCTTTGCCAGAATACTGTGATGTATAGTGTTAACTGAGGTTCCTGCTTGTAAGACTATTTTTTTGTTTGTTATATGTATTTTAATGAAATTCTTTAAATATGTTATCTTAATTTCTAGGTCTATCATCTAATTGATTATTTAATTGTATATTTTTTTTTGCAAAATGGTCAATTTGGTAAAATAAAAAATAAATAAAATAAAAAAATAAAATATTGTAAATCATGAGGGGGTATTAGATATATACTACACATACATAAGTATGTTTAATGATATTTGCCACATAGAGCAAATATACTTCTCTTGACACTCGCTCACTGATTTTTTTATGAGACAACTCAAGTAAAAAAATAAAAATGGCCGTGTTCTACCAGTATGCTAAACTGGTTAAAAATGTCAAACAGCATGGGGATTATTTTATTTATATATATTATTATATTTATTATTTTTAATTCTATTCCTTAATTTTAGAAATACTGAATGTTATTAAGGCAAGAAAATTAGACACATTTTTTGAACTGGAAGAGAAAATAATGAGCAAGACGCAGCAACTAGAAAAACAGCTTTTGGATATAATATCGGACAGTCACGCGGGAAGTATAGATGACAAAATGAGGTTATTTATCATATATTATATTTGCACCACACATTTGACTGATATAGACCTTAAAAAGTTTGAAAATGCGTTATTAGAGGCAGGATGCGACTTGAGTCCCTTGGTGTATATTAAGAGGTGGAAGTAAGTCTCAAGTTTTCAGATAATTTGAATTTTCAATCTTATTTTGCTAGCATTCAAATCTCACATTCGAGAGTTGACAAAATATCACTAATCTAAAGTTTTGAAAGCATACCGTTGTGTAATAGATATGTTGCTTTGTACCACACAATTTAATATAACAATAGTTAATAAAAAGTTTAATAAGAGAATATTATAAAGATTCTCATCAACTTAACATGTAAAGCATATCTCGCATGTCTTGAAAATAATTATTTTGAGATGTGTTTTGAGCGATATACTAAATCTTAACCCTCCATCGTTGTATTCTGTGAAAGCATCGAGCGATTAGACGACATATTGTTTGTGTAGCTGCAGATTGTTAATCATAACGAATTCCCGCGATATTAATCGAAGCCAGCCACAGTCTATGACGACCGGTGTGTGTTAAAATCTCACGCGGCAGTACTTATATTGTTTATTGAAATAAGAAAAAATGTTAAACATAATTTTTACAAACATTTGTTATCAAGAATTGGGAAAAGTAAAATCGCTATTTTATGACTGATTTCTCCTCTCAAGAATTAAGTATATTAATAACGGGCAGTTATGACTAATGGTTATCGTTTCATCCTTGTATTTATCTAAAAGGTGTCTTTTTATAGGAGCTTCATTAAAATGGCCAGCGGTGGTTCATTAAATCAATATGAAGGTGCAGGTACTAAAACAGTTAGTATGTTTTCAAAATTAGTTTCACAAGGATCAAACTTCGTAATGGAAGGAGTAAAAAACTTAGTCGTCAAGAGACATGTAAGTATAAACAAAAGGAAGTTTTTTTGCTATGGAATTGTGTTTATTTTATGTCAATCTGAGATATTGATATTTCTTGTCCCTTATATAGTTAAAAAAATTAAATTTGCAAATAAACAAATAGAATTATATGATTTCTTGAGTAATATTTAGTAGCTGAAATTGTAGTGTCTTGATAGTCCTGGAGCCTACGATCAAAATGTGTTTTCATCGCTGTGCATCCGATAAAGTGATACATGGTTATTTATGACACATTGACGCAGCTCTTAAATTTTTGTTATTAGAAGCGGACTACAATTACACAATATAATTGGTAAATAAATAAATATATATATATATATATATATATATATATATGTATAATAGTCTTGTAAAGAATATTGCTCTACTGTTACATATCTGGTACATATCTTGTACATGTAATATTAAGAAAATTGAAAAGGTTCAGAAAATATTTTACAACAAATTACATTTTTTCAATTTTGATATTTTTCAGTTAAGTTTAATTGCTCTAAAGATAAAGGTAATTTAACTTTTAACCGAGTGATTTATTTTTGGTTGTTAACTGTATTTTTGTAATCTAATCTTTTCTGTCTTTATTGTGTAATTCTTTATATATATATATATATATATATATATATATATATATATATATATATATATATATATCAGCATCAACATTTTTTGAACAATAATGAAAGACAGACTCTGTCGAAAGCTTTGCAGATATCTGAATATACTGGATCAGTCTTTGTACACCCCGAGTCCAGTTGGTGGTATAGGAAGGTTGAAAGAATGGAGTGTATATCTAAATTGTTCTCTGCGGTCTGACATACATTATGAATATTATTGGACTCACAGCAATTAGACTCTACGTTTGATATTGTGAATTTTAGCTATATGTAATTCACATTTCTTACACCTAGAATATCAGACCCGCAGCTGAGTCTACATATACTCCATTTTTTGCAACTTCCTCCCTCTACCACGATATCACCGACTTAACTTAAAGGGCGTAAAAATCTAGGAGTGATATCAGAATGTCATAATTAATCATTTCATCAGACGCGCAGTGATGAATACACAATATTGGTTCTAAGCTCCTGTACTACTACTTTAAATTACTCACGCGTTTCAAACTTAAGATTTTTCCATTATTTCCAGCCTTGAGATATAGATTTATTTGTTTTTGATAATAGGTATATATATTTTTTAAATTATTAGGTTATTCTTGTTTTAATTTCACACAACTGAGTTACCTTAACTATTAGAATAGTAGCTTACTTTTTGTGTATACATTTTTGTAAGTATAATACCATATAATATAAAGTTATATTATTTGGTACATCTAAAACTAAAATTTAATGATGCTGTTTTCATTCTTAGTAACATATTTACATTTTTCACTATTATTTGTTATTCAACTTTATTCCTAACTAATTTATGATAAGTCCATTACAGGAATAAAACATAATAACCATAAAAGAAATTTAATAACAAAAGAAAAAGGAAAATACTAAACAGCAGTCATTTACAATACATACTAGATTATTACGTATTTTAAAAAATAACACATATAGTGTCATTCAAAATCAGATTATCAGTAATATCTAAGTACTCTTTCATGCTTGCACTATATTAACGCGCACAACAAAGGCAAGTATGTCCGGGATATAAAGGAAGCTTCATGGGATACATAGCTGTAAAGGACCACCTGAATAAAATTAAAATGAAATGTGGATGTCAACTATAGATTCTGTACAAGAGACCTAGATCTATTTGACTACGTCGTTAAAATACAGAGTATCTGTTAGCAGTTCAACAGTGTATAAACAATTTAAAACTAATTATCACAAATAAAATAGCAATACAAACGAAAAAAGTAATAATAAGTGATGTACACACGATGTTAAAAAGGTATCCCTCAAAATTATAAAAGCAATTATTTAAAAGAAATGTTTTAAGTTTTTATTTAAACATTTGTATTTTAGTTTGAAAAAACCGAAAAGGTCATTCACATAAATGATAAACAACAGTGGACCTAGAACAGACATTTGGGGAACACTGTGATCGGAAAAAAAACTCTTAACTACTCTTTTAACAATATTTTAAAAACCTCGGCGAAATATGGAATTATTGAAATAGGTCGGTATCTGTTTGGAACACCAGCTTCACTCTAGTAAGGAAATACCATATTTTAAATTAATGTCCACAAGTATGTGTTTGCATACATTTATTAAATATCTGAGGTTAGAGGTTGGCTTACAATATCAATAATAAGCCACTATTTAGATCAGTTTCCCAGAATCATTAACTGATACGCAAACGCGGAGAACATGCAGTCATATCATTATATTGAGAAACTGTTAATTGCAAAATGCGTTTTTCGTGGAAACTAAAGCAAAATCGTTCAGTACCAGTATCACTATGGGGACGAAACAATCAGGGTATTACCACGAGATGTCGAGGTTGATTAAGCAGTGTATTCTACCCTCAAGTGACCATCTTTAGGAATTGACTGCTAGCAGCATGTACTTTGCATCATAATATAATCTGTGGTTCAGATTCAGATCGTGTGTTAAGCTGTGGGTTTTATATGGCTGGTAGTAAGTACTAATAAAGCCCTAAGAGGGTTGATGGCTTAGGATCTTTCAATTATAAGTACTTATTCCAAGTTACTATTAACTGAAACTCAAATATACCTGAATGAAATATTTTTAAAAAAACATATAGTCCATGTGAACAAAGTAAGCTCTAAAAAAATTAAAAAAAAAACATACACCATAAACTAAGTAACTACATATGCAAAAAGTTATAAATATAGCCATAATAAAACATATCATTAAATATATAATTTAATAAAAGAAATAAGCTTTTAAGTACAAGATTTTAGCCACAGTAATAAAAAAAGGTAAATATATGGTTTATGGTTGGTTTTATCATCCACTAATTTGTATTCATTAAATGAAACAATGTAGCGCTTTATTGAACATATTTAATAAACTTTTATTACAAAGCCAACGTTTCGGCCCCAATTTGTGCCATCATCATGGTTATTTAATTCAAATTCGGTAGGTACTCCACAGTAACATGAGTGGTGTTGACAATCAACCCCAATAAAAGGTTATTAAATATGTGTAATAAAGCTGTTGTTTCATTTGATGAATAAATACATACCAATCAACATTTTACTTTAAATAATTGTGGGAGTTGGTTGTACTTTTTTTTACTTGCATATAAAATTAAATGTTTTACTAAGGTTGTCCTCGGGATAGGAAGTGGGACGTTCAAATTCTGTTAAGTATTAAAGGCCCTTTCTATTGTTAAATTTTCATGTTTTCTATGTATTTGTCATACAGATTTGAGTATTGAAAGGCAAGCAAGTAATAAAATTTTATATCTCACAAAAAGTGGTGTGCAATGGTCTGTCTCAGGCCCCAGCTTTGCACATGTAAGCAAAAAAAACTGCCTCTTGCAACTTTTTCATTTAGATTATTTATGTGGTTAATAAATTTCAAGATATTTTATGTGTATTCCCGAAAATTTCGTGTTTGATTTTCAGCCTTATTATCTGATAGGCAAATATTATTAGAGTTAAACTTAAACGTTAAAATATTAGTTTTTGAAACATTAAACTAAGGTGATTCGCCTCACACCATTTCTTTTCTTTCTTTCTGAAATACAGGGTAACAGTGGGACCTGGGAAACAGTAACACAGCCCTAAATTAAATAACACACATTAATTTTAGCCCTAATTTAAATAACACCCTGTATATTTGTGATACTGGGAAAAAGTCAAAAAGTGTCTTTAAAATAGTTCGAACGCAGCAACGATTTGTTTAATTTTAAAAACCCTCTTCATTTTGACAAGCAACAATGAAAATAAACTCGGGACTGTTTCTAAGCAACAGGTCCTCCTGCAAAATTTGCAATAATTTTGAGTGAACTTGCAATATGCAAATAGTTTGAATAATTCGATTTACTTTTATTTGTAGTGGAGAGCTTCATTCCAATGCAGAATTGAAATTTTAACATTGTTATGTTTTAGAATTTACCAGTTACCAAAATTGTCGATCATCTTATGGATTTTAAAAGTAGCCAAGAAATGGAAGAGTATCATTACTTGGACCCAAAACAACTTAAATTAACTGAAATTCCAAAAAATAGGTCTCCTTTTCAAGATGCTATAGTTTTCATCGTTGGAGGTGGTAATTACATTGAATACCAGAATTTAGTGGACTATGCTAAGGTAAATAAAAATAAGTGGTAGCAGTCATTATGCATTATTGTTTCTGAGATATTTTTTACAATGTTTTTCTCTAATATGCCTCTAATAGTTGGTTTTCCATTGCTCTTTGCTGTACGGATTTTTCTGAGAGTGCTTGCCCGTAATTATTTCACAGAAAAAGCTGCTCTGTGCTTACAATTCCACTAAATCAAAAACGAATTATTTAGTTGTATGGTAATATAGCATATAGCTGTAGAGCAAAAACTGTTTTGTTTTCTTTTATAATTTCCAAAAATTAAGTCCTTAATAGTTTAACTGAAAGTGTTATAGTTAATGTAAAACATAATTAAAACAGTATTTAACAATGACAAAAGCAATTTAGAAAGTGTCTAATATAATTATGACACATGGAAAATCAAAATATCATTTGGTTATTCCATAGGTAAAATTAAAAAATAACCTATAAGGCAATTTAAAAAAGAGTTTATATTTAATTTTGTAATATAGAATGAGTCAAAACAATGCCTCTTCAACAATTAACAGCACAAGATTTTATTAATTCAGATCTAAATGTTTTATTAAATTGGCTTAAAGTAAATAAATTTAAACACTAACAACTTGAATACTTCATTAGTAAAATTGGGTATTTTAAAAGAGTTTCTTTAAGTTTTTTTCTCCAAAAAACTTTGTTATATTACCATTATTTATCTACATTTTCTGCATGGTTCGACATTTTGATATTTGGCAAATGAAGAAATATCTGATAAATTACAAATTTTACAAAATAAAACAATGGGGCTCTTACTAAATTGTTATAAATATACCAAAAATTAATTTAATGTTAAATGTTCGTTATTTATTATTTTTACTTCATTTTTTATTTGGTTTAAATTTTTATTTGTAAAACAAAAAATCATTTATTGCCCGAAAATCTAAAAACATTTATAAATGAAAACTGTGAAGAACATAATTATCAAACAAGACAAAACACAGAATTACATTTAAATTAGGTTTTTAAAGGGGTTGTTCAGAAGTCAGTTTTTCATAAAGCGTCGATTCAGTATAATAAACTACCATTTATTATAGTCTCAGAAATTTAAAAATGACTTAAGATATTATTTATTTAAAAGCTGATAAGTAACACAAAAACATGGTTTTGTTTATGATGTAATATAATTTATAGCAAAAAGTATACGCGATGGTCTCGGTTCTTCCGTAAGCATAATTTTTTAAGAAGCAACTCATTTCAACCCAGTATTAACAAATTTTGTAGGAGAGCGTTAGAAATTCTGGCAGGACATGAACTAAATGTTCTTTGTACAGACCATTCTTGCTCCCAACGTTTAGTTGAAGCTAATAATTTAATTTTTGCGATTGGCTTCTAACAAAAATAGTCATTGATTTAATTATTTTTTAAGCTAAATTTAAGATTTTGTATATATTTTTTTAAATTTAGGTATTTCATTTTTTTTTCTAGGCAAAAACCAATGCTGGTAATATAAAAAGAATCACTTATGGAGCTTCAACATTAAATAACGCCAAACAGTTCCTTCATCAATTATCGTTGTTAGGACAAGAATTATAACAGTTTTTAAATTTTTATATAGATTTATTTTATTTATAAGAAAACTGTTCTGTATTCAGTGGATTGAGCAAATGTTATTTTTAAATTGTTATTGAAATATATATAATTTTTTTTAAAACTCATTTTTATTCTGATTCCAATTGCTACTTATTTATTTTTTAAAATATTTAATAATTTGGCGTTCTCCAAAACACTAAAACACAATACAATGGGAAACGCAGTGTTCGGTCCGTTGATAGGACCTTTTTTGCAATTTTGTTCCATCATCTTGGAATCGTACCAACATTTTACCACAAAATGGAATCGTAGAAACAACTGGCTAATACCACGATCGTCATTGATATACACTGTTGCTGCCTGACTGAAAAATAATGCTAATGTATTTTTTTTCACGTTACACCGTCACAGCAAGGATACCTTGATCCCTGACTGGGAATATGTCATGCAATACTGCAGCCACAATGATTATCTAATTCTGCCAAAAAACAGAAAGGTCTGGTTTTGGTTACATTTGGAATCTGCTTTGATAGTGGCAAAACCAATTATTAATTATACGCTGATTCAACAAATGGAAAATAAAAGGCCCCCTAAATGGATCCCAGCGATCAGTAGCGTTGGGCATCGGAAAATATCAACAATTTCTTTTCAAAACCAAACAAAAAATATAGATAATCTTCATTTAACTGAAAAAGTGCCATGAGCAAAAATATTTTAAATTAGGAACAAGATATCGTAGCGCGATTTTCACTAGTGTGTTTGGGCATCATTTTGCTATTTTTTCATGAAAAAAGAGGTAATACCAATGAATTTAATTTTTAAATTTTTTTTTTGCAATTTCTGTCAAAATATATAATAAATGGCCTCTAGTGGCGACATACCAAATTAAAATCACCACAAATAAGGAAGGTTTTGTTTACCAAGAAAAACTCCTTTCAACGACCCCAAGTTCAGCCGTTTGAAGTTGTTTATTTACAAAAAAGACTTTATCTCAGGTTTCAAAAGCATATATTTTTTTGTTATCTTAATAAAGCGGAATTCCGAGTAATACCACTTGAAAATAATTTCCAAGACTTTCTTTTGACCATTTTAGTTATACATTTTTTTACAGCAAATCTTTACAATGAGTAGTTTCCGAGATACAATACTTTGCACGCTTATTTGGTCATCCTGTACAATAAACACATAAAGTCAAGTCAATAAACAATACTTCCCATTTTACAAGAAGTATTCGCAAATATATCGTTAAATTAGAACATTTAGAACCATATACTTTGACGAATTATGTAGAACTAGGACAATGAGGTGAGGGATAAAATCAAACCAATAACGTACTATATTGTAGTATAATTTTTATGACAGTTTTATGTTGTTACAAATAGGTTGTCATTATGGTAGGCTGTGGATTTTAAGTATTAATTATAGCCATATAGCAAATAAAATAGGGACAACGTTATCCGTTTTAGTGTCTTGGGCGATGTGAGGGGGGGGGGCTTGGGGCAGTTAAGCCCCTCCAAATACCCAATTAGCCCCCAAAATTAATCAAATTTGATACAGACACTAAAAAACGAATAAAATATATATACGTCTTTTCATATTAGGGTCGGGCTTTAGCCCGCCCAGATCTGATATCATAACTCCGCCCATGTTTAGTGTCCAATAATTTGATGTTTTGAAATCCGAGAGATTCTGTATATTTTCTCCTTCGTGGGTGTTGCTTAAATATCATATTTAGCATCGTTGTGTATCTATCTTCTTGATTAAAGTCATTACATTCGTGACTGTTGTTTCCAACACCATATTAAAAGTTACTCCCTCCCTACGAATATAGGCTTGAATCAGACCATCGTGTCCTCTTATTCCGAAACTATCTACTTTCAGTCTATCTAATTCCTGACATGCAGTGGCTAACGTCCTATCAAAATTTGTTTGTAGTAGATCTCCATAAAGAGTCTCTTCGTTTGCGGGGACGGAGAGCCGTGTTTTGAGGTTAACTAGCCATTGCAGTATACAGGTTGCCTTCCTCATCGCAGTTTGGAGGCGGTCAGGACTCTTCCAGTTGTGATCTCCAACATTCTTACAAGTTTCTATCCTGACTGCTTAAAGTTGGTAATGAATGTGATGAAGCAAGCTTCCATGCTAGATTTTGGTTAGCCCCGGCTATTTGATTCCCTTGGTACTATCCATATCTTGAATACGCTCTCCTACCCACCACCTGAGAAGACGTGACTACACCATAGGATAAATCATTAATAAGTGCCATATATTTTATACTTGGGGGAGGGTATCTGGTTAAAGCCGCAGCACCTGTGTTGCATTAGATCTCTTGTACATCTATCGTTAAGCACATCGTCACACAAAAAAAAAACAAAAAACTAAAAATTTAGATTTTTTCAGATATTTTCAAAACATTAAATTACTGAACACTAAAATGTCCAACTTTGCCTTTGCTGCATGTATCTCTTGTCGTTTATAAGATTCCAATAGTAAGAAGCGAATTTGTTTCCCTACATATTTGCGTTTTTATTGTTTTAAGCTACTTTACTATCTATTACTATGCTATAATATAATTTTAGGCAAAACATATATTTTGTCATAGGTAGTTTGGAATTTTATAGGACTCGATTTCTCAACTTAACACATTTATTTAATTCCATTCCACTTTTCCTTACTCCTAAGCATATATGTAACTACAGTTACTAGGTTTTGCAACTTTTGTATTTCATCTATATATACAAGCAATCTGTTTATTAGTAGCTTCCAGTGGTGGCAGTGTTTTATGGTGTCCTTATTATTGCTGAATATTGTAAGTTAATATCAGTCAGTTTGAAATAAAAAAGATATGCGCATAACGTCCATGGTCCGTATTCGGTCAGTCTGAATTTTTAATATGTGATAGCCTGTCGTCCTCTTAACTTATTTTTGCAAACATTATTATAGAATTAAATAAGAGTTTCGCCGATATTTCTGCCACTGTTAAACTCGAATTTATTGGTAAATTAGCTACATATTCTACCTCATTATGGTGCAGAAATCTTAATACACGAATTTTCAGTATTATGACCTTTCCATAAGAAGTCTAATATGTTTTAGTAGTCGATGTAATGGGGAATTTTTGAGTGTTTTGTATTAATAGGTTTTATTATGGATAGTAACTGTAATGCTAAATTATAAAATAATTAGCAACGCGAAAGAATTAGTATTGGATTTTAAACGATTTTTTTTTGTATTTCTCCTTTATTAAACTGATGTCTTATGCAGTACATTCAATATTAATTGCAGAATAACGATTTTTTTTTTTAATTTTGTATTTTTAGTTCACAGTAACATATGTGGATTTAAGTAATGTGCGGTTTTCGCCAAAACTTTCCTCTTTTATTACTCTGTATAATAAGCGTAACCGTAATTTTTCGCAAATTGGAAAAATCTGTAATCATTAAAACTGCGCCATCTAACCAATTTCTGAACTGGGGTGTCACTCGATCCGAATCCGAAAACAGCTTGAAATTCCTTTGTAAATGATCTTAAGGTCATTTAATTCTGATAAGGGAGAATATTTCGTTAACAGGTCCCTCCACCCTTATTAGTGATTTGACAATAAGTTTAGAACCAAAGTGATGGAAAATTAACTTTCCAGGGAGTTAATAAAAGTTATATCTAGTTCAGTGAATTCTAAGAATTTTTGAAATTTCTGTTCACCCTAGCAACTGCGCCTCCTTGTGGTAAACTTAGAAAATTAAAAATATTTGCAGTCAATTGCACCTGGTCATTTTTATTATAATATTTTTTTAAGACGCTAACATGAAGGACCTCCGAGATATGGATAGTAAACGTCTTTATATGCGGGGCATGAATATGTTGCGAGCACGATAGTAGCACTGGCGATGTTGTCAGATTTTCTGTTTTCCAGCAAACAAAAAACTTTTATATTTTTGCATTAAATGGTTTCTTCTTCCTGATTATAAATATACCAGGTTTGATACGTTTATCTTTAAAGACAGCCGAGGAAATTGACAAGAAGTCTGCCATAAGACGCAGTGTAGAGAGGTAAAACGCTTTAGTACATAGTGGAGTCAATGGGAAAACATTGTTTCTTGTGGCAGGGTTGTCGTAATTTTTCTATACAAAGCAAGCCTTAGTGTTGTTTTTGTGACAAGTACCTGGTAAAATTTGTAGAAAAAAGTTAATTCATAACATTTTAGAAAATAAATTATATACCTTTGAATTAAGTGATGTGGATAGACCAAAATCCTAACTTAATTTAAAACAGTCCACAAAATATAAATCCAGAGACTTTAATAAGAAGTTTAAAACGGAAATATATGAGAAAAATGTCTGGATTTGTGGATGTACTGTAAATGTTGTGTTGCTTTCCCTGTCTCTTACTCATCCGCGGTATTGCGGACCAGTCTGGGCAAAATCTGGAGAAACAGACTTGAGTCATTTAGCACAAACATTTAAAAAACCTGAAAATTCCCAACATATATCAGTGCTAAATTACAAATGAAATTGTTGCGCAAAATAGATATTAGAGAACAGCGACATAAGGTGCAACATTCAGCGACAAAATGAAGTACGAAAGAACCAATACATACTTTCAAAAATTATCGATTATAAAAAAAATAAAAATAAAGACTATTAACTAATAATTCAGTCTTATATGGAGCCTAAGAAAAAAAATCCTTTTTTTTTAAATACATTTACATTCCGAATAGTTATTTAAGTTAATATTTAATCGTAAAGTAATATCTAACTTGATAGATTCTTTTAACTTAAGTCATGAATGTGGAGGGCCCTACTAGTGTTACTAAATATTCTTCATTGTTGACTGACTATGTTTGTTCAAATCGGGCAAGTGCATTTAAAAGTGTCAATAAAGAAAACTAAAGAGTGCGGTAGACTTTATACCCACAGCAATCGTAGTAGGTTTTCTCAATTATGTGCTGAGAGTAACTGGGGTGGAGTCTTATACTCCGATGACACGCTTGCAAGCTTTCATAGTCTACTGTCTTATAATTTTAATTTAGTTTTTCCCCTAAGAACCTTAAAAACGAGGAAGAGAAAACTCTGGTTTACCAGAGGACTTAAAACCTCATGAAATATGCGTTCTTTGCACCTGTTGCGAAAATATTTTTTGGAAAACTCGGCATTTATTTCATATTTTAATAAGTATCGAACTACCTATAGAAGAACACTTAAAGCAGCTAAACGGCTTTATTATGCCAGTCGAATGAAACAATCCGCAAATGGATAGAGTGAGAGTTGGAAGATCGTTAAGGAACTCTGCAGAGGCGAGGGTCGGTCAACTTGTTCCAATCTGACATGTCATCAGTTAAATTCCTTCTACTGCACTATAGCCGCCAACTTATCAGCTCATATAAATCCTGCCAAGGACCTTTTGAAATTCCTTGATGGTATATTGGTGGAACATACTTTATTTTTTGCTCCAACTGATATCAATGAGATTAAAAACACTTTTTCTGAGTTATAAAACAAAAAATACAGAAATACATCTGGTTGGGACAGTATTTCTCTTAAGTTACTATTACTTTTACCTGATATCGTCCTTAAGACACTTTCCGAAGCGATAAATTTGTCTTCTCAGAGTGATGTTTTCCCTCCTTCCTTAAAGCGAGCTAAAGTTATTCCAATTAAGAAATCATGGTTCTTGGAATTAGACCGTGTCAAATTGGAATTACTATCCGACATTTCGCCTTCGATTGCACGAGGCATCTTCAGGGATCTTTACTCCACTAGATCTGAACACTGAACGAGCTCGAAGAAATTCAGGCGGGTTTTTATACCCGACTTGTGCTCGCCGAACCGTGACCCTGTGTTAAGATCGGTTTCCACGTGTGATGTAGACCGTAACCCGTATCTCTATTGAAATTTTTTGTATGTTTTAATTTTATGAAATAGCCAGTGTTATGCTGGTGTTCAGCTACAGCAGATTGAACAATTTGTTTCTTTTTAATACATCGTTCATGTTCCTTAAGTCTAGTTGATATTGAGCGTCCTGTTTCTCCCACATACACTCCTCCACAGAAGCAAGGAATTTTATATACTCCTTCTGTTTAGAAAAGTACAATATCTTTCGGGGATCGCAAGCATTGTCCAATCTTCTTATGTGTATTGAAGATTGTACGTATGTTGGACCACCGAAGTAATCGTCCTATTGTGTCTGTAGTGCCATGTATATAGGGAAGAACAACACACTTGGTGGCTCTTTACCATTCTTACTCCACTTTTCAAAGGGGGTGACAGAGAAGCACCATCTAACTTTAGACCTATTTCTTTGGTTCCGACATAGGCTAAAGTTGTTGAAAAGCTGGCGAAGGGGTGTATCTTTGATTTCATTCTATCACACATCATGTAAGCAATATTCAGTTTGGCTTTAAGGCTTCCAAGAACACAAATGATGTCATTTTCTCTTTCTTAAACAACTTGTATAGTACTCTGAATGATGGAGAAGCTGCCGCAGCAGTATTCTGTGATTTTACCAAGGCATTTGACTGTGTCAAATCAAGATGACGCCGAGTGATGCCGTCGGTATTCAAGAGCGAAACAAAGACGTAAAAAGTATGTGTTTTCACTGCAAAAAAATGTGGAAGTGTTTAAAATGTTGTAAATGCAGCGTTCATCCGTCGTGTTTGGTACAAGCAGCAAACAAGGATGATGAAATATTACTATTAAGAAGGTTAGTGGAAGAAATAACAAGTAAGAATACAATTCTCGAGGATAATGTGTCCCTTTTAAAAAAGAAAATCATTACTATCCAGGAAAAACTGGGAAATTCTGAGAAAAAAAGACAAGGGAGGCTATTCAAAAAACGCATTCCAAACATTCCAATTCTCAGTTGATGTTCAATCGAACAGCAAAAGCGCAAGTTTCGTCAGAAGTTCGTAAACCAACAATAGATGGCAGCAGTCAAAGGCCTGAAATGACAAAAACCAGTAGAAATGGGCGAAGTGTTGATATTTTAAAACCAAAATCGACGTCTAAAAGTGTTTTTTGCTTAACCTCAAATGAAGGCGAGCCGGTGGCCGAGAGCGTAAAGCTTTAGGTTTACACCGGAGTTGGTGTCGCAGGTCCAGGGTTCGAATCCTAGGTGGGTGCACGACTTTTCAAGTCTGCAGCTAATATTAGTGGTTAAAAATCCAACAGGGAAGAGTGTAAAATGAATTTCACTGTCCACGCTGCCATTCACGCCGGTAACCAAGCCGGGGGGAACCGGATGTTCCCGTGGTAGTTTGGGGGTAAATTCACACTCCCCGCCATCACATACCCTCTCAGGTGGAGGGGATTGCCGAGGTTCGGACTCCTCGATAAACTGTAGGGCCCATCTGGCTGACATTCCCCAGACGTAAATTCCTTCCCTCACCTTGAAGGGTGATTCTTGTCCCCCTCTCCGCGCACCCTTCTTTCCCCCTATATGTACTTGTCTGAACAAAAAGTGTACCATGTGTAATAATCGGATGTTCGGGCAGGGTCACGTTACTCGATCAGTTCCGAACATCCACGAACAATTAGAATATGGGTAAATGTACAAGTTCTGATGATGGAAATTGAACAACAGTTCAACGTAAAAAATGTGTTGGAAACACAAATACACGCAGCCGACCTGCATCCATAATACGTAGTAAGGAACCTTTGAAAGGCACAAATAAGACGCCAGCTGTTCTCTAAAACCTGCTCAGAGAAAGGCATTTTTATTTCTTTCCGGTTTAGCTCCAAAAACAACTAAAGAGGGTGTTTTGGACTACCTGAGAATTCAAAACCTTGAAAGCGGCTATGATTGTACGAAAATATGCACGAAACGAGGGAAATACTGTAGTTCCTTCAAGTTGGCGGTGCCATTGGATCTGCGGCGGAAGTTTTTGTGCCCTGATCTTTGGCCACAGGGTGCAATTATTAAGTATTTTCTGAATGTGCAGAGCCCATACAGGGTGAAGGAATTATCTCAAAGACAGTTTCACCCGAATCGAGATCAACTTAAAAAGTATTTCATGCAAATGTACAGTCCCTCAAGAAGAAAGTTGCTGAGTTGGAGGCCCGTCTAGAGGATAAAGACATTGATGTGATATATTTAACACAACATTGGCTAACAGCAGCAGAAATCCAATGTGTACAAATTAATGGATATAAACTGGCGAATTTCTCAGCCAGATTGTATTCTGTTGGAGGTGGAACAGCTGTTTTTATCAAAGACAATCTATGTTTTAAACCTCTGAATGTTAATAATGATCTTAATCTTGAAAAATGTTGTGAATTTTGTTGTATTTGTCTAAAAGATTTTAATATAAATATAGCCATATCGGGATATATTATCGCTGCCCACCAGGTTGCTTTGACACCTTTTTGGACTCCATTGGTGGTGTTCTGGATCATGGGACAAGGGACATGCAGAGTGTTATATGTAGGTGATTTTAATATCAACTTTTTGAAAAAGGATAATAATGGTGTCAGATGATATTATCAAGTTTTAATTTAAAACAATCCATCTTTGAACCTACCAGGGCACAGAATTATCTTGATAACATCTTTGTGGATTCTGAATTGGGCCTTCTCTCTGCAGAGGTGTGCAAGCTTGGGTTCTCGGACCAAAGGGCTCAGATTGTGATGCTCGAGACAAAGAAGGGGAATGCTAGGATCACTGAGGATAACTATAAATATAGACCAATTACTCAAAGAGGTATGTCTCAATTTTATAATAGAATATCTGGGTGTGACTGGGATTTTGTTAGTATGAATGATGTGAATGTAGATGAAAAATGTTGTAGATTTATGCATATATTGCAGACTGCCTATCTGGAATGTTTTCCAGAAAGGAAATATAAAGTACAATCGGACCAAGGCCGTAAAATAAGTTGGTTTACATAGGATCTAAAGCTTATGAGAGAACTTTCTTGAAGATCTTAGTCGCCAATATAAGCATATTATTAATATGTCGAAACAGTTTAAAAAAGAATACAAAAATGCAATATGTAAAGCCAAAATTAAAACAAACGATGATTTAATACGTTCATCTAGCAACCCTTCTCGCACCATGTGGGATATTGTAAATAAACACAGAGGAATAACAAAGAACTCTCCTACGCCGGACATTCCACCTAACAACTTTAATGAATATTTTTCTAAAATTGCTATAGATTTAATTAATAATATTACACCCATAAATAATAATCCACTAGAAAATGTAGCAAATACAAGATATATAAATTAATTTTAGCTTCATTTAAATCACATTTAACCAGACTCGTGATGTCTTAGACAGCTTAAAAAATAAAAAGAGCCGCGACATATTTGATTTGAATGTGAGGTGTGAGGCTTATAAAATCTATTAAAAATCTTATAGTGATTCCTCTAACTAAACTGATAAACTTATGTTTTAAAGAAAACACTTTTCCTTCTATACTTAAGCGGGCTTTGGTGACACCAATTTTTAAGAAGAGGGATAAAAAACAGGCAGAGAACTATAGGCCAATATCGCTACTACCGATTATCTCCAAAATAGCGGAAAAATGCATGGCCCTACAAATTATTCAGTTTTTTGAATCTTCATAAAGCCAGTTTGGTTTCAGGAGAGGAAAGAGTACAGTCTTGGACCCAATATCAAATATCATCGAGTCATTCCACAAATTGCAGTTTAAAGCCGTTCTCTTCTGTTATCTCAGCAAAGCTTTTGATTGTGTCAATCGTGGAATCCTCCTGCAAAAACTTAAGAAATATACCTGACGTGAACTTCGTCTCCCATTTTAAATTAACTTCAAGAGGTTCGTGGGTTCGGGAGGGGTTTAAAAGACACAATTATATTCTGTGCAACGTTTCGTAGATGTATTTCTACTTTATCAAGCACTAAAAGACACAAAGCACATTTAAAAATCAAAATTATAGAAAACTAATACTCCTACCTGAAACCTTTTAGCATCCATGCACCCATATTTTTACCTTCATTGTACAATAATAAATATAAACTTTGTTTTTATGTACTTAAATGAGACATAAACTGTTGTAAATACTCGCGCACTGCGTGTTGTCGAGGAACTGAGCAGATGGTAATTTCAAAATATTTGCAAAATAAATAGTTGTTATACTTTTTTTACGATCCCATTCAAATTTAAGAGCCTTGACTCTTTATGACAATGTACGGGTAAATTGATGCTTTGGGGTTGGTTACACAGAAATTATAACATGATACAAACAATGACTAATACATATAAAATAATATAAAAAAAAAATACAATACCGAACAAATAATAAATTTTGATATACATTGTAAGTATTTTTCAATTAAAATTCAATAAAAATGAAATTAAAAATCATGTAGTAGGAATAAAAGATTTTCCCATTATATCTAGACATAAAATACTTTTTGTTTTACATGTTTTTGGTTGCTTTATATTTGTCTAACACATTACTATATATAGCACTTAAATTTTGTGTGTCCGATCTTAGATTTATTGTATCATTTAAATAAAAGTAAATCATTTCGCCTATATTCCGTTTGTACCAATTAGCCTCCCTATCCTCTCCCTAGCGTCTCATCGTTTTAACACTGGTCACATTTTTCAATTCGACAATACAACCATTTTGGATAGGGAGGCTAATTGGTACAAACGGAATATAGGCGAAATGATTTACATTTATTTAAATGATACAATAAATCTAAGATCGGACACACAAAATTTAAGTGTTATATATAGTAATGTGTTAGACAAATATAAAGCAACCAAAAACATGTAAAACAAAAAGTATTTTATGTCTAGATATAATGGGAAAATCTTTTATTCCTACTACATGATTTTTAATTTCATTTTTATTGAATTTTAATTGAAAAATACTTACAATGTATATCAATATTTATTATTTTGTTCGGTATTGTATATTTTTTTTTTTATATTATTTTATATGTATTAGTCATTGTTTGTATCATGTTATAATTTCTGTGTAACCAACCCCAAAGCATTAATTTACCCGTACATTGTCATAAAGAGTCAAGGCTCTTAAATTTGAATGGGATCGTAAAAAAAGTATAACAACTATTTATTTTGCAAATATTTTGAAATTACCATCTGCTCAGTTCCTCGACAACACGCAGTGCGCGAGTATTTACAACAGTTTATGTCTCATTCAAGTACGTAAAAACAAAGTTTATATTTATTATTGTACAATGAAGGTAAAAATATGGGTGCATGGATGCTAAAAGGTTTCAGGTAGGAGTATTATTTGTTTTCTATAATTTTGATTTTTAAATGTGCTTTGTGTCTTTTAGTGCTTGATAAAGTAGAAATACATCTACGAAACGTTGCACAGAATATAATTGTGTCTTTTAAACCCCTCCCGAACCCACGAACCTCTTGAAGTTAAGAAATATAATTTTTGTCAAGGGAGCATTCAGCGCCTAAAATCATATCTTCTAAACCGGAGACAGGTTGTGGAGGTCTGTGGGGTGCCGTCGCGTCGGAAGAAAGTGTATTGAATATTGGAGTTCCCCAAGGATCTGTACTGGGGCCCATAGTTTTTGATCTACATCAACGATCTAACAAACTCGAATACACTGGAGAAATATACACTTTTTGCCGATGACACGACCATTGCTTTTGCAGCTGATAGTCTACAGGAAGCACTGGAGGGTTCTGTGGAGGCACGAGAGAGAGCAGAGGAGTGGTTTTGTATGAATGGGCTGCTTCTCAATCAAAACAAAACCAATCAAATTATTTTTTCACTTACAGATATTGGAGGCGAATGATGGTGTGGAATGTGTGAGATTCTTGATAGTATATTTGGATCCAAGAATGCAATGGGGTCCACATATTGATGAACTGAGCAAGAAACTAGCTCGAAATTTGTTTCTATTGAGAAATCTTGCAGGTAATGTATCCTCTGAAGTTTTAAGAACGGCATATTAGGCCATATTCCATTCGCACTTGTCATATGTGGTTCTTGTTTGGGGTCATTCTGCTGAGGCTGGTCAGGTATTCTCACTACAGCGTAAAGCTATCAGGGTACTAGCTGGTCTCAGATACTGGGATGGCTGCAAACAGGCCTATGCATCTCTGGGTATTCTCACGCTTCCATCTCAGTATATACTGGAGAACCTACTGTACGTAAAAAGGAACGAGTGCTCATTCATAACACATGCGGATTGTTCATAGCCATAATACCCGGCACAAAAATGATCTTTGGATTAAGTTTTAAGGCTAGGATTAAGAGTGTTTTGTCCAAAAATTATTTTTATTCTATACACGATTTTTTAACTTTTGACTTTAATTCTTAGTTTATATGTTTTGTGCATATTTTAATTTTAATTTTAAATATTTACACCTGAAATTTTTAAATTCTTACTTTGACGTGTGTAAACATATACTTATGTATTTAGCATGAATAAATTGATTATGATTATGATTGTGTAGATGATAGAGTGCAGCTTTGTCCTGTATAAGGTCGTACTTGTCTGAACGCTATCAGTCAGTGGTGTTTAATGACAGAGTATCAAATGACAAGGAAATTGTTTCTGGTGGTACTCAGGGTCTGTTTTAGGCCCACTTTTGTTTTTGTTATATGTCAATGATCTGTCCAGATTGAGCATATAAGGAGTATTTACGATGTTTGCCGACGATACGACCATTCTCTAGCATGATAAAGACACAAATCAGTTGGAGCTTGCCATTAAAGATGATTTATTGAGAATAAAAGAATGGTGTGATTCCAATGATTTAACTTTAAATGTCTCAAACACAAATATTGTTTCTTTTAAATGTCAGATTGGTAAAGTGACTCTTGATACTCAGATTTTGGGAAAATTACGTCTTAATAAATTTGTATATAGATGAAAAGTTAAAGTTTGAAACACATATCTTAAGTATGAATGTAAAACTATCCAGGGGATGTTTTGCATTGTGGGTTGTGGCTTGGGAGCTGAGCATGTCCATAGCAAGAAATGTCTACTTTGCTTTGATTGAGTTCCACCTACGTTATGGCATATGCTTTTGGGGACCTTGCTCTAATCAGCTGTTCAACATGGTTTTTGTACAACAAAAACGTGCAATTAGATATATGTGCCAACTAAGCTCCCGGGAGTCATGTAGACCTTACTTTGCGACCCAGAAGATCCTGACTTTGGCATGTATATTTATATTAGAAACAGTGCCTTGTGCATGTTAAGATTCATACATGAGATTGAGTCTGCTCGAGTTTATGCAACTCGTAGTTCTCAACTCACCTCCCTGCCTATTCCCTGTTCAGCTTTGACCCAGAAATATATTATTTATAATAGCAAAAAATTGTTTAACCATTTGCCTTCAAACATAAGGGACATCTCTTCTTTAAAGCTTTTTAAGCGAGAAGTGAGGGGCCTATTGATTGGGAAAGCCTACTATTCATTTGCTGAATTTTTTGACGAGTCTTTTGACTAATATCTAAATACTTTATATGATTAATGTGATTGCTTTTATATTTATGTTGTTCATGCCAATTTGTCTTTCGTTTTAATTTATTTTATTTTTTATTTATTGCGTTCATTTCTGGTGCTAGAGTCGTTTTCCCTTTGTATTGAAATTGAAGCAACAATTTTATACTTTTTACCTAAGACCTCTATTTAAATATGTTTTATTTTTTTTGTATGTATTATAGTTATTTATATTTTTATGTGTGCTTATCTTATTTTGTTACTTAGACTTCATTTATATTTTTTTTTCTTTTTCATACCATTAAATTGATAACTAGCTGCCAGAGTAATTGTATGATAGTGCTGAGAATGATTATATTTTTTTTAGTTTAAGTTTACTTGCTTTGTATATGAGATCATTCTTGTTACAATAAAGCTGTTTTTGACTTTGGCTTTGACTATAAACATCAAAGTTGTAAACTTTATAAATTGTTTTATTTGTCTTCATAACAATAACAGGAAGTTTATTCTGCTTATTATTAATCACATTAAGTTTTGAAGATAGCCTTTTAACCCGCATTTGAATATTTTTGCTTGTGGAAGTTCTTTTAGCAAAATCGGCAAATGTCCCAAGAAAATATTAAGACATTTTTAAAGCCGAATTTGTCTCCTTTATGGCAGATGAAACTACGGATGCAGTCAGTTTTTTAGATAGTTGTGGTATTTAGGTATATTTTAGCAGAAGGCATGCCTGTTGAACGTTCCTACAACAAGTTTATCAAGGCATATTAAATATTTATCGAACCAAGTGATTGATACGCCAGAGAAATTTATTTCACAAAGTTACGATGCTGCAAGTGTAATGAGTGGATATAACTAAAGTGTTCAAACGATTATTAAAAGTGAATATAAATATGTTTTGTTCATTGCTACGCTCATCAGCTTAATTTGTTTAAGCTGCAAGCAAAAAACAGAAAGTTCTTATGTTTTTTTTTTTAGTTCTCCTCGAATAGCAATTTTAGATTAAATTTTGGGTTCCTCAAGCTTCTAATACAAGATGTAGTTTTAAAAGTAAGACAATAATACAATGTATGAAAACCGCGAACTGTTTATAAAATGTATTAGTCGTATTCTTGTCAACTGTATTTCTTCGACTTTTGTCTCACGCTACAAAAAACATTTACAGATGTCCCACAATTACACACAGCTATAAAATAATGTTTTGGAGGTTGCATTCAAAAGAAAGAAATAATATATCTGAATTTGACACTCAAACTAAGAAACGCAGCGTTAATGAAGATCCATATATGTCAAAAACTGTATCTGTCAAGGAAGTTTGTGATAATATATTTACACTGTAAAAGAAAGATTCTCTTTTACCAAACATTTGAGTGCCTAAATAGTTTTTGACTGAAAACAATTTTCTCTTGCTTATAATTTAACGGTACGTTATACGAATCTATAGTTATAAAATACAGTACATGTAGTATTGTATTTTTTGTCTGAGGGTTCATGTGCGCCTATGTAGCAGCCACCACTAATCCAATCTAGTTACTACCAATACAAAACACTTACAAATTACTATATCCGGTCATTATTTTGGTTCAGTAATATGTGCGACACAAGGCCAAAAATAAGCCTTAGAATATGCATAACAGGTTTATCTAGATACACTACAGATCGATTTTCATTATTAACTAATATTTTTAGGTCCCCAAAATTTCCTCTTTGTTTCGTCATGGCTCGAAAACTATGCGATGGAACCTTAATTTTTTTGCAAAAATAAGTTAAGGAGGGCATGGTTCATCACATAATAAATATTCAGGCTATTGGTAGACTTTTCTTTTAATGCTTCTTGACTCTGATATATATGGCAGGTTCGACCTTAGTTGTGGGATGAGGGTGCGCGAAACCTTATTTCTAAGTCTGTTACAAGAGACTGTCGATAAAGAAATATAGAAAAATAGCACACATACCATGTTGACAATGAATTTATAAGGGAGATCCTAATATACTGCAAACGGAAGACGCCAATGTTTTATCTAGGAATGGCCATGAGAAACTTCTGATGTATAACACAAATGTGAAGCTACAAATTGGAAACCACTAGTTTCACAATGACTTTAAGATTGTCCTGCTGCCCCAACGATCAGAAATTCCATTATAGTAGAATACTAGTCTAGCACACACAGCTTAAGAGAGAATCCTTACCCAACCCAAGACCCATTTTGTAATAGGGTGATTGACTGCTTATGATGTTCCCAGGTAGGATGTACAAAGTGGTTAATAGGGCTTATAGGCTACCATCCCTAACTACTCAGTATAGAGATGACATTTTGGTAAATACAGAATGTCCCAATTAAAAGATATTACATTTTTGATGTTTTTGAGTACATTGTCGTTTGTGGGTTTTAGTAGTGTTAAATGTATTAGTCAGATCTCTTTTGAATATATTTTTTTTACCATTTCTGAACAATTGTAGCAAGAGTAATCAGTAAAAACTAGTTACTTTTCGGGTCAGTAGTCATTGTCACGAGTTTCTTTTATTGGTTTTTAACAATTCATAAAACTTTTTTCATTTCATTAGTGTTTTCCAAGTTTTCATTCGAAATGTACATGGGAAACATATCATTTATAATTTTAATTTTTGTAGAAAATTGGTTTCGAGAAAGCAATATGATGAATATCATGTGTTAACTTACATAAGTTGTATCTTTTATAAATCGATATATTTCTTATGCTTCTTTGAGTGGGATGTCAAATCGGAGGACGTTATAAATGCCTTGTCACATACGTTGCAAGGAAAAGGCCTCTCTCCTGTATGAATTCGAGAATGAACCTAAAAAAAATACAGATTATAATAAAAGCATTTGCATTTTCAGGTTGGCAAATTCATTGTATCATGTATACATGGCGTTTTACTGTGTAACTGGCCAATTATCCTAAGTTAGTACCAAAATTAATTAATAAAAAAACCCAACTGCTTAAAATAGAGTATGGAAAATACCTACTAGCTGATTAAAAAGAAGTAAACAAAATACCATATTTATCACCCTATGTGAAATCTTATAAAATCGAGGTTTTGTTGTAAATATATTTTCATGAATATCACCTTATACTTAACTAAGTAGGTGTTTACTTGTTTCAGTTTTGTTCACTGTAGGCAAGTATGCTTTCTTCTATTTTATTTTTCAGTTCCCTCCTCTGCCGTGATGAATATATAGCAGGTACTACCAAAGTTAATGTTTATATATCATTGAATATACTGATTTTAGGATATATAAAATGGCAGCCAGCTACTCAAGTAGAGTTGCAAAAGGTAATGTTTATGCCAAAGCTGAAATTGTGTGTTCTTAATTGTTGACTTAAAACTCTCCAGTTCAATATGCTTTATTGTCACAAGACAAAATGTTGTTGACAAAACCACAATATACAAATAATAAAAATATAACTCGTAAACTCAACTAAAACATACTTTACGCCTTTAACTAAAATATAAATACAATAATCCAAAAATTACAAACAGGTAAAAAATTATATTAAAAAAATTAATATTTAATTTATAAATAATAAATAGACAAGCAAAGATCTCATTTAAATTTTTTTCAAACTATCGAGCTTGACTACAAAGTTTCACTATAAAATTCATCAATACCAACAAGGGCCTAGAACCAAGTAATGTATTTATTCTTATGGTCATCTAGAATCTGGCGAAGGGAAAGTGGGATGCCATTATATTTTTAGGCTTTCGAATATAACAGTTTTGCATTCCATTTTTTGTGAATTAAGCTAACTATTTCAAGAATGAAAAATACATATTACTTACTTAAATATTTATTAGATCCATTTAAATTTACATGTACCGAAAATGGACGCTAATCGTGTCAATAAAAATTAGTGTAGGGATTTTGTATCTTACAAAGAGGTCTACAATGGTCTCCACTTCCTACACCAAAAAGATATCTTCCAGCTTTTTTTGAATAACCAATACTGAATTTTGCAGCTTCTTGATTGCAAGATACCCCTTTCAAACAATGAAAAAGATACAATTTTTCCCACATGTATTGCCAATTCCATGGAAGCAAATCTGGCCGCATTACAACCAGATGCCAACATTTTATTTGAAAGAAGAATATGATTATGAAATCTCTATTTGCTATCAATCAGAATACCAAGAATTTTAAAACACACTTGTTGCAAACAATATTATTTTCTATAATTAAATTATTTAGATTATTTTTAAAAGAGAGGACATTCGTTTATTAGGTAATATTAAAACGCAAATTGTTTGAATTAAACCACTCTTTCACTAGGACCAAATCTTCTTGCCACATATTGTAGCTTCTGAGAGTCTCAGAAGCAATATAATTATTAAAAGTTGCGTCGGTTGCTTTGTGTAAAACATCAGTTACACGAATACTTTACAATCCGGTACCCCGTAAAAGCATTTAATCCGATGTTATGTTTGACACAATTCACTTAGGATTTTAATTATCTTCATTTGGTATACAAATTAGCTAGAACTTTACGAAATTTAGGCATATCAATTTTCAGCGCTTCTTAAACTATTTGAAGAGATATTTTCGAATCTCTGGACACATGGCGGGTCAAAAAGTCCGTCGTAGAAAAAGAAACAATTTTCTTTAAAAATAAGAATTTAGTGCGTTTTTTTCGATTCCGGACAAAAAATTGTAAAATGATATCCAGCAAGAAAAAGATGGAGCTTTTTATCGGCCCAATCGTTTTTGTCTTAGCTTGAATCAATATGCCGGCCTATATGAATGCTAAAAGCCGGCTAAAGTAATTTCGTACATGTTACATTTCAAACATTTCTCAAAATTCTAATTTCAGTTTCGCAAAATGCCTCGAAATTTATTTCATTTTTATCCTTTTTTTATTGTTTTAAAGTGGCATCCCAAGCTCCGATATTGTCGGTTAACAAAGTTGTCTCAGATTTTTTATTTTGCAACCCGAAAAAAATGCTTTACCTCGAAAAATTCTCCGTCTCGACCTGATACATGTATCAACGGGGTTTCGAAAAAAGCGCCTGTAATGGACGCCACTGCAGAATAACCTTTTTTCTCGACGTACCGTTACCGAGTTAAAGTGCGTAGGATGAAAAACACGATTTTCAACAAAAAAAAATTGATTCAGATTCGAATTCTTAACAAAATACGGTTTAAATATTTCTATGCCGTAGGATCAGAAATTCGTAAACAAATTGCGGAAGAATTACTGGAAGAGACAAATATGATTCCAAGGGAAGGAAGAGTAGAAATTCCGCAGCCCATCCCAATCAGCGAAATTATAGTCAAATAGTATGAGGGGGCGTATACTCTACAACTTCCAGTTCCAGGAACTGTAATTAGACCATAGTCAGAAAAACCCAAGGAAGCGGAAACAGTGTGGGTGGTGGGAAACAGGTTCAAATAGGTAGGTTCTTTGATGGGCTTGTACGAGAAGGTTAAATGCAAAGGCCACTGCTGCTCTACCTTGTGGATCGGTTTTCGTAAACCAGTCTACAAGGCTAATAATTTCAGAGGAGAAAGAAAGATGAAGAGATCATTGAAGGGATTGTCCTAGGGAGAGCAGTGGATGCAACAAATCAGAAGTTTTAAGAGTTTGTTTGAGCTACAGGATATTGGATCTGTTCGACTTAAAATTAGGAAGTCTTGTACAAGATAGATTACTACGAACGTAGGCGCAAACACCATCTTTCAGACGGGATGATGGGAGAAGTTCAAAGCTAGGAAATCAAAGGTAATTGTATTTTTACGGATGATCTGAGGCTTGCAGGATTGGCCGTAGTGATCAACAGAGTTAAGGTTTTCACTCTGGCCACAGATATTGGTGAATGAGGAATAAGAGGGTGGAGCCCCTCGAAATATTTTACTTGAGTAAACAAAGAAAAAAAAATTAAATAATAATGGGATTTGAAAAATATATTTTTTGATGCTAATCTTTTAACATATCTTTGAATAAAATCGGTATATTCATATGTTGTCAAGATATTGTTTAAATTAATCAGTTATATTTAAAATAATTTTTATGTTAAAAAAATAAATATGTATATCCAGTAGCTAATGGAGATATACAGCTTAGATTAGTTTTTGTAGATGTAATTTACTTCTATGCATATTATTTTATATAATTTAAACGTTATTATTTTTAACCTATACACTTACTATCAAACGTGAGGCAATAAAATTCGATATAAAAACGTACAAACCTACATATTAATCTCAGTTCAGTATCTATTCTAAAATAAAGAAATATGAATAATACACACAATTCTAAAACCATTCACAAAGACTCTGGCATTACCTATTTTCTAGAAAAAAAAATATAAAATTCTAAACGTACCTTTAAACTTGAGGACTGGCTAAATGTCTTACCACAAACATAACATGTGAAAGGCTTTTCCCCAGTATGAACTCGAATATGTTTTTCAAGATACTGTTGTCTTGTAAATTGTCGATCACATATACTACATGTAAACAGGTTTTGGCCTAGATCATAAAAAGGAATTTAATTACCATCTACTGAAAATATTATTTTCTTAACAGATCTTTTATTCCCGTTTATGTACATAAATGGTTGGGAATAAATAAACAAAAAAATATATTCATTGTCAGATATATTTTCATTTAGAATTTCAATCCCCAAATGATTCGAAGTTTTGTTGTTAACAATAACTCGATTTTACCAGCTATTATGACTAGTTACAAGGAAAATGACTGGACATCGAAAGAATAATTGGGGAAAATATATTATTATAAACAATTGTCTAAACTGGCGAAAATTGATTTTTTTCATGCTATATTAAAATGGGTTGGTCCTATAAAAATTTGTAGATATTAGATATATTTATTTATATTACCAGTTACAGATTAAAACAGTAAAATATAGTTACACATTAAATAGTAAACGACACTAACAAAAAAAAAAAGGATATAGAATGGAAAACAAGACAATACAATCAGAATATACATCAATCATGAAACAAGATTAGTTTTATTGGTCTTAACTCAGATCAGCATTGAGATATTCATCAAGTGAATAAAAACTAGCCGGTATCATTAAGTTCTTAACATGGTGGAATGATAAGCTCTTAAGATGCCAAGGTAATTTGCTGTAGAACCTTGGTGCATGAAAGTTGACAGAGTATCGATAGCATCTCTGGTAGAAAACTAAAAATCTGTCTTAATCGACATGGAAGCAACAATTTTTTTTAAAGCCTATCATGATCAATACGTTTTAAAAGGCGATCCATATTTAGCATATCATGAATATGTTTTGTATTTTGCTTTCCTGTATATATAATAAGGAAAGTTATGTAATGGGAAAAATCTGACCTTTTTATATCAAATAAGTGATACAGAGATGCTCAAGAGTTTTTAAACAATGTTAGAAATCAAATTAAAATGCCTTCTCAAATCGGCAAAAGAGCTTAGTTAACCGCTGAAGAAGCAAAATTCTCATGACATTACCAAAATAGAATGGATAGTATAATCGAGAATACCCATTTAAAACCGTTTTTGCACATGCCTAAAAGGTTAGAAAGGGTAGTAATTTTTTAAAAATAAACAGTTGACTTATTTTGTACCTTAACTGTTTTTTTGTTAAAAAAAAAAACAGAACAAAACATTTAATAGTACCTGGCCCAAAATGTTTAAGACCCTGTACCTCGAAAACTTGTTGAGCCCATCAAGCCTTTAAATCAGTATGATTATAACTGTAACCGACAAAGCATTTTCCTTGTACGAGCATTTTCGCAAGGCCCCGAGAGCCATTTTCCATATAAAAGTGTCCTCAGTATTAATTGGCGTGCGCGGAAAGAGATTTTTCTTAACATTTCATTAACTTGTAAGTATAGTTAACTACTTTAAAGCGTTAATATGATTTGTAATTTGCTAATTTATCGTTCTCTAGAAAGCAAAACTACATATCTGCACTCCTAATATTCATATTCATAAATTCCAAGGCTAAATAAATAGATGTATGTATATAAAAAAACACAGGTATATATATATATATATATATATATATATATATATATATATATATATATATATATATATATATATATATATATTTGACAAAGTTTACATTTCTTACAATAAATTATTTTACAATACTGAGAGGTAAAATAGGTACGTTGTTGCAGTCAACAAAGTAGGTTATGTATGTTATTAAAATGCCCGCTATGATTATAGATTTTAATTTTGATTGTCAGTTGTTCGTTTGCTTTATGGCTCTGCTGCAAGGCAATTCGGCAGATTGCTCTCCGTCCGGGGCTCAGAGTCGTTAAATCGGCGACCCTGCACCTTATTCCAGTTTGGAGACGTTATCGGTAGGATGTCCGGATGGCGAGCTCTGAGCTTCCGAAACACCCCTACTTTTTCAATAAACTTTTTAATTTTTGAAATGCATCTTGGTTTCCACTAGATTCCCCTTGAGAGTACTACTGGTCTCACGAGATGACCTTTTCTTTCAAGCTATCCCCTTACCCCTACCACTCCCGCCACATAGCGGCCATTACGCTAATATTCTATGTAGAACTGCGGCAGACGAATAGGATAGAATGCAGGAACAACTAGGCCTCACACGTTCACAGCGTCTGCTCCCTTTCTAGCAGGGTCGTTAGTTTCCACACTGAGCGGTTGAGTCTCCCGTTTCCCCCCGAAATAAAGCAGCAAAACCGAACACGTGGAACCACTTATATTAATAACACAGAGGTCTGTCTTCGACGAGACGAACAGGAAGACTTGATTGTCAGTTAAACGATTGTTATCCAAATAGGTTAAAAATTATTAAAATTATCCTTAGGAGCATTGACATATGTCAACGGCAAGAAGAAAAGAAGTCTGTCATTATTGCAATACATGCTTATTTACTTCAATCATTGCATCAAAATATATACAATTTTATGAATAAAACAGCACAAGACACTATGTCTATGGATTTAGGCTATATTTGTACGAAAATTTAAATCTATGTTACAAATTGCATAATTTATTTGCAAACAGTTAATTTTTAAGGGTTTTGCCCAATTTTCTCAGAAACTAATTAACGCCTTTCCACCGCACTCATATTGAAAGATATAGTTTTGAAAAATCTACAACTTTTAGAAAAGTTATATTTTTATAGAACCAATCCATTTTAATATATAAAAAAAATTTTATACTTTTTTTTTTGATTTTTGAAAAATAACCTTCTTAAGATATACTTAAACAGTTTGTAAAGTCAGTTTCCTTATATATGCCTACGAAAAAAAATGTGTTTTGGCATAGTACTTTCCCGTATTTGTGTGTATTGAAAATGATTTTATCAAAATATGCAAAAAAAATGTCGTTTTTTTTTAATATAGTAGTTTCTGTAATAAAAAATATTTTCGCTTTTAACAAACTTTTTTTAGTGGGCTATTTCGCTCCCTTGATTAACCCTACATACCTGAAAAAATTATGTTTGTATGCAAAAAAATTTTTTTAACGAAGCATTATGGGAATAAAAAATATTTGTATATTTAACGGACTCTTGTGTTACCCTGTATAATTGAAAAATCAGATAAAAAAAAATTTCATTTTCACCGTTTTTTAAGTAGCCGCTTTAATAAACAAAAAAAAATCCGTTTTTTGTATTATGAGAAAAAATTGATTTATATATAAAAAAATGTCAGCATATTCGCAATAGCAATAACGTTCCACTACATAGTTCTTGTGTACTCAATTAATCCAACAATTTTATCGAAACCAATGTAGAGTACACTTTTTTAAAAAGGAATGACCAACATATCAGGGATGTTTTTCTATGACAAAGGGTTATTTTGAACCTCCCCTACACGCCCCTGAGAGTATGTAATATTCTTGCAGGACACCCTGAATAATAAAAAAAAATTATCTACGCCAATGACTTGCACAATTGTTCGATGTCAGAACGTTTACCCCAACTATTTCTGTTTTCAATTTGACTGTTTCAAAGTATGAAATTTCGACGTTTTTTATACCCCTTAAAAATATCAAACTAGATTATTACCAAATCTACATCCGTACAGATTCATACATTTTTTTTTTTTCTAAAAATATGTTTTTGGTGTCTTAAAGACTCTTAAAACGTAAAAAAAAACAACTTAAATTTTTCGAAAATTTTTGCGATTCAATACTTCCTCTATAAAGTCAAGTTTATTAATAAAACAATATAATACAATGGGAAGCAAAAATAGTACGTGTCACGAGTCACTTAAAACGAATTTTGTTTTTTGGCTACATATCTACGTAATTATTGTCGAGTTATTTAAAAATATATAGAGAATAGCTAAACTTTTTGGGAATGTTGACCTTTATAAACTTTTTCTTGAATATCTTTTTACCTTACACTGTACATTAAGCCTAATAACAATTGGTGTTATTAAAACATTCGACCGTTATATCGTTATATATATATATATATATATATATATATATATATATATATATATATATATATGTATATATATATATATATATATATATATATATATATATATATATATATATGTATAATATATATATATATATATATATATATATATATATATATATATATATATATATATATATCACCCTGTAGTATTTAGGTTATTCTAGAATTTTCTAGATCATTCCATCTTTTTCCAAAGGCTATATAAGCGCGCCGCGAGGCCACTTTTAAATTCCTTCTTCCAGACTTTCAGTTCGGCTTTAGAAACTCGATTAGCACCATTAATCAAAGAACTAGACTAGCAGCTGACATTATTAATGGTTTTAACAGGAAAAAAAGCTCTGGCGCCATTTTCCTTGACATAAAAAAAGCCTTTGACAAAACATGGCACTCAGGCCTTGTGCTAAATCTCATTAGAGCGGGTGTCTCAAACTGTTTAGTTAAAGCAGTTCACTCTTTTTTACTCAATAGAACATTTGTGGTACAGATAGATGGCTTTACCTCCACTCCTAGGCCAATAAGGGCGGGAGTCCCCCAAGGTTCTCCCCTCTCTCCCCTGTTATTTAACGTGTTTATTTCTGACATTCCGACCAACAATTACACCAATCTCTATCTTTTTGCAGATGATACCGCTCTAATGTCTACAAATAAAAGCTTAAACATATTATCATCCAGGCTTCAAGGGCACATTGGTGTCATTCAAGTCTGGATGAATCACTGGAAGTTGGATCTTAATCCCTCAAAAACTCAAGCTATTATTTTCACAAAAAATAGTAGAATCCCTACTGCTAAAAAAGTCAAAGTTCAAGGACAGGAGATTAATTGGTCTAAGCAAATTAAATATTTGGGAGTAATATTTGATAGAGGCCTTAGGTGGTCTGCGAATACTGACTATAGTATTAAGAAATCTAGAGGTGTTCTAGCTCAATTATATTCATTATTGCACCAAAAAAATAGTTTTAATATTAAAAACAAGATCACACTTTTTAAACTCGATATTAGACCAATTCTAACCTACACTTCACCCACGTGGAGTACTCATCATAAAAACCAGTCAAAAAGACTTCATCGCTCCAAAATAAAATAATCAGGATCATTCTAAACGCGGACACATTCATCAGAAACTCAATTCTCCACAGGGATACAAACCTTGAAAGCTTGGGCGACTTCATTAACAAACTTAATTCAAATTATTTCATAAGGGCCGAACTTGCTAACAATGACCTCATTACCAAAACTCATGACTTCTCCCAACCACGTAACAAATACAAGCTCCCTAAAGACTGTCTTTTACCTAGAATTTAAACTACAACCCCCCCCCCCTCCCCAACTGGGATCCCCACTCCTATGACTTTTTCCCCTATCCTTACAATTTGATTGTTTTCCCGAGGAATGAAGAGATGTAATAGCCATTCGGCTGACATAAGAATCGAAGAGGATCCCGAACACATTTAGATTCAGTTGTAATTTAGATTTTGAAGTGTTAAAAACCTGACATTGACAAGTTTAAAGTTACCTTAGTTACTATTGTTAAGTATAACCAGTGTCTACCTTTGATACCTGTAACCTGTGTTTCTAATAAAAGGAGTGCATTCAGAATCTACTTGTTTGTGTACCGGCCAATCCGGAACAATATATATATATATATATATATATATATATATATATATATATATATATATATACATAGTTAATATGCATAATTGAGTTAGTGATAAAAATAACAAACAACAAAACAGTTTTAATTATCCCGACATACTGTTAATTCAGATAAATGTTTTAACTGTAATTTTTTATAATATAAAAAAAGGTATTATACTCAACTACTACAATAATTTCTCATTTAAATGAACTGTTATATACTTTTCAAATGCAAATCAACACACATCGAATAATTTCATACTGAACTAATAAGCCTGTGATGGTTCATGAAAAAAACTTTTTAAAATGTTTTCTCGAAACTGAGACAACGGACGAGTGTTTTAATTACTCGAATTAAAGCTTATTGACGCCTCTTTTAAAAAAATGTTTGGCCCACTCTGTATACATTTTTAAATAATTCAACAGTAATTACAAGTTGACGTATCACTTAAATCTGAAATATGAAAGGGGTTTCCTGGGGAGTCTTAACTGCTAGACCCTATAATCAAAATAGTAAATACCTCATGGTCCCTTTAACGTTTATTCCAGTTAAAACATTTACACAAATACCCTATATAATAGGTTATTTTTGTTTTGAAGAGGTAAGTTTCTAGATAAGCTTATAAAAGAACGAGACACGAGCAATTTCTTTAAATTAATAATATTGTTTGGTTAACGGTATTCTATTTTTAAACTTCTTTCGTTATATCTGTATTACAACTCATTACGTACAAACTACTATTATCAGAAAAACATATATACGTATAAAATTTTATACTTTATACATCCCAAACTAAATATTTAGAATGGTTGTTTTTTGCTTGCGTATCCTAGTTATTATTAAATTTTAAAAAAGTACAAATAAAGATCTTTATTATTATTATTATTAATGGTCAGGAATTTTTTGTTAGGAGATACTACCAGAGATCCACTTAATATTTTTGTTGGGAAATTTTGTAATCACATCTGTTAATAAATAATTTTTTTTTCAGACTGATTTTGACTTCCTCCAATTCGAAGTTATGCTACTCACAGGCAATTCATAGCAATGGAATAGAAACATGTATATTTTATAGAAATTAATACAACTTGGTTTATTTGTAATATGAAAATGTAATTACCAGTATGGACACGGGTATGTTCTTGCAGATAGGCATTGGTAGTAAACTGTTTAAGGCAAATAGTGCAAGTGAATTTCTGGCCAGTGTGTTTGGTCATGTGGGACTGTAATTCAGATGCGTAGTTACACAATTTACCACATACTCCACACTTGTAAGGCTGTTTCCCTAGAAAAATAAAAACTAAACATAGATGCCTTATTTTATATACATATAAACAGTATTTTACTTAATGTTAATGTTATTCAAAAGGTAGATGATGTTAGGTAGTAACTTTTGCATTTTATCAGTAGACTTCTGATCCATGACCACCACCTGCGACAGACTAACAATAAGTAGTAGTTGTTGCGATATAACAACGGAAGTGGCAGTACTACCGCGTTCTCTATAATCTTTTTCGGAGAACGTCGAACGAAACTCCGTCTACAGGGTCTACAGTATAACGTAACAGTACATTGTACTTAGACCTCAGGCCTTCTTGGTCTATCCAAACATACAAAAAGTAGTAACTCATGAGTGGGGTAATTAAAGTACCTCGCCTCTTTAGACCTGAAAGACCCTTTAACTGGAACTTTCCAGTTAAATGGTTCTCATACTACGCTTATCAATTTTAACAGCCAGATGCTCGTGGCAATACACGGCGATACTGCCATTTATTAGACATGTGATAGAACTACCTGTGATTTATGCGCTGCTACTTTAAAATCATAATCACGACCTGTTACTATTTTAGAAATAACCAATGATTTAGTTTAAACGTGATTGTAGCGAATTCGTTCTTCCGAACAGACTTGCAGACAGTGACTCAGTGAGACTGAATAATCTGCTCATCGAAGGCGTTCGCCGTTTATCGTTCTTGTGTTACAAGAACTACGAACGCCTTGGATGAGCAGTTTGTGGGCTATGTGCACATACAGCATATAGGGGGAAAAGAACAGCGACCGGCCGTCGGATGATTGTATTCGTATATACAGATTAGGCTTTGAAAGTAACTTCCAGATTCGTTTTAAAATTGAATTGATGTTTACCTCTCTATTCTCTGTGTGACAGTCCATATATTATATTATTAATTTAACATAGGTTACATAGATCCTCATCATTTGCGAACTACTTAACATGTAATCTAATTCACAGATCAGTGAAAAGAGAGCAAGCATTATACACATTAATATAAATAGCACGAAATCACAGGTTAAAATCGCTGTGATCGAAAAATCACGATCACAGTTAAACTACTTCAGCCGTTGACAGCCTGGTCTCGATCGAAGATTTTGGTGGGGATTTGGGCTACGCGCCAAAGCAAATAACATTGATGATGGTAAACATCTAGCGGTGTTAGGTAGTAGTTGGGGTTGGGGGGTAGACTCGATGCCTATTAAGCAGATTAGCCCTAAATGGGAGTGGAAATAGCTTCGCTTTCAAATGGGTTTATTAAAATTTAAAAGTATGAAATCACAATTTTTAATGCAATAGTAAAAAATGCCTTTTTTAATTGTAAAAATTACCCATTCTTGGTGTTGTAGGTAATTTGCCCTCCACAATTGTAGAGTTTAATCAAAGTCAGTTCGATAACATAAAAAATATTAAAATGTATTTTTATAAGTGACTGAGTATTCTAAGAATATTTTATTTTAATAGGTACTTATATATTAGAATAATTGTAATAATGTAATGTACTTCTTATCTCTTGTTTCTTACTTTTGATTTAAAGTGTTATTTTTTTTTGTTTTTACAACTTATTACAATATTATTTCCCTATTGAGTATATTTTTTTACAATAACCAGTTGTTACATTAGATGTTTGGTTTGTCAGTCTCAATAATTAAAATTCTTCATCGATAAGTTAAAAAAATAGGTTACGGGTGACGTATTTTTATATTTGTTAGTAAGTCTAAATATATTTAATTTGTTCATGAACTTTTGCATTGATTTTTCCTATTAGTTGTTCTATGTTAAGTATACACTTACATTTATATATTTATCTTTTAAGTTAAATTATAAATACCTAGGTTAATAGTACTGTATTTAAACCAGTGGCGGCTTGCTATAACGAAATACTGAAATTTATTTATACATTAAAATAACTCTTGGCGAAAATTGTGTTCTCCGCATTCATTTAATACTGAATTTCATTTATAGCATATTCAATTAGCCAGTGCTTTCACGGGGCAAAAGCGAATTCGAACCGGCGGCGGGCAAGCACGAAAGATGAAAATGCGCGCTAGCATCGAGCTAGTTTCCCACATTAGTGTTCCCAAATAGCATTTTAAGTCTTCAACAGTTTGGGTTTCAGGCGTCAAGGAGAATGAGTGATGCTATCTTTGAATTCCTGGAACATCTTTATATAAATTTAAACTCTGGAGAATTGGCTGCGGCAGTATTTTGTGATTTGTCTAAAACTTTTGATTGCGTCGATTACGAAATACTGCTGTGGAAACTGAAAGAGTACGGTTTTAGGGGAACCATGCACAATTGGCTTCGTTCATATCTCGAGGGTTGTGCAGTCGGTTACATTTAATTGGAACAACTCAGCTGAGCGTGTCCTGAATTCGGGCGTCCCTCAGGGATCCGTTTTTGGTCCTTTGCTATTTCTTATTTATGTCAATGACCTCCCTCGCCTTAACATATCAGGTAAATTCACTATTTTTGCAGACGACACTACAGTTCTTTGGCAAGGTACAAGCTTGGAGGGTCTTGCAGAAAATGTAAATGATGACTTGATTAAAATAAAACTATGGTGTGATGCTAACTTTTTATCTTTCAATGTATCTAAGACTAATATACTTAATTTTAGATGTAATTTTGAGAATGTGTGTCTGCATGATGCCCCAATTGCAATGCCTAGCTCGACATAATTTTTGGGTTTGTCTATAGACAAAGAGTTGAAGTTTGAAACTCATATCAACAATTTATGCAATAAAATTTCCTCTAGTTGTTATGCACTGCGGATTATCTCTAACAATCTAGAACCATCTGTAGCTCGCAACTCTTACTTTGCTTCGGTTGAGGCTCACCTTCGATATGGCATATGCTTTTAGGGCTCATGTTCTAACTATTTGTTTAAGAGGGTCTTTTTGTTACAGAAGAGAGCATTAGTAAATCTGTAGTCTGGTGTAAAAGCCCGCGATGCTTGTCGTCCTTTATTTATAAAGCATTCAATTTTGAATTTATGCTGTTTATTTATTTTAGAATCTGTCTGTCTATAAAAAGTATAAAAATGAATTGTTTATGTCTAATCACTATAACATGCGCCATTCTCATACACTATGTTTGCTGAAGGCTTTCAGAAAGAAAACTAAAAATCTCCTAATAAAAAAGTCATATTCATTAAGTCACCTTAAATGAATTTTATTCTGACAATTTAATGTAGCTCTTTTTTCTGTATTTGTAGTAGTGTAATTACTTTGACATATGGTGTGTCTGTTTTTGTATATGTTACGATTTTTACAAACAATTTAATGTTAGACCTGAATTTTTTTTATTTTATTTAAAATTAAAAATGTCTAGTTTAGGGACATAATTATTAATGTAGTCATAGTTTACTTAATTTTAATTATATTACCCACAAGGCTTTGTCAACAATTGTAAAATTTATGACAACAATGTAACTTTGACTTTGATATTTCATTACTGAAATACAGGGCCACTTCTCTTTATTATATATACATCGGAGATCCTTGATATTAAAAATTATGCTTGTCAGGCGTATGCGGACGACACCCAAGTCGGCTTCAGCTTTTTCCCATATGAACATCACATCGGCGAGTTCATTATTCATACAACTTAACGCTTAATCCTAGAAAATCTGTAGTCGATTACTTGGCAAACATAAAATCTTGGACACTGAAATAGTTATGCGGTTGTGGATTGGACAGGTGTCCGTAGCAGTGAAGGACGTGGTTAAGTCTTGGGGCATTCTGTTGGATGGTAGGTTAAGGTTTATAGAACAGGTAAATATTCTTCTAAAAAGATCCTTTTTCTAACTTAGATTATTATATACAAACCGGCACATTATGTCAAAACAGCTCAGGTATGCTCTCCGAGTCCTTGGTATTGAGTCATTTTAATTATGGATTACATCTTAACGTTTTTGAGAAGAGAGGGATACAGAGGGTTTATAATTCATGCTACCGGTTTATTTATTCTTTTAGTTTTATGTTTATGTTTTAGTTTTCGAGAGGCACATGTGTATAATAAAATCCCTAACGAGCTGAAAGCTTAAGTGCATTAGCATTTAAGGGTAAGTATAAGCAACAGTTTTTTAACGCTGAGTAGTTCAACTGCTTGGGATTGGGGTGGTGTGTGTGAGCTCTTGATTGGTCGTTTTTTTCTTTGGGAAATCTGTCAGTTAATGAGAAGTTACAATTTTTTTCCATATAATTTTTATTTATAAGTTATGTTTTTAACTTGTGTAAATTTGATATTGCCTTAGGGTTTCTGTATGTATGTATGAGTATATGTATATACATATAAGTGTTAAATATATTTTTAGTTACTTGTATAATTAGTCATATTTATTAAGCTCAAGTCGGGCACATATAAAAATATATAACATATCAAATAGAAATTGCTGAACATTCTACAAAGATTGTTTAAGATTTTTTGTTTTATTTTTTTAATTTAATGTAATATATCGTCTTTTCATAAAAAATCATTTTGATTTTTTAGTTTCTTCGGTGACTTCTTCAGTATAATTTATTTCTGTAACTCTAGATATTTTTATTCTCAAATTTCTCAGAGTAGTTTCTATAATCTCATAATTATTGCCCAGTTATTTTGTTGCAGATAATTTCAGTTTTCCATACCTTTTTTTGATGGAAATTTAAGAATAATTTTTGCCAACGGCTTGTTCTTTGTTCTGATTAAGATGTTTTGATTGAGTTCATTGTATCTTTAGTTTTAAAATAATTTAGTACACTACTAACTAGTACTACTAATTTACATTCTCTAATGCTTCAATCTTTGAAAATAAATTATTTTTAGGAAATTTCAGTGAAACATTTTTTGAATAAAATATTTTCCTATTTAATTTTTGTTAGTTCTGTATTTTCTTCGTCAGTTGTTTTAGGTTTTGCACCATTTGCAATCCCAATTAGTTCTTTATTTTTTAATAATTAATATATTTGCTTTAGTTAAATTTGAGTACATTAAACAAAACCATTTGTTACAGAACATCTAATGGAATAAGTTTTTTATTGCTAAATTTTATTGTACAATTTGAGCACTTTTGTAAATCACTAGTTTCTTGAAATTTTGATGTATCTGAACATATCACTTCGATTTGATCTTGAGCACAGATGTTAAACGTTTTCAAATATTGTTGCAAATTATCGTGTTTTGGGTATTTTAATGGCAAGTAAAAATTTTCATCATGTTTTTTTCCTTCATTGTCAACTATTTGCTTAACATCTGCCAAATTTGACTGACAATTTCTTGTTTCCTTTCGTACCCCTCATTTTATATTAAATTTTCTTTATCAAAACCTGTGATGCCTACTATAAACAAAAATGTTCTTTTCCTATTTTACAGTTATAAAAACGTCTTTTCAATACGTAAAATAGTGCCGTGCGTTTTTTTGAATTTTTTTTGTTTCGTACTACTAGTACATTGTCAAACGCAATGAGTATTTACAATCAAGCTAGGTATACGTACAGACAAAAATTCTTAAGAATAAGATTAGGGTAAACCAACTCTACATTTATTATGGTTAAAAAGTTTTAATAGGGTGGTATTTCCACCATCTGTTTGTGAATATAAAAGGTTAACTTTTGGATCTTTATGGTGTTTATAAAGTTCTATCGTTTCTAAACAATTCAGTTTACGAGTTTTTTGTTCATAATGTAATACATCTAACTTATTTATGTCAGAGAATGTATGTGGAGTTTCTAAGAAATGGTTGGCGAAATGAGAGTTCTGTTTTTTAAATTTATATGAGGCGTTATGCTCTGTGAATCTAACATCGAAATTTCTCCCTGTTTACCCTATATAGCAGCTATTGTATTCGTCGCATTTTAACCTATAATCTACAGACTTTTTATACTTATTTATTTTTGTTTTGACGTTAAAAACCAAACTTGAAAACTCTCTGGTTGAAATGTAACTTTAGTTTTCTTATTTCTTTTTAAAATACTTGCGATTTAGTTACGATATTGGTCCAAATATGTAATTGTTGTATATTTTATATGGGATTCTTTAACCTTAGGATATATTTGCTGGATAGTTAAAAGTTTAGTTTCATAAAGGTTTGTCTAATGGCACAGAAAAAGCTCTTTAAATCAGACAATGCAGAAAGTTTATGGTCTACGGCATGAAAAGAGTCCTTTGGTATAGTTACATGTGTATAAGTGGGTTTTCTGGAGATTTTAAATTTGAATTTATTAAGTGCTCATTTTAATGTAATATCAAGAAAATGTTTTGCATTGTTTTCTTTCATTTCAAGTGTAAATTTATTTTTGTTATGAATTGAATTGAGGTGATTTAAAACTGTGTGTAGATATTCCTTATTTCCTGTGAAGTAGACCAATATGTCATCCACGTACCTATTCCAAAAGAAGTTATCCTTGGCAAAATGTATTTTTAAATTTTTTTCTTTAAAGCGTGCCATAAAAAATTCTGCTTGTAATCGGCTTATGGGGGAGCCCATTGCTAAACCGTCTTTTTGTTTACGATATTCCCCGTCAAATTTAAAGTAATTTTCGTTTATTAATAAAATAAGCATTTTTATGAACTCTTGATATATTACAGGGTTTATATGTTTCTTTGTAAGTGTGTGGTTAATTATTGTTTGTCAATCTAAACGCAACAAATAATCTGAACACATTTAAAAATAGAAATAAATAGTAGAACGAAAATCCCGCTAGGGGATTAGTGTTTTGCTAGTTGCATACGTTTTTGCCATTACCCTTACCTCTCAATTTATAAATGCGAAAAATATGAACGTAAAGCAGCATGTTAATCGGATGGTAAAAATGACATCATTACAAACTGATTATTTTATTTTGGTCTCATATGTTTGTTTGGTGAAGAAAGAAGTATCATATCATTCGTCCGGTCGCCTTGCTCATGCAGTGATTGTATGCGTATATCGACAGTTAATATTACTGTTCATAAGACTGCGCACTATGAATGAAGAAATTAGCAGTTTTTTGAAATAAGTCTTTCTAAACATATTTGCTTGAAAAAAAGTTGAAATAAATCTGCCTGATTTAAATATTTCCAAGAAGCAAAATGTGGTTCCACATAAAAATTTCCTTTTGTTGATTACATTTTTGTAGATAAAATACCAAAAAAATCTTATTCAATATAAAATGGAAACATGTACTTTTTTAATATGCGGTAATCCCTCATCTCGCTTAGTACCACCAACACAATTCTTCACGAGCTGCCACTGATGTAAACAACCGTTTTATTTTTACACAATGGGGAACATGAACGGCCGACAGCCTAGAAACGATCCTGAAATACTGATAATGTTTACGTCAATTTTAGAGAATTTAATGGCAAAAAGTTGTAACCCTATTATAAAAAAAAATCCGAATTCGCGACTACGTATTCCTCCTAAATCTAAATATTAATTTTCTTGTTACAACCCTTACCTGTATGCTCTCTTTTATGAACTGTCAGTTGAGAAGAATGTGTAAATTTTGCCGGACATATTTTGCAGGCAAATTTCTCGCCTGTGTGCTTTTTCATGTGTACATTTAGATGAGATGATTGGGTAAAACTTTTATCACATATTTTACAAGCATATGGTCGGTCTCCTAAAAATTAAATATTACTTGTATGTACCAAAAGTTTATATAATTAAGAGAACATATAAAATTGCAATGTTTCAAAAAAGCAAATTTGACCGCATGATACAGTCATAAGCACTCGAAGTAGATATAGAAGTCTGTGGGTTAATTTCAGAGGTGTATAACTTTTGAACTTTTTAATCCATTGAACTAAATATGTATCTTAAGATAAACAGGCAAGTACCAACTTTTAAATATACCACATTTTTTAATATCTTTGATTTTATATTAAATTCTGCATATTTTTTGTATAATTTGCATGTATACAAAATTAACGCTTTCGAAATATGGAAGATTTTAAAATTACGAACTACTACGATTTTTCGGATATAATTGCTTTCTAATTTAGTTATCTCCTGCTACCTGAAGATAAAGGTTTATTTTTCGAATGTCATGACATTGATGTTTGCAGTCTGATTTACTGCTTCACTCATTTTTATTATGTGCTAATATTCTACAAAATATTTAAGAAATGAGATAAAACATTTTACATAGTTTTTAAATTCTGTTTACTAAATTTGTAAACAACATGGTACTAATTCAAACTTATAATCAACCATAAACAGGAAAATAAAGAAAACCTATAATTTCTAGCCTAAATAAATTGCTCTGTATGTCCCCCATTGACGTCGTCACATTTATCGTAAATTCTTTTTTCGCGTTCCAGTGCATTTATAATTGCTTCATACTCATTATCGTTTAAATTTCTTGTTTCTTCAACCATTTTTCTCCGAATTTCGTCAAGATTATTATTTCTTTCTCTATAAACTGTATCTTTCAAATAGGAAGGTATCCATGGATGTTAGACCAGGCTGTTTGCGGTCCAACTGATTGTTTCATATCTCCTCATCCACACTTGATAATTATTTTAAAGAAAATCTCTTACTGCCACAATCCACAATATTATTGGGTAGTTGCTCGTCTTGTTGCCAAATTATATTTTTCAGAGTTTTAAGTGGTAGTTCATCGATAAAGTGTTCAATTTGTTTATGCCCTTTATACCTTATGCCCCAAAATGTCGCACCAAACTTGTATTGACGATCGTCCTTAAAAAACAAATGGCTCGACAGATTATGAATTTTCATCGGACCGAATATGGTAGTTTTTCCGATTATAAATACCGGCAGTGGTAAATATCGCCTCATCGGTCCATACAATTTTATTGAAATAATCTGGATCTTGATTAAGACAAATTCATGTCTCTTTATTTTTTGTACGTCTTTATTTGTTGCACTGACGTAATTTTAAAATCGCGGTATCCGTTTTGCTTTAAAGTTCTCTGAACTGTTCCATAACTAACTCTCTTGTCTTCATATCTCCGACACAGTATCTTATACATTTTATTGGATCTTCTTGAAAATAAAGTAATATCTTAAGATCATTTTCTTCATTTCTTTGTTTCAAGCAATCGAATAACAGTAAATCAGACTTCAAACATCAATGCCATGACATTCGAAAAATACACCTTTATCTTCAGGTGGCAGCAGGTATCTAAATAAATAAGTAATTATATCCAAAAAATCGTAGTATTTAATTCTAAAACCTTTCATATTTCGAAATTTTTTGATACATGGCATATTATACAAAAAATATGCAGAATTTAGTATAAAATTGAAAAACATTAAAAAGTGTGGTATATCTTCTTCAGATGTTGAGATATAACTAAAATACTACAATGTTAAAATGTAAAAGTTAAACAACAGGTAACAATTATAGGGAAAACCCAAAGAAGATGATGTTATAATAAATGAAAAAAACCTTAAAATTATACGAGTTATATATCTACGACAAAAGGACGGTTTAGTGAAATAAATTTACTGTTCAAAAACGTACATAGGTCAAACAGGTAGAACGTTTAACAAACGCATTTCAGAGCATAAAAATAGTTTTTTAAATAAAAAATCAGATTCATTCTTTTACTCGAACATCATTCATTTAATCATAATTTTGAAATTCTACATATCGAAAATAAGGGCATAAAAATTAATATGCTTGAATTCCTCGAAATAAACAAACTAAAATCATCAGACCGTTTACTAAACGACCAATTAGAATTAAATAGCTCTCTTTTGTTAAATTTATTTCACTAAACCGTCCTCTTGTCTAATTTTAAGGTTTTTTCATTTATTATAACACCATTTTCTTTGGCTTTTCCCTATAATTGTCACCTGTTGTTTCCTTTTACATTCTAACATTGTAGTATTTTAGTTATACCTTCAGCATCTGAAGAAGCTATTGTATATGCGAAATATGTTATGTTGACAACAAATATATAGTGAAAATCTTAAAAACATTGTTGTTTTTCTAAAAAAGTTTATCATGGATTTTCATCACGTAACGGCCAACAGTATTCAATTTTTCTAATATAAAAATTTTAGAGCTTAATAACACAGTGCGAAATATAGAAGCAGTTTTAAAAGATTTCTTTTTTTGACATCTATGGAGTGATAGCCTGCTTATAATAATTTTTAATATTGTATTTTTTTAAGTCCGTCCTTATATAATATGTACTCAAGCGCCACCTAACGGATCCTATCTGATTAGTGTTTTTTTCTATGAATTTATGAAATTCGTACTCTTTCATATGGGCATGTTTTCCTTAGGAGTTTTTCCAAAATGACATCTTTTAAGGACATTTTAACATAACTGGACAGAAAGGTAAATATACTGTTTACACCATAATAAAAACACATACTATTTTACTATTTTAAATTTAAAAGTTTATTCGACTATTTTTAAGTTTACAGTTGTTATAAACATACTAGCCATCGTTCAACAACAGCATGCAATAAAAAGATACAAATCAAGAGATACTCCTAGTACCTTATAGGCTCATGTCGGACTTGCATACAGATGTACACCTTCGTGGTATGCTTCTAATCCAAATGTTTTGAAACAACACCCGTTGAATTGATTTTGCATGGTAATCCACCCCAAATGTGTTCGATCGGAGTTACAATCAGGAGACAGCACAGGCCATTCCATTCACTGGAAATTTTGGTCTTCGAAGAACTCATTAACAATAATGCTTCTACGCAGCGTCACATCGTCGTCTAGATAGAGAAAGTTTTTCAGCCCCATCTTAAAACTGGCATATCGGTCACATAATCAATCAATAAATTTATATATCGCTATGCATTCACAATTTGGTTTATACAAATGAAGAGTAGAGTTTTGTAGGTCATATTAATAGCTGCCCAAACAGTTAATGAACGCCCCCCAAATGGTATTTTCTCGGTATCGTTCATCCGATTCTCTTAAGACTCTTATCCTGTTATCATCTAGGCGCAATTGGTACTTTGACTCCTCTGCAAAATAACAATTTGTACATTCCTTGTCTTTCCTGTCTTTATGTCCCCTTGCCCAATGGAGCCGGGCAACTCTATGCTGATACAAGAGTTGGGGGTACCTCGCAAGACGCAGCAATAATAGGTTCTCACCATGTAATATAAAATGTGACGAACGAGTCGTGTGCTACAGAAACTATGCGGGCAAAAAAAATATAAATTGCAAATATTAAAGGTTCCGACCAATTTAATAAACCGGCAAATATATCGAGTGCTCCTCAATAACAGGCCAGGCGATGGGTTTTTGTACGTTTTACCGCCCGGTCCCGTCAGACGTCACAGCCCAAGATCCGTGCGTTGCATTATATCTATCATTTCTAGCATGTTTCTTTCAGTGGTCCTCTGCCGTAATTGTAATATGGTAAAACATAAATCTAGAATACTTTCGAAGCTCGGCTTATAACATTCTCAGTACGTTAAAATGTTCGGCAACATCATTTTGATTCATTCTCGCCTCAATTATACTAATAGCATTTCTAATTCATGTTTTTGTAGACGTAGCAAGGTACATGGACCAATTTAAGTTTGATAATAAAATGTTAGTTGTTTCCATATAAACGCTCCAATTTGTTGTGTATAACATCTGGTTAGTGTATTGGAATATCGTATTGCGAATTTTATAAATATATATATATATATATATATATATATATATATATATATATATATAGTGATACTATAGCATCTTAACTAGAATAGAGCGTAGGACTTCCAAAAACTAAAACCACCTATACAAATTCAGGCTTGATCAGCACTTACACCCTGGGAATGTTCAACGTCGGGTAGTCTTCTGCAATTAGTATTGACGAAATGTGATGTTTAGAGATATTGAAATGAAGGTTATTTGGTCCGACGAAGCACATTTTAGTAATTTTGGTATACCGAATAGGCACAATAACAGATTCTGGTTCCAGGAAAACCAACACCAAATATTTCCCAGAAGACAGCAGGGCAGGTTTGGTCTAAATATATCTTGCTTCATATTATATATATTTGAGGGAAGTTCCTTTAACGCATGTAAAAGAAATTTGTTTTAAACAGGACGGGGCTCCGGCACACAATTCTCAAATGGCGAGGTTATTTCTGGACAAAAATTTTATCAATAAATGGATCGAAACCAATAGGCCCATAAGATGACCCCCTAGGTCCCCAGATTTGTTGATATTGGATTTATTTCTATGGGGGATATCTGGAGAATAAAATTTACAAAGTTCATTATGATAATATTCAAGATTTAGGAAACGCAATAATAGAAAGCTTACAAAATCATCCCCTTCTTTGCTTCAATTCTTTAAAACAAATAGAAAAATTATGCGAAGCGTGCATACAAAAAAATGGAAATCAGTTTGTACAGCTCTTTTGATTTACTTCATTACTGTAGTGCTTATGATACGACTTTCAATGTTGGTTTTTGCTGATAGACTTATTGGATAATAATTATTTATTAATGTTTTTTCATTTTGTTACATAAATCTAGGTAGGTATCACTTTTTTTTGTGCACAATAGGACCGGAACCCATATTAAGATTGCCTAGATAACAAGTCAAGGTAACCTTAAACGAATCTTCCAGACCCGGGAGTGGCACTTCTACAACAAAGGAAGGCAGGCTAAAGATTCTGTTGCGGGCCAAAACGGGGAGCGGCAAAGGAGAGTTATTAAGGGCCTATCTTGGAAGGACATCCTGGCTTATATTAATAGATCTGGAAGGTTCATGGGCGTTATGGAGGTGGTATAAACGGTTGGGGGTGAGATATTGGGGTAAACCGCAAAGGCCAGATTTGAATTAGAATATTAGAATAGTTGTTGTTGTTTATTAAAATAGACCCATACTGTTGCATATTTTAGAGAAGCTTATAAAAAGACCAAGCAAGTTAATAATTTAAAAACAGTAATACTTAAAAAAAGACTGACTACGCCACTGGATTCTACGTAAAAAGTTATAAAAAGATTCGTTTTATCTTTTTGACAAGTTGTCAGACAACAAAACTCAGAAACTAAGCGAGATACCTACCCCGCAAGTGCAATCAAAATGGGACACCCTGTACAATAGGACAATCGGCAACAAAAATATAAACAGATTTAGTTCAATTGATTAAGAAGTTTTAAAGTTATACACTTTTAAATTTAACCAACAAATTTCCATATCCACTTTGAGTGTCCATGAGCGTATTTAATCTATATTATCACAATTTACTAAAAAAAAACCGGTTATAAAGTTGAAAAAAAAATGCTCATGGCCGAGGCCTGTTACAAAATGTCTGATAATATTAGAGATGAGTAAAATATATCCAGTATTTCAAAAAAACAAATTTTGCAATTGAATCTGAGGTTCGAATTGTCCTGAAATATTTTTATAAATAGTGGTCAATTTATCTTTGACTGAGAAAAATTTCTGAAACCTACAAGAATATTATTAATAAATTCTAGTAGTTCAAACAAAACTTTTGGGACTACTTTAATTTGAATAGAAAAAAACATGAAAGTAATATCACTGAGAATAATATAAATAAATTAGTTTTCTAAATTAAAAACTAAAACACATTTTACTTAAATACTTAATACCTGTATGGATTTTTAAATGAGAACTTAATATGTATGGACTGCTAAATTTTCTATCACAGTGTTTACAAGAATAAGGCTTTTCTCCAGTATGCGTTCGCATGTGAATCTTTAAATCTGTTGATGTTAAACACCTAAAAAAATACAGCTGAAATCATATGCGTCTTTAATCTAGAATGCATTTATTCACAGGCAAGTTGCATGGTTTTTAATGCGTTACACTTTTTGTTCAATTCATATTTGAATATGAATACAAATAATTTTTTACACTTTTGTCATTAATATAATTATCAGTTAATTTTCAAAATGCGTATATATTATTTATAAAATAATGGTATTTGGATTTTGTACTGTAGCTATGGAAATACAAACCAAGATACTTACATGCACGACTTTCAAAAAGACCAAGAGCAGTCTTTGAGATTGCTTAATAAAACAGAAAAATATTGCTCAACATGTGACATATTTTCATAAGGATAACAGTAATAAGAAAATCTTACCTTACTTCGGAAAAAAAAATCAACTAAGTTCTTAACATGACAGGGCCAGTTTTAAAAGCTCACTGGCTCTAAGCGAAAAATTTTAATGGCCCCCTGCCAAGGCAAAATTGTTTTTAAGCTTATAGTAAAAAAGAAACTGGTATTCGCAAAAAAACTGTATATTTCACATGTAAGTATTCAGCAGAGCTGTCAAACATTAGACAACTTGCTGGCCATTCTAAACAAAATTATTAGGTTTGGGGTTGCACTAAAAAACTGGAGTCTTTATAAATTAAATTAACTGAGTTTTGTAGTAATTGTTTAAATTAAGAAGCAAATACATAAAATGATTACACTGGCATGTTAATTAAGATAACATTGTTGAAAGATGCTTGTGTTATTTCACAAAATATAGAGGTGTTCTCTACACTAACCACATAGCATCTAATTTATGAAAAAACATAACAAGGAAAGGAAAAATCTTTAATCGAAGAACCAACAGGGGATGGGAGACGTAAAAAATAGCAACAAGAGCGGAATGCTGCCCGCGAGCTATTTACAAAATTAATATTTTGAAAAACCTAATTAGAAAGAAAATAAAGAGAGAATTGAAGTCGAAAGCTTCCACCAATGATCAAATGTTGTTTTTTGCAAATTGATTTATAATTTCAGACAAAATCTTCAAGGCTTGAACTTTGAATAAGCAATATCTATATAAATTGCTTAAATATTCCAAAAAACAACTGTGTAACATATTGTTTTATTTTATTAAATGTTACATTATTGGATGGTTTTTGAAATTAATATTACAGTGTTACCCAAGAAAGTAATTCCTATTTGGTATTTGTTAATCAGTGAAACAAAAAAAAACAGGTTTTTAAACACTAGTAGTAGTTTTATTTATTTATAATAAAATTAAAATATACCTTCTATCACAGACAGTACATGCAAAGGGTTTTTCGCCAGTGTGCGATTTCATATGCATTGTGAGTTCTCCTCTAATGGTAAACCTTTTAGTACAAACAGTACAAGGGTAGGGCTTTTCTCCTGTATGTCTTCTAATATGTTCTTTAAGATGGGACGAATGATAAAATCTAGAAAAATTAATATTTCAATTTACAGAGCAATTTTCAAAACAATTTTTTTAACCTTTTTGCGCAGTATTTACATTCATATGGTTTTTCACCAGTATGACTTCTCATGTGTACTTTTAAATTAGCTCTTTTTTTGTAAGTATTCCCACAAATTGAACAGGTATTTGGGTTAACTGAAGGTGTAACTGATTTTTTGCTATCAGGTGTTGGTGGTCTAACTTGAACACCCGCATTCTTCTTTATTTTCGGCGTTGTAGAAGTGGCATAGAGTTTTACAGGTATTACCTTAAAATAATTTATTACTGTGAGAACATTTTTAAAAAAAAACAAAACTCTGTATCTACATGCTGAATAAATAATATAGCTGAAAAAGTATATATTTTATGTAATTTATATATTTTAGTTTAAATGAGGTATTGTTTTCAAATATCCTATTACCTTTAAATAATAGTAATTATTCACATTGAGTTAACTTGGGCTAAGAAAATCTAGAACTACAGCAGAATCGAGGATTGAAGAAAGAAAATCAAGTATTAACCAAATTTCAAGCAGGGTTTGGACATAGACATTCTTGTGAAAGTGTATTACAAACTGTGTTATTCAAAACTGGAAAAACGCTCTGGAGGAAAAAATAATAATTGGTGTTGTTTTCCTGGATTTCAAAAGAACATTCGAGACAATTAACAGAACTCTGTTGCCTTTGAAACTTAAGAAATATGGGTTTGAATCTTCTATCATTGATTGGATAAAAATTATTTGCAAAGCCGTGATCAGATTGTGAAATTGAATAGTTGTAAGTCTTAAAAAAAAACCAACACATTTTGGGATACCTCAAGGCATAGTATTAAGGCCAAATTTATTTGTCTTGTATATAAACGACTCAAGGTAGGGATGTGCCATGTGGTTTGTATGTATACTTAGCGGACACACAATCCAATATGTGATCTTTTTAATACGTTTTAATCTCCAAACTTCAGTATATTACTGCTATTTTTACAACGACTTACTATTACTGTATCAAAATAAAGATTAATTAACATTCAAATCTTTCGACAATACATAATGTCTCAGATATGTGTAGCAGACCCTTTTTTTAATTGAACACCCTGTATATTATATCCCTTAAATGGGCCTCTCCTTTCTAATTATAACTATAATATGTCTGATTTTGCCTTGAATGAAGGTCTGCATGATTCTCTAGGATCTGCATTGCTCTCTTCTGCAAAACAAAGAGAGTTTTCAATAGGTCGTGTTGCCCCAAAATGCTATTCTGTATCGTTTGTGAGACTCAATTAAATAATGGTAATCTATCTTAGCCGCAGCAGAACCAATCTCGGATGAAACTTGCCGAACCGCATAACAACCAGAAGCTACTCTCTTACTGGGATTTAAAATATGTCGGAAGAATTAAAGTTGGTTATCTATAGTAACAACATATAGAAACTTTGCATACATTGTGTTGCTCAAGATGGACCCGTCAATTTCCAAGTTATCAAGGAAACATCTAAATGTTATCATACCAGTTTTGTCAAAGTTGAGATATAGAAGGTTAGAATCAAACCATTCCTTGATCTTGGGTAAATCCAATAAAAGCCGAAGAACTTGTGAATTAGCTAAAACCAAATCATTAATATACAATAAAAAATTATTGGACCTAATACTGCGCCTTGTGATACTCCACAGTTTACCTTGGCAAGCTCTGACGTGTGCGAGCCAAATTCTCTGAGAACGATCCCCTAAAAACAAATTAAATTTATTGGTGAAAGTATATTCTAAATAAGTTGTAACTTGTTAGCTATGAGCTATTGAATAAATATATTATTATTATTATCATTTTTTAAATTTAGTCCCATATCTTCGTCACGTCTCTGCATAAATTTAAAACGCTGTTACCTATGAAATACATTTAAGAAAAACTTTCATTAGTTGTCAGGTGTTAATAGTGTTAGTTTTTTCTACATTAGGAGGATATCAGTAACGTCAAAGTGGGCCACGTCAAGCCTGGTTTTCATCAAATGGGAGTTTTGTTTAGTAAAAAGTCATAATATTGATATGATAGTTTGTGAGCATACCATATATTTTGTTTTTTGTATTACTGGTATATTTTAGGTTCTGTGGCTAAAAAGCTTAATATATCTTATATTATATTATATATTTAATATAGGATTTTATTATGGCTATATAACTTTTTGTATATGTAGTTATTTAGTTAAAAATGTATGTTTATTTATTTTACCAATAATTAGACCTAGTATTTTTATTTTTATAGTGCTTACTTTGTTAATAAGGACTACAAACAATAAAGTAGATTTAAGTGTGAGTTTGAGATAATTAGATCACTAATACTGTAAAAATGTGGTTCTAGTCAAATGTATTTAGAATGTTGTAGTTCTCAACCGTCTAAGGAAAGATTCCATTGTGGCGACAAAATTGGTCCAACTTTTTCTAGATAGAGGGTGTTAAATAAACCTTTTCAATAGATTTAGCTTATAGTCCTTTACAAAATAGGAAAAAGTTTTACGTGAACATAGGTTCCCAAATGCTTGGTTTTTGATATATGGGGTGTTTAGATATTTAAATGTTATTTGCCCTATATCTTCAAGCGTTTCCGGTCTAATATTCATATTTTTTTTTTCTTATTTTGGAAAGTACTAAAGTCTATTAAAAAGGCTTATTTTGTATCATTCTGTTAAACACTCTGTATTTGGAAAACCGCTCGACCCATGTTGTCGCTGTACTACTGTTGTATTGAACTACAACTTACTTAATATATAAGAGATTTGACTCTAACTACTTTCTCATAAGATTAGTGCCATTTGTGATATATAAAAAGAACTTACTCAACAAACTGGGTTAGTTTTTACTGTTGACTTCTTTATACCTCAAGTCTGTTGAGTAAATTCTTTTCATAATCCTACATTGCCTACTTCAAGGAATCGAAACTTTTAATATTCAAATTCAAAACATGTTTTACCATCATAAATACATAGTATTTAATTACAAAGCTTGATGATTAATAATAGGAGTTATTAATTTTATTAATAATAGCAGGTTGTATGACATTACATAATAAAAATATCAATACAATAAAAATAAAAAAAAAAACATTGCAGAATCATAAATAATGTAAGAATAAGGTTGCTAGTTAAAGTTATCATTATACAATTCTTGTAAATTGTAGTAAGTCTTTCTTTTTAGTAGGGATGATAAAATTTTTTTAAATTGTTTCTGCGATCCTACATTACCTGGGTTGGAAGTTAGTTAAAAATCTTAATGCTGTACATACATACATTAAATGGTTCTGGTAAGACTACTTTTATGAAATGGCAACGATGGATGATTAACCTGCCGTGTGTGATATGTACCTCTCGAGGTAGTGATTACACCAAGGTTTCCACAAATGTGCCTTTTATAAACCAGGAACATTGTTTCCAATATAAATAATCATGTTAATGTAAGTATCCGTTATTGTGTGAAGAAAGGCTTGCATGATTTATATTACCCATTTTTACACTACAACGATGGAAACAGAACGTTACTGGCTACAGAAACCCCAAAATGCTATCTCATATTTAAGATGGCTTTTAATTAATGAGAAATACACCGATTTGTCCGCCATTTTGATCAACTCACTACAAGAAATTGTCAATACATCTGAAGTTAATATAAACAACATCATCTGTTTGATAATGTTTTTGTACTATTCTTTCTATTTATCTTTAAGATGAAAGAGTTCATATTTCCTTTTTTTTGAGACCCTTACGTACTTTCATTTTCCATTGAAAGAATTTCAATATATTAGTCTCAATGTTCTTATTTAATATTTCTTTTTTTCCATATCTTTTTTTGATGGAAATTTTAAGAATAACTTTTCCATTGGGCTGCTATTTTTGATTCTAATGCTTAGTTTTGTCCAAATGATTTGTGCTTCCAAGTCTAATTTAGATTTATATTTTTTTTTTTTGATTTTGTTTAGGTAATTTTTTCTTGGATGGATTTTTTTTGGGTTCTAATATTTCTGAATAAGGTGGTTTGGTTGAGTTCATTGTGTCCTTATTTCTAAAAGTCTTCAACTGTTGTTTCAATTATACTGTTTCTTCTTTGTCATCTATAATACTTTGAATTTTTGATTCAAGTGTATTGAATTAAGCGGCAGTTTATATTTTCAAAAGCTTCAACCTTTGATAATAAATCATTTATGTTTTTAAAAATTTCAATGACACATTTTTTTTAACAAAAGCGTTTCCTCTTTAATTTTAGGTAGTTCCGCATTTTCTTCTTCACTTATTTTGAAGATTTAATTTTTTCTTGGAATTTCATCTGGATTTTTATTTTTTAATATTTAAAATAATTTCTTTAGTTAAATTTGATGACCAATTTAAAAAAAACCATTTGTTACAGAATAAACATCTAAGTTTTTTTGTTAACGTTCATTGAACAATTCTAGCACTTTTGTAAATCATTAGGTTCTTGTAATTTCACTGTATTTGAACATTCTGCTTCGATTTGATCTTGAGTATAAATGTTACACGTTTTCAAGTAATGTTACAAATGATTGACTTTTGGGTATTTTAATGGCACTAAAAATTTTCATCACTTTTTCCTTCAATGTTAACTGTTTTGTTAACATCTTCTGTCAAATTTGACTATAACAATTTATTTTTTCTTTTCGTTTATTGTTTTATATCACATCTTCTTTGAACAAATCCTGAAAGGTCTACTATATACAAAAAAATGACTTTATCTGGTTGCAAAATTGTAACAATTTTATTTATAAATTATTTTTGATTTTTAAAAATGACGCTGTTTGTGACAACTTCATACGAATTCGGGTATAAAGTGTGTCTACATTTTGGTACACTTAAGATTATTTTTCCAGCAGATAATAACTCATTTATAATATGCACTTTTTGCTGCTTATCTGCCATGTAGTTGTGCAAGAATAACACAGAGCACTGCACGAGCAAACCAACTATTTCAATTTTTCACAAAGTAGGTCATGATACAGTACATCAGGGACCTAGGAATAATCTACTAAGTCTAATATGATAATAATCTTTTTATCAAGAGTAAAGATCTAATTACATTGTTAGTCAAATTCAACCAGGCTGTTGTTGAACTGTGACCACTCCGAGAGTGGTGAACTGGAAATAAATTGTTCATACTCAGAAATTGCAACATTTGTGTGTATACAGCCCTTTCTTGGAAATAAGTGAAAACAAACTAATAGGTAAAAATTCCCTGATAGAAGAAGCATTATTGTCTTTTAATACCGGGTACACATTGGAATCCTTCCAGCCAATTTAAACAAGCTGTTGAATATAAGGAAAAACTTCGTATGTATATTAGTACAGTCACGGAACTGCGCGACGGACCGATTCACGGTACGATTTACGCACCGCCAAATTATTTTCTGACTGTACGGGGGACGGTAATTCGAGGTATTGGAACGAAGCTATTATAATCAACAAGACCGAATTCGGCATCCAAAAAAATCTTCATTAAGCCATGTTTCAGTTAAGAATGTCATACAGGGAAGTTAATGCAGGATGTTGAAGTTGATTAAGTTTAGTGCGTAGGCCTCAAACTTTCTGATAATAAATTAAAAGACCTTTGGTAGGTTCATTAATTTTTTTTTATTGACAATAGTTGGAGTGCCTTGAATATATTTTAAAAATAGATCATTCTCGCCACTCTCCTTACGCCGAGCAATCTCATTTCTGATATCATTCTGTTGTCCTCTGCTTGCATGTGAATGTGAAATCAACACTTATACAAACTTTGCGCCCTTTAAGCTGAGAATTTGGCAAGGTAACTTTTAAGGGACGATAACCATGCTCGTTTTCCAATACGTAGGAAACTGACTGCTTTGATGTCATCACTTGTTAGTTGAGAGATCACTTCATCGACCATTGTTTGGTCATTATTATTCTCAGGATTATTTAACATCATGATGTTGTTTGGCCTTTTCTGTCATTCCTGTACTTCTACAAGCCCTTCTTCCTGAGATACAAGTTAGCTGCAAATTTGTACTATTTTGATCTGTGTTTTCCATTAACATTGCCGTAAGAGTATTAAGAGACCGTATTTCACTCGATGTCTTAAAGTTCTTTTATTTTGCTTATGTAAACTCTAAATATCATATGGAATTATATTTTCGGCTTGAAAAGTATACGCAAGAGGAGGATCTTTAAAATACAAGAAAGAATAATCTGGACCAATTTCAGGCATCCTGCAATCACTTGTTTAGAGATCTTAATATATTGTCGCCGCCATCTCTCTTTTTTCTTCAACTGGTATTGTCTGTGTGAGGACACAAACAACTGTTTCCGACAAACCACAATCTGTATGCTGGAGGCATGGAAATTTTTAACTGGACACTTTGATGATTTAAGAACATCCCTCAGAGCACAGTTTTTTTGCTAAAAGCTCATATTATAGAGCAATCAAGGCCTACAACCTTCTGCCGAAACATATTAGAGACGTGGCATCTGACAGAGCCTTTAAGAGCTCCGGTACTGGTCCATAAATTGATTGACCATTCATATTTATACAAATTTAAATTCTTAGAGGAATTTAATAAGGATATTTAGTTTAACTTAATATCTAACAGGTTTCGATTTAAGATCAAACTAAAACAATTTTTTTAATATTTACTCTCTTATTCACTAAAGAGGTTTAAATTTAGACCAGATCTAACATGGCATAGACTTAAAATTATATAAGCAACAATTAAACAAACAAGTTTTTTTAAGTGCCGCAATTAAAAATGGTCTAACTCTGAAATTATTTTTGTGAATACATAGAGCTAGCCATTCGATAGATTCGCATTAAAATTTGTATTCAAAATAAATTTATCTAGTACAATTTTCTATTAATAATATACCTTATATAATACAAACGAGACGTAACAAAATGTTAAAGAAAATAACGGTAAATGCGAGATGGTTACTTTTGTAACATGCTCGTAAAGTGATACTTTCCCGCACGAAAAAGCAGTTAGACGAATGACGGGAAGTCAAGTTCAGATAAGCTTTAAGGGATATTTTTATTTTAACGCAAAACAGAAAAACGTTTTAAAATTAGTTATTGTTATTATCAACATTAATAATAAAACTGCAAGTTGTAGCAGGTTGCCAATTTATTGCGGATTGCAGCTGACTTCCTGATGGAACAGACAACAATTCATAATTCATTAGTGTGAGGAAATGAAATGGGAGGGAGGGACTCAGAATTTGAGGAACTTGGTAATTCATCAGCTCTTTTCAAGAAGATCTAAAATCTTGTTGGATAGCCTTTTATTTACAAGGAAGTCTATTTTTAAAAAAGGCAAGATATATTTATATCCTTGCCAAATAAAACAGTTTTTAAAAAAATTTTAATGGTTTACTAGCTACTTTGTAACCTTAAAGTTTGTTTTTTTGAATCATTTTGACATTTTTAATAATAAGAGTTATAACAAATTAAAATATGCACAAGTTAAAATGACTACGCTATACAGGGTTTTTCTTTTTAAAGCTAGAAAAAAGAAAATTCAGGAATGTTGCTGAAGAGCGTCGAAACCTATGTGCCGTGTAGAGTTCTGGATTCTGAAGTTTTTAATAAGCAGCAATTTTGAAGGGTACTTATCCAAAACTGTTTATTTCAATACATTTTCCCCTTTTTAAAAAGTTATGAAAAAACGTTGGTTTGTTGTCTCTGATGGTCGTAAAGCAGTGTATTTTCTAAACCACTGTAAATATGCCCGATTATTAATTTCGTCCCATATCACGAAAAATTTGGAAGTATAAATTTTTGATTCTCGATAATTAAATCGCCGTTATCTTCGATATTATTTATGCATAATTTTGTGAGTTCTTCTCTTCTGCAGGCAAGCCCAAAAACAGTGGAAAGTTTTATTAAAAGGTATATTTCATCCAGTGCCTTACTAATAAATATCGATATTTCTTTTGTGAACATTTTTGCTTTTTTTTAAGTAAATTCCACAGTTGGTCTTTTTATAAAGACGACCAGCTTATAAAATTGGCTTATATCGATATTTATTTTTAATTTGATAACACTTTTGAGCATGGAATATTTTGACATCTTCTGGCAGTTCTTCTTCTAATATTATATCCATTTCAAAAAAAAACTTTTTTTAACAATTACAAGAAATGAGTTTCACTCTGACGTGACAGTGACAAGAATGTTTGTATGTGGTTTCTAATTTGGTTTTCCTGGAAATAAAGCACTGCAAACACCTTCGTATTAATTGAGTTATTAAATGTATATCAAAATTTCTCTTTAAAACATTTATTTTTTATTAATACGTAATCCAAAAACTATTAAATTATAGCAAAATCATTAGGAAATAAAAATGAACATTATTTTTAGAGCGGGACATTTTTTTAACACACTCTGTGTGGAAAAAGGCTACTTTTCGCACGCAAATTAGTGCAGAAAAAGGACATTTTGTATACGATCGTAGAAAAAGCTTTTTTTATTCATTTGTTTATACTGTAGTATCCTGTCTTGCAAAATGTTAGACCTCTGCGCCCCTCAAACAAATTTTTGGCTATGCTAGTGGTAAACCCGCACTATTTGGAATGGATAAAATTTGGTAGTGTACATTTTATAGGAGCCATCTGTCCAATGCTTACATCGTCTACATCCTAATCATTAAAAAAATAAAAGAAACCCCATATCAAAAAGATAAACAATTTTCATTTGTCAATAATAATTCTAAAGTTACCAGTTTTCAGTTCCTGGAAAACAAATAGCATTAAAATCCAGTCCACATACTCTTACATAAGATAATGTTAATATCATATTGGCCATGAATTTAAATATTTATATTTGCGTGAAATATATTCTAGTGAATAAAAAACTGATCATGTAGGGTTTATTTAACTAATAATAAAGAAAAAACAGTATTTGATTTATTTATGATGGATTCACAAATAAATCAAATAACTTGAAAGAATTTATCTTACCTGATCTGAACCCAAAACCTGTTCACTTCGTGCATTTCCAAAAGGTGTAACAACAGTATTATCTTTTAAAATTACATCAGTTTTACAGTCCTCAGGATCATGTGTTTCTGAAATTTCAATATTACGTTCTGCACTAGATTCCTTAATATCAGTTTTCTGGCTTTCTTCTTGTATATTTATTGGGACAGCATTTTCATCACCAATGTCCAGATGCTGTATATTATATTCCTGTCCATTGCTCAAAATTACTTTATTTTCTCCTATTTCATCAGATTTATCCTGTATAATTATTTCTTGTATGTCTTGTACTTCTATTTCAATAGCTTGAGACTGGTTATAACTAGATAAGAAGTCTCCTAAAAATTTTTTATATTTTCAGTTTTCAATATTTGTTGTATGTGTAATATTTACTACTACTACTATTTCTAGAGGTTATGTATACTATTTTAGAGTATCTATAAGAGTGTTTGTATAATAAATTTCATCTAAATTTCATGGCAGAATATTGGAAAAACATAAGACTGATTATCTATAATATACATGAAAAAAACAATACTTTCACTTGGCACATTTTTTCCGTCAATGAATTGAACAGTTCATTATTGTAAATATCACTGCTAAGCTATGTTTCTGATATGTGTTAAAGTTTTAAGTCCGCCAGAATTTTGATAATAAAACGAAAACTGTGAAGAAGATTGCGATCTTAGGTCACGTTTATGCAGAAAAATTTTTTCTATGGCTATACATTGTGGAAATTAATTTTAAATTAAAAATGTAATGAATTATTTTTGTGGCATAATCCATCATAATATTTGGTGTTGTACAAGTTATTGGTTCAAATATTCATTCCTTCTCATGCAGATGTCATTCGGCAAGTGTATTTAAGCTATGCATAACGTTATTAAAAATCGGCCTCAGAATATAGTACCTGTAACCGACTACAATCAAATTGGTGTAAGCTATGACTGAAAACAACTCACCTATATAAGACTGACCAATCGACATCAGACATATATTATGTCTGATGTCAACTGGCCAGTCTTTCACTACTTAATAGTCGGACATAAAAAAAGACCACATAATGTTAAACTTGCTGCATATTTGCGCATATTGGCTAATCTTTTCATGAAAAAGTAAGTTTCTGGTAATTTGACGATCATTACCTTATGTCATGTTTATCCAGAAAAAATCTATGGCTACACATTGTGGAAAGAAATTTTAAATTAAAAATGTAACGAACTAATTTTTATTGCAGATGCCATTTGGCAAGTGTGTTTAAGCTAGGCATAAGGTTATTAAAATCAGCCTTTGAATATAGTACCTGATGCAACCAACTCCAATTAAATTAGTGTAAAGTATGACTGAAAACAACTCATCTATATAAGACTGCACAATCAACATCAGATATACATGTCTGATGTTGATTGGCCAGTCTTTCACTACTTAATAGTCCCATATAAAAAAAAGACCACATAATGTTGAACTTGCTGCATATTTGATCACATTGCCTAATCTTCTAACGAAAATGTAAGTTTCTGGGGTAATGTGACAATCATTAGTGCCAAAAATAACTTTGTTACATTCTTGAACATCACTGTAGTACCCCTGTATCCATATCTCTAATCAGGCTTTGGTTCTTTCTTCCTGTAGTTGAAGTACCAGCAGGTGGTGGAATGCTCGAGGAATTAGTAGAATTATTATAAGTGTAATTGTCTTTTATCTTATTAGCTAGAAATATTTATAATCAGCAGCAAAAGTTATGGTACGAGCGGAGATCGAATCCGCACCTCTGGAACACTAGACCATCGCTCTAACCAATTGCGCTATCGTACCACTGATAAGCAATTCGTTAGAACTTGTACATATTCAAACCCACCAGTATCATAACCATTGTTGATCCTGCCAAATATTTCCAAAAATATATTTTACAGTTTAAAAATAAACTGATAAAATACTTCTATATTATTAGCTGTTATCATTTATGAACTGGATTTCTGATATTTCCAGCTTTTATTTCCTTTACATCCTTGAAATATATTTCGTTCTTCTGTTCTAAAGAACTGATTGTGGTTATCATGTTTTTGTTGAGATCAAGTTCTTCACTACTGGATTAATGTGTCTATCTGTGACAAACAGGTTAGTCTTTTTATTCAATTCTTTTTGTAGCAGTTCTATTTCCTTATAAATTCACCCCCATTTTTTTGATAATTGTTATATGTTTTGAGTTACAAGCATTAAAACCTATCAATCTTATAACCGCCCAACGTTACTATTTCCTTTGCTCTTTCCATATAGCTGAAGTGAAATAAAGTCTGACATCCAACGTAACAATAATTTAAGAACTATTTAATCCTGCAGCATTATAGGCTCCGAGTATAGGGTTTCTGGGGTACTGAAGCAAGCCATGGGCGAATTTGGGGATTACTCAGCGACCCATGGCGACCTCATGTAAAAAAATCTATTTTAGAATAATAGTGGGTAAAATAAAACACTGCGAATCAGTCGCAAGCATGTTTTAGTACTTTTTAGTTATTTATTTAGCTTTAACATTTGTTTATTACTGGTTTCTGATATGCTTTATTTTTTTTTAGGACTTGTTAAGCCAACGACTAAACAAAAAGTTCATTACCCAATGATTGATGATGAATTCCAAATATTGTTCTATAAATTTAAAGAACTGAGCGCCCTCGTCAGCAACCTATTAGAATTTTTAAAACCTGCCGTCTAAATACAGCATTTTAAGTCATTCAGAGTTGAACCAAACCGTAATACTTTGTTTTGCCTTGCAAGAAGTCCCCAGTTCAATAATTAATTGGCGTTTAAGTATTTAGCACTAGTAAGAAAACACTAGTACTAAAACAAGTCGAACAAATTTAAACTTTATAGCATTCATTCATAATGTATTGACAAAGTGCCAAATCAGATTCTATGGTTTATTACTTTTAAATTAATATTCCCGATGACAACTATCATAAGATATACATGTTAAGATTTTTAAATCTGGTCACCTTGAAATATAGAGGTGTGATATTTTTTATCCTTACTTGGGTTTAAATAAATTATTAGTTTAAAGGGGGCATTATAACAGGGCGCTGAGGGATGCATTTAGCGTGTGGAATGCCGAGTGACAGGCCGGTGCCCTCTGGGACCATTACGAATTCACAGCTTGTAGATTGAAACTTTCGCGATGCCAAAGGCCCGGCTATTTTTTTTGCATTTCATAATGTCGAGGCGTCGAGAACCTGTTTGCAACAACACCTTGCATAAAAATTAGATTAACCCAAAAAAACATTTGTATGTAGTTGAAATATATTTTGAAACCTGGTAGTAGTGTAGATATGTACAAAAAGGTTTACAATGTATTGAAACTATTCTTGTTGAGGTTGATTGTTTATGTACTTGAGGGAGATTCTTAACTGGCGTGATTTGATGCATCTACTGAGTGACTTTAGTATTTCAAAAGTCTTGTCTTTTGGAAATTTTAAACATATTACTTAATAGCATGAAAATGTAAAGGCAGTACCTATTGGATTGTTAATGGCTACATAATAAAAAAGAAAAAAATATTAACCTTCTTTTTGGATGCTTGGATACAGAAATATGCACAGGTCAGTCAAATATAAAATATAGCATGATTATAATTAATATAGGTCATAAATGGCTAGAAGTCTTTATAAAGAACCTAAACATTTTTGGCCACGCAAAAAAAAATTCCTATAGTGAGGGTATATCAATAGAGAGAAGTCATGAAAATATTACCTTTAAGGGTACTCAGAATGTTTCATTTTGTTTCTTAGCCCCTTATTTGACCCACAACGAAAATTAGAATATAAAAACTTGCATAAATGTCACTTCTGTGAACAGACAATATATGAAGACGAAAGGGTATTAGGTCAATATAATTAAGGGACGTGGTGACTATCTGGTGAAACCACTGTAGCATATTTTTAATATTAATCTTGGTACATCTGTTTTTCCTACCCCATTGAATTAAAGTAAAGTGCTTCTAGTATGTAAGATTATTCTGTTTAATAGAACTTATGATGTAGCCAGAAATATTATCTCTATACATCAGCACTGGTTTCCTCCCAAGGAAGTTTACTTTAACTAATCTTATATCCTATGTTCCATATACACATGAAGTTATAAAAATATAAAAAAAAAATAAACCCTTAATGTTTTCATTGCAGATATAGAAACAGTTTTTCATCATAGTGTTATCATTGACTCCCTCAAAACCTCTAACTTAAATGAAAATATCAATAAAGTTATACTTTCATAACTTACTAATAGAAGACAATTTGATGGGTATGTCAGGTGTGCTTCAAGAATCAAACTTGAGATCACTGTTGTTCATCACATAAATAAATGGGGTTTGTGAAGTGGTTTAAAATTCCAGGGGTTAGTATCTGCAGATGTTTTTAAACTTTTTGTAGAAGTATTGACTGATGATAATTGCAAATATCTTCAACAGGATTTGGATAAAGAATATGTATGGTATGTTTAAAGTAGTTTCAGAGTGAATGTAAAAAATGCGAATCTACGACTTTCTCAGTGAAAAAAAATTGTACATATACGTAAGGAATATAAGATAAGTCTTGTCGAGAGATTCCTTACATAAAATACATTTTCGCGACGTGGGTTTAGCGTAAACAAGATTACGCTCATTTAACCTCACTGACTTGAATTCATTACTCCATCCAACTTAATCACTGATAAACCAAATTTTTTATGAAAATTGCAATAAATAAGTCAAACCAACCCTTTACCTATTGTAAAAATGTAGTCATAATTGTTGTTTCATATTCTTATATTCATAGCACATTCAACTAAAACCTGTTCTAAATCAGTTCATAATGGATTTTTATCAATAAATAAACGAAGAAACTGAACAAATTGTAAAAATTCAGTCATAAAACAGCACATTGCAATTTAATTGTCACAATATAATCAAATTTCACCTGCTCCTGATCAGTTTATGCTTGGTTAACTAAAAGCGACATCTACATAACTCAACATTTCCCCTATGACACTCTATTTCGCTATAACGTCAGATTATGCTGTTAATCTAAACCGATTATGTTACATTAACCTCACGAAAATTTATATTTCCAATATAATAAATGATGCACATAAAATAATGGATTCTGTCATGAGATCAATCAAACACTTTAATGTAAATATAAATTAAGATAATTTGATGTTATTTTACCCAGGTTAAAGTATTGCTACACAGTATGGTCATCTTCATTCATCATCATCAAAATTCAGAACAGCCTTTTTCCAGCGTTCTTTCTCTTATATAGCAGTTAAATTATACAATAAAATAGATTCCTCTATTAAATTCTACGCTATTGATACATTCAAATAGAAAGTAAAATTAATATATATGCGAACATTCCTTAATCAATAACTTGAATACTTTCTCATTTTAAACTTGCAACTGGCAAACTTTCCCTTACAAAATTAAATAAAAGGTCGTTGATAGCGGGTTACTGTCCACCACTTATAGAATAAGTATAAAAAAAATTAGGTGCACTAGTCTTAATTTAGTTTTTTTAAGTTCTTTTACATTTTGGTTATATGCAAGAATAGCGTATTTTAGCTAAATATCGCCTGATGTAATTTGAATTAATACAAAACGATTTTATTATTATTATTATTATTATTACTGAAATTTACAATCAATTTCTCAACAAATGTTGGGTTCCAAGCCCATCCCGGATGCATGCATCAAAAGGAGTGGGCTAGTTCTATTTGTTGTCCTGTAAGAATTTTCTCACTATGTGGCAAGTACTGAGCAGGACTGCCTTCTGGATGTCGATGAAGGTGTTAGTATGCAGTCCTATGATTTTCAGGTTCTGTTCTAGTGTTTTTGGAACTAGTCCAGTTGATGATACGATGATCGGTATCACATGAACCTTATTCAGACTCCATATCTGCTGTGTCTCGATGGCCAGCTCCGCATATTTGGCCTTTTTCTCTTGGTATTTATCCAACACGTTGTTATTGTTGGGTACAGCGACATCTAGCAAATAAGCTGTCTTTGTTTCCTTATTTAACAGTACCACATCAGACCGATTATTCGTCACCCGTCTGTCGGTGATAATTGCCCGGTCGTAGTACAGCTTGAAGGCATTATTTTCAAGCACTGAACTTGGTTGGAATTTATAATAGGGCACAAAGGTGTTCAGGAGCCCGTATTTATTAGCAAGTTTTTGGTGTATGATGTTACACACCTGGTTATGTCGCTCGAGGTAGTCCGTGTTTGCTAGGTAAGTGCAGCCAGATGTTATATGCTGTATAGTCTCTGATCTCTCGCTACATTTTCGACACTTATCTGATTCAACGGACCGGTCTTTGATTCTGAATTTCGTGTAATTCCGTGTGTTAATAACTTGGTACTATATTGACATCACAAATCCTTCTCTGGGAATAGTTGTCTTTCGGCCACCTATTGGATGCTTCGTTATCTATGTGTGGCTGATTCAAGTCATTGTGAAGTGACTTTAGAATGATGTCATTTGCGAGAGTGGAGAGTATGAGTTGTCACTTAGACTCACTATGTGGTGGAGGTTTGATGTTTGTGCCTTGTTGGTGAAGAACTCTCTCAAGTTTTGCAGCTGTCGGGAGTGTGAATTGGTCAAATCAACAAGGGACCTTCCACCTTCTCTTCGTGGTAAGGTCATTCTGACAGTTGATGACCTTGGGTGGTGTGACTTGTACTTGGTCATCATTACGCGAGTAGTTTGTTGTAGTCCTTCAAGCTCCGTGTTAGTCCATTTCAAGAATCCGAAACTGTAGGTCAGCACGGGCACAACATAGGTGTTAATTGCTGTAATGAGATTTCCGGCGTTCAATTCTGTCTTCAGAGGAGCTCGCACTCTTTGAACGTACTGATCTTTCAGCTTGGTCTTTCCTTGCTTATCCTGGAGCAATCTAGCTTGTTGGAACCCTAGGTATTTCTCCATTCGTTAGGGCTACATCACCATCAATGACTTTGCCTTTTACGATGTGTAAGGCTTTGCATTTTTCCATTCCAAATTCCATATGGATTTCTTTCGAGAAGGTGTATGTCACGGCAATAAGCTTTTTTAGTTGGTTATGGTTTCCACCATAGAGCTTAATATCATCCATATGCAGAAGGTGGGATATGGTACGGGAATTATCTCTACTGGCTTTGATGTTGAAGCAATGTCCTGTATTATTGAGCAACGTGGAGAGGTAAATTCCCCTATTGATATGTATCTCATCGGTGGTAAGAGATCGCCATTATAAATCATCAGATTCGTTCTCCACTGGTGTTTGATAGTTGTCAGGAAATTGATGATCATAGGGTGAATTTTGTATATTCGTAGTAAGTCTATGAGCCAGGAATGTGGTACACTGTCAAACGCCTTTTTGTAGTCTATAAAAGCAGTGTGTATGTTGCGTTGTCTTTTCTGTGCCTGCTTAAGTACCACAGAGTGGATGATAAGTTGTTCTTTGCATCCTTGGTGGTTTCGAGTGCATCCCTTCTGTTCCTCGGCTAATAGGTTATGACTATCAATACGGTGATAGATACGATTTGCAATGCATCCTGTTAGGATCTTGTACATGGTGAGCAAACAGGTGATGGGCCTGTATTGGGACGGGTCTTCTGTCCAATTGCTTTTCGGTAGCATAGTTGTAGTGCCCAGCATGAGAAATGCGGGGGTTGTCTCCGGATGATGCATTATTTTGGTAAAATGATGGGCCATAGCTTCATGGACGAATTCAAATTTCTTATACCAGAAATTGTGAATATGGTCAACTTCTGATGACTTCCAGTTGCTCGTTCCCTTAACAAAGCTGGTAACTTCCTCCTTGGTGATAGAGTCAAATTCCATTTGTGGTGTTTGAATTTAATCACGTTGAGATTGTATCCATGTAGCATTTCAGTTATGCTCTTTTGGTTTTTCCTAGATGTTCGACCAATACTCGGTCAAATGCTCTTGCTCGATAGCATTTTCTCAGTATTGGTTTGGTCTTTGGTGTTATTGATATCCCGATAGAACTGTCTTTGGTCGGTGTTGAATTGCCAGTTCTGTCGTTTTCTCTTTGATCATTTGTTGTAATTCTGCAGACGTTTCGCTTTAGCTTTTAGTTTTTGCTTTAGTGTATCCTGATATTCATCTAGTTTTTGTTTTGTACCTATCTTCTTGAATATCTTCTTAATGCGCGTTTTAAGTCTCCTGGAGGGCTGTTCATTTTTCGGAAATTCTGTGAGTCTTCCTAGTTCCTGTCTCAAATCATCAATTGTCTTCTCAAGTCTTTTCTGCCATATGGGTTTTTGTTGTTGGTGTGTAGCTTTGCCTCTTTTTTTTCTGGGAATGCACTTGTTGTTTATGGCATCTAAGGACGGCGATGGCAGGGCAGTAGATGAGTGTGTTGAGCTTCTCAAGAGTGTCATACTCAAAACTAAACTCTGCTAGTATGGTGTTGAAAATCTTAAGGATGCTATCAGTCTCCCGACTAGTTCTAAGTTTAGGGAGCTTAAGTCTTTGAGTTGGATCTAGGCCGCTACAATCAGCAAAAGCTTTCTAGAGTTTGTTATATACTGATATTTCTCCATTGTCCTGAGTGTTGTTAGTTCTGGCAATGATGTCTTGTCCTGTAGATTTGACTTCGCGTATGTTTTCTTCATTTCGTACTTCCTCCTCTGCCTGAGAGCTGCACCTCTCCTTTAAGTTGTTCCAGGATTTGTTCAGCCAAAAGTTTATTCCGGACAATTACACGCCGTTGGTCAGCAATGCGTTGTTCGGTGATGTTCTGAAGATCAGGGTATTCCTGAAGGAAAGTGCTATGAGGCCGGTCCTGTAGGTGGTTAAGTCGGTCTCAAATTTAGTGATCTTATAATATGAGCGCATTATGAAACAATTCATTTCTGGTGTCTATTTCATATGCTTCCTTGGCTTTCCAGCTTTCGTGGTCTGAGGATTGGTGACATGCGTCTCCTCAGAAACAGCGAGAGCTGGGCGTGTAGCGTCGGTGGTGGGTGCCAAAGGGGGTGGTTTGGTTGTTGCAGTAGCCATACTCGACATCACGCTGCTTCCGTCGCTAGTCGAGGGAGACTGTAACTCATTTAACACACAGGATCCTCTGCCTAAATCCTGAGCGCGACAGGAGGTTATTGTGGTACAATGTCGATTCACCCGTTTATTCCGTAGATTGTACATTTTCATGAAAGGGTTGTATTTTACCTACTGCCAGGGATTTTTCTACTCTGCGAACGAGGTTTGCTCCTCGGGGAGTGATAGGAAACATGAGGTAAGGGAGAAGATGGGTTTTTGGGAACGGTGAGGAAATAAGAGGGTATAGGACAACATAGTGCTGCCTAGGGTACCTCGGGAGCGCGTGCCCGTGCATAGAGAGATACAAAAGCATCTCTCTATACCCCTGAGGTTTTATTATTATTATTATTATCTCAATATAAGGTTTGGTTACAATTGTTGGAAAGAATATAATGTAAACTCTTAAAGCATGTGTCATTTAAATAGTTCAGATATTATCGACCTCAAGGTTACAATAACTTTTATTGTATTATAATGTATATTAATTATTGAATGTATTCAGAAGATTGTCTCTGGAAAATAGACATATATGCCCTTGTTTCTATATAAATTTTTGAAAGGAAAATCGATAGTCCTAATTTTTTAGCTCACTTGCAGTTCTTAGTTAACAATAGAAATACTAGACACAAATTTCCATTTTATTTAAATTTTTATACATATTTTTTATCTATATTTGCCAGCGTACAGAATATGTTCTTTGTTAAAAATGCTTATGACCTGGATATAGATACTATCAACAATTTAAAGAGGACATTGACATAGACTTATGCTCACCCAGATACAAGATGAGAGTTAGTTATTGCTTTATCATAAACTACATAATACATACGTTTTGGTTTTAATTATATATGTGTAAATAGTAGCGTTAATAATAAATACTGTTTTGACAGATTCTGGGAATCTATTTGTGATTTAAAAATCTACCTTAATTTTTATTATTATTAAATTTATGTTAAAATATTTTAAGTACTAAATTGTTATACCATGATGCTCCAATGCTTGAAAGCTACAATGCTAAATAGCACAATTTTTTTACGTGCTCTTGTAACTATGTTACTAAGCGCAAAGGCTATGTATAGTTCTTTCATAGTAAATATGTTTAAATTCTTTGACGTGACGGTTAAAAATCTAAAATGCTTCATAACATCAATATCTAATACGCGGTATAAATTTCAGGTTTATGTATGTCAGAAAACACACAAAGGCTCCTAACTATTGTAACATTATCAATTTCTTCATTTCCTATAAAATACGCATTTAATATTCAATTTAACTTTCTAGAAAATTTAATTTATTTATACTTGTGAATATTAAGTTACATCAAATTTGATGGGTACCAATGTTTGAACCTCAAAATGTCATCCACCTCTTTTGCATTGTCTGTAACTTTAAAAATCTTTAAATCATGAGTATAATGTAAAAATTGACAAGGATGAAAGCAGCTGAAAAGCACAGGTGCAAGATGTCCACTCTGAGATAACTGTAGTAAGTAGTTATTTAAGGACAGAAGCGCCCCCTCCTTCTCATTATTCATCTACTCCTCCTCCTCCCTATCATTTTAAAATTATATCTATTCCTCCTCCTCTCTAATATTGAAAACTATTTAATCGAGTTCGTTAACTTAGCCCTTCGCCGAAGGTTATTTCTTTAAGTTATGGCCAATAATATAGTATTACTTCGAGAGACTCCCCTCTTAAAGTTAAAGCTTAAAAGTGGTAAATACGATTTTGCTGCTTCAATTTAAAGTTGTAAATGTAAAGTAACACACATTTCTGAAACTTGTCAAATGTCTAAAAGAAAAAGGGGCTCCCGAAGAGTTTTAAAGCAAGTAAAATTAAAAAGAAATAAAAAAAAAATAAAGTGACAGAAGAAATTTCCTAGTGTCCTATTTGCTAAATAGCTTTAAAAAATGAAGAAAGATGCAGACCTAATTCTTGTGATCATAAATTTTGCCTTAACTGTTTAGTCGAGTGGACCGTGGACAGTTTTTTAACGTGTCCATTGTGTAGAAAAGAGTATTGCTTTATCATTTTGTTATTTAATTCTGAAACCATTCCTTTGCATTATTGCCACCTTATGAAATTTAAAAACTTGAATCTTAGTGAAGTGAAAATTTATTTTAAAAACATTTTAACTCTATAAACATGGCTAATGTGAACGAAATTTTACCGGATGAAGTATTGGAAGTGGTGAACATTTATGACTGTATAAACGTCAACCTTTCTGAAGGAGAACGCTTGGAGCTTCAAGATGTAAATAATTTTATTTCAAATGACATTGAATCGGGTGATTCAGATCTAGTAATTGACCAAGCTGATGAAAATGCCACGGCAAAAAAAGGCGTTAATACCGATTTTTCGTGATCATTTCATAGATATAATATTTTGTATTGTCCAAAGTTATATTTTTGTTATTACATACATCAATTGTCTCTTGGAAATGGTTCTCACGAACATATAAATACTCATTATAAACGAAGTGTTAGATATTCAGATTTAGATATTAGATGTGCAATTTGTTCGAAATCATTGTATTAGATGATACTTCCAGACATTTGTGTTTTTGTAACGTAAGTTCCAAAAACGTAATTTATTGTTTATTTTTAACATTAAAAAGTATTACCTATAATCTGGACTATTCATATGTTTATGGGACTATTATGCTAAAGGCTGATATTTTCATCTCCGTATAATTCTATTCGATGGATATTTTCCATGGTTACAATTGTCCCAACAATCGTTTCCACGGTAAATATTCGAAGAATAAAGTTATTTGGGGATGAAAATATTGCCCGTGAAAATAGGATTTACAATTTAAGACATGCTTGTAACAGTACATCTACAACTTTAAATTCACTTGCAGCTAATACAAAATAAAATATAGAATGTTAGTTTGTTTTTTATTTATTTTTATACCTATGTCAGAATCCAGATACCGACATTCGTAAAAATACAGCTAAACGAAATTTATAACATTTGGATATCATTAAGGTTATATTTTTCAAATAATTCTAAATTAGTGTTATATAGCCTTGTTATGGTATTATTACATTTACTTTAATAAAACAACTCCCAGTTAATAAGTGTGGAGCTTATTAGGTGACTAAAAAGACACGTATATTTTTTAAGCTATATACAAATACAAATTAATATATGGTTTACTTGCTATGTATGTAAATTAAAAAAGGACCTGGTATGTTATTTTGTCTATCTGTAATGTAGTAATTGCTGAAATATTGTTGAAAACCACAATATAAAATACTATTACTAAACACTATTATTTTTAACTGCGCTATTACTAGATCATTTAAATCTGCTTTTCCGAATTTCTTTAAGAGATAGATTTACTAAAACGACGTGTGCATTTTATTAAGCACTTAATTAAAACATAATGTAACCAAAATACTACAACTTATTAAATTTTGTATAAATCTTTATACCCTACTTTTAACTTTATTGTCTCTAAAAATAGTTTTTTACTTTTTTTCACTTGCCTTTAAGCATTTTAATAGTTTAACAGACTTTTCCCATTTTTCTAAATAAGCAGTGCTACTAAATATTTTTGTTCCTATATACAATAAACATGTTAGGTATGTGAAATAAACAAAGCAAAATTTGCCACAAATATTACATGTGCAAATAAAAAAAAATGTGTACATTTTTGTTTAAGCAGTCAATTAATAACCAAAACTTAACGAAAATATTATTACTTACGGTTGACTAGATACATGCAGATTCCATAAAATGATTTGTGTAATAATTTAATTGTCTCTAAAAAATCGTTTTCACTATTTTTTCTATTATATCTAAGTACTCTAATAATTTAATTAACACTGTTCCTAATTTTTCTGTTTCTATATACACTAAACAGTACACTCAAACACTCAGTTTCTACGGGTATAGTGCAGCATAATGCGTCATAGTCCGATTGTTCTGAAAGACATAAAAATAATTTAAAGTTCTTCAAAAAAATCATAATACAAATTTTTAAAATTAATATTTTACTTAACTTACCACACTACACCATTATTTGACCCTCGAATATATTTTTCTGACTCATAAGAGGAATGTCAGGTCCACTGGTTGAAGATATTTCACCCACTTGCTCCGGTGGAGTTCGTGTCGGAGAATTTCGACCTACCCACTGAGGCCTCCGCAAATGGACGCTCCAGACGACGACGCCTTCCTTGTTCAGGGTGATGCTGTTCGTCATCCACCTGCTCCGGTCCTAGCCCCGCAGGTTGTAGTGGAAACGGGGGTGGAAATCTTGGTGGAGAATTTCTGCCTACCCTACGAGGTCAGAGCAAACGAATAGGACGTCTTCGTTCATGATGCCACTCCTGAAGACGCCCTTCTTGATTACCCTGAGGCTGTTCCACAGGTTCTCCCGGGGGTGGTTGCTGCACTATTCTTATGTTATTTCCAACAATGCGAATGAGTCTACCACGCAAAAAATTGTTTTGCTCTTCACTATTCATTTTAATATACTTTCTGGTTAACGGTTGGTTAAAACAAATCACTATTTTAAAAAATGTGGGCATTAAAATGAATTTATACCCCACCAAGTTAAGAAATTTTGGGTAAAGGGGAAACGAAAGTCATTGAGGAGGTTTGGAAAAGGGAGTGAGGGGAAGGGGTTAATTAATCAGTGAGGAGGAGACGGGAGGGGAGGCGCAAAGCGACTTAAGTCGCTTTCTGGGCCCCAAAACCCTCCCTTCCGTGGTGAGGGCGGGGGCGGCTTCGGGTGAGGGGAGCGAAGGGTACGTGAGGGGCATCGACTCTCGCCCTCACCATGGAAGGGAGGGTGTTGGGGCCTAGAAAGCGACTTAAGTCGCTTTGCGCCCCCTCCCCCCTCACCATCCACTACAGGGGGGAGAGGGAAAGGGTAAGGGGACAAGGGGAAAAGGGGAAAGCGGACATGTGAACGAGGTCATGTTTAGAGAGTTCCATGTAGGCCATAGCATTGACCTTTAATAAACCAGCCTAGAAACCTTCGAGTTCTCTTTATAAACTCGACCGTCTTATGCTTTTAGTTAAGCAGTTCTTAGGTTTCGTTTAACGTCGTAACACGTATTTGTCGAGTTAAAACATTTCTCGTTCTTTCCGTTCCGTTTCATATAAGATTATTTTTACATTTTTACAAATTTACAAAAAAAGTTCAAATTTTGCAAAATGTGTATGTTCCTGCAATTATAAATTCAAGCGATAATTTAAGCCAAAGGAGCCGATCTTTCAGGGACATGGTGCAAGGTATGGCAGAAAATAATGCTCGTTTACAACTTAATTCTATAAATAAAAAAAATATTGTTGAAGAGAATTTGCAAACAACTAATTCTAATAATATCCTGACCCAAGAGCTAACTAATATTTTAGAGGACAATAATTCTAATCCTATTGACGAACCAACTGACGAAATTTTAGAAGACATGTCTAAATTTAAAGATTACTTGGGTATAGGATCTTCAAAAATAAATCATGCAATATCTCTTCTCAAAATTCTAATTCAAATTTAACAGGCGTTGTATTTAAACCAGAATTAGTAACTGAGGGATTAAGCAACTGGGAACCGATTGAGAATCTCTTAGAAACTAATTCTGATTTAGATATATTACAATTTAATGACGACGAACCTTTAGAGGTTCACTCACAAAATTTAGAAGACATGACAAAATCGAAAGACTATTTAGGTATATTTTCGGCCGACAATCACGACAGTTCAAATTCAGAACATTTTCATTTTAATATTGATACCATACCTTGCGTCAACAATTTGTAATATTTAAACGTTACCGAAAATGTTTCAAATTCCAAATTTTCTGTTGACTCTTTTACCAACAATTGTTCTAAAGAACCCACTTTCTGTGATAATAGATCACCTTCTGGTTCGGATTTCTCAGTTGGTCGAAACAATGACATTTTGAAAAATAATTCACCTCCGAATTCCCCTTCTGATTTATCTGATTCTTATAGTGATATGACTTGCGGGCAGAGAAGTCCAAATTTTCTCCAAGGGTCCCAGTATAGTGATATTTCTCAGACAGAATTTATGCCTAATGAAAATACAAATTTGCAACTATGTTCTCCAGAACCAAAAATACCTGAGCAATTTTATGTTCATAGGACAAATTCGACGCAAACAGACAAACGATGTGTCAAAAAAATTCATTTTGGCATTCAAAAAAAAATAAAAGTAGGGAATCACGGATTACTTTGTCAAAATTAAAATCTTTTGGCTTTTGTTTAATAATTATGTTAAATTTGTTTGACTCCCAGTTAAAAAAAAATCCATCGATAAGGAACAAGAGGAAATTTGGAATAGAATTAAATGTATATTTGATGGGTGGGCAGATTCTATGGATTAAAAAATATTCACCCATTTTTTTTTATCGCCCCCTCTCCCCTATAACCTTTTTTAAAATCCTATTTAAGTTTTGTTCCTACAGTTTTAACTCGGTACGTAAGAAACTTAATGACTACTTCCCAAGAAAAGAAGTAGTTAAGGCACATTTTTTTTACTTCAACCCAAAATGAATCTTAAATGTTTAAACTGCAACAATTTTTTTACTAGAAGAGACAATTTCATTCGTCACATAAAAAATAAGTGTGTAAAAGTATCAGCAAGGGGCAAACAACAACTAGAAGTTTGGGAAAATTCATCGGAGCAAAGATTGAAAAAGAAAGAAGGTAAGAGTTTATTTTTATAGTATATTCCACATTTTTTTTACGCCTGGCAACGCAAAGCAATACATTGTTTTTAAAACTCATAATACCTATTACTTTATTTTATATATTCAACTTGTAAAATTTTTCTATACTCAATACAGACTGTTTTCAGTTAAAGTGACGAAATTTTATTGGTATTCATTTTGTTAAATATAAGTATGCTATTACGATGGCAAATTCACCTATTTTACATGTAAATTTAAGTTACGATTTGCAGTTTTAGAGTCATTTTAAGGCGTGAAATTTTCTATGAAATATTGACAGCAGTGACTTCACTATTTTAAATCTATTTTTATGTCACTGCAGCACTTTTTTATTTTTGCTCTGTAAACGTATTTTGAATTAACTTGTTGAAAGCAACAAATATTGTGAACATTGTAAGAAATCTATTAGAACATCACTATGGGGTAGCCACCTTCGAACCAATACACATAAGAATAACATAGCTTTGAGTGCCGAAGAAAGTGGAGTAGAAATTATTAAATCTGCTTTTGATAAAAGAATCATATCATACAACATTTTAGCAGAAGCCTTATATGTAAACATTCAACTGTTTTCAATGATATATCAGACAAAATTAGAAGCTTAATAGAAAAATTTCTTAAAACACATACATGCTTAAAACTAAATATGGAATTATTTGGCATTTACTTCAATCCTGGTACGCAGTTCACGCATTCAAGTCATTCAATACTCCTTTTAAAGTTATTTGTACCAGCTCAGATATTATATCGAACATCAACGAAATGTGTGAAATAATAGACCGAAAGGCTGATGATTTAGCAGAAAAAGATTCAGGTAATTTTTTAAATATTTTAAAACCATTTTATATTTTATTAAAAATCATAAAAAATCTAATATATTCTAATACATTTTTTTTTGTTGCAGGATGGGTTCTTTTGAAACTTTTGAATCTAGAAATGAATTTCAACAAATATAATCCACTGCGTTCTTCCTTCATTCCACTACCGGAAGAAATCGAGTTTAAGCGAGCTGTTATTAACCTTCGAAATCAGGACCATTACTGTTTGGCGTGGTGTGTGATAGCTGCAATGTATCCTCCAACTGGATTGAAATATGAAATCCAATCATATCCGCACTTCGAAACAATCTTGGTTGCAAATAATTTATTTCTTTCTGATTTTGATCCTTTAAAACCTACTAATTTTATTATGTATCTCGATGCTACCAATCTTTATGGATACGCAACGTCTCAATATCTTCCACAAAAAAATTTCATATGGCTTTCAAAATCAGAAATAGACAATTTAGATATTACAAACCTTTCCGACTCTTCTGAGAAAGGCTATGTCCTTGAAGTTGATTTGGAGGATCCCACGGACTTGCGGATGCTCATAATGACTTTCCTTTTTATCCTGAAAATTATAAACCCCCCAATTCTAATTGCACAAAGTTGATACCAAATTTAAAAGATAAAGTAAAATATGTAATTCATTATACACTTTTAAAACAGTGCATTGAACATGGAATTAGTAAGTAAATTGGCCCTAAGTTCTTCTGATGATAAAATATTTAAAATTCCTAACAGCTTCGACACATTTGCGTGGGGTCATCAGGATATTCCTTTCTACGAATGGTCAATGAACCATGAAGATCTTTCAAATTTGTAAATTCAATTTTCCCTTCCTTTTTTAATTTTCAAGGTTACAGGTTAAATTAAATATCAGAAGAACTCGTGGTCAGTTTTCAGTTGTTTCTTCAACTGCTTTAGTACTTGAAGTAAATCGTTTAGAAAGCTTTGATTCTGAAATGAAGTGTTAGCAAGAGCAGGATTTTACTACACTTCATATAATGATAATTGCAGATGTTTTTAATGTGGTGCAGAAATATTTGAGTGGACATATGATGACTATCCCATTGATGAACATTATAAATATTTTAAAACTTGCGACTTGGCTGTATGTTTGTGGTTTTCGAAAAGTAGAAAAAACAAAGAACAGTATGTATTTAGATGTACTAATGACAAAATAGGCACCTATAAAACGATGTTTTGTATATTGACTTGTTTGTTCAACATTTTAAACAATCAATATTTAAAATGTTAAAAATAATTACTTATTTTTCCAGAAGCATTAAATTGTTTATTTTTTACTATTCTGTACGTATTAAAAAGTACTAATGAAATTTATTAGTTATAAAATGACTTTATATGTTTAAAAGGTAAATAATGGATTTTATAGCAATTAATTTCATTATTTAATGTATCTCTCTTTTTCTATATTTTTACCATTTTGTGGCCTATTTATTAAAGTGTGCTAATAAAAATTGTCAATACTAATATTTTTCTCTATAATTATTTGTTTTCCAAAAATAGTTATTAGTCACTATTTGAAATGTAAAAATGTAAAATGTATTTTGTATTATTGAAAATGTTTGCAAAAGTATTTAAATTTACTTGTTCTTGTATTATAACCATTCTCTTCTTGGTATTATATTAAACACATTGCCTTTATTTAATCCAGTTTGTTTTATTATGCATACCCATATTTTATTATACGCCATTGTAGCAAACTCCATGTTTGTGTATCATCCATCTAAAGTGCTAAAAAGTTAAATATGTTTAAAGAAAACAGTATGGACCGAATCTTGCCATTTCATGAAAACTGAAAAAATTAACAAGAGTACAGTAGTTTTTTCTTACTAGATAAAACAAGCTGATAAAGACAGTAGTTTTTTCAAAATTTTATATTATTATTATAATAATACGATTTTTGACACTAACTGGATTCAAAAATATGTAGAAAACACTTCATGCGAATTTAATTATAATTCTACTCATTTTCATAGTAGAAACTACGATTTTGGCATGTCATACGTATTATATATTATAATAATTTTATTGGTATTTTTAATATTAACTTCTCTGGGGTGTATTTATTAACGATAAAAATTAAATTAAAATACTATTATTTTCAAGTTCTCTGTATATGAAACATTTTTAAAAAACCTTAAATTCTAATGCAGAGTAGTGGGGGAATTAATATAAAACCGAGAAATGTTTTGATAAGTATTTAAATATAGCAACCACAATTTTCAATAAAACTACCCAAGCAAGTGTATATTCGTTAAATTCTAAAATGAACAGTGCAAGTGAAGTTTGCAAAAAATTAACTGAAAAACTTATTAATTTTAAAATTTATTATCTGAACAATTGTGCCTCAAAATTTCTTCGTGTTGGATTGCGATTAGATGATTTTTTACCAACAAATCAAATAGGAAATCAAAATGGATTTTTTATTAGTTTTAATGAAGAAGATTGGAAGAAGTTAGCGATATATCAGGGAGTTATAACAAGTTATTTTTATACGCCTGGAAGTGACTCGTTTCCGGTTATTATTGGTGACATTACTTTATATTTTGAAAAAATTAATTCTACTCCTATTATAAGAATTCAAAAAGTGGACGGAGTTTATGTTTGCCTTGCGTGTGATTCCATGGATACATTATGGGAATTGCAAGAACTTGTTGAATATAGGCTTAAAATACTTAGAAACCAAAAATTCAATAAGTACTTCACTATGTATCAAATTTCGAATCTCAAGGGAGGTAAATTGTTAACGAATGTATATAATGTTCTTAATCCAAGCCAAAACACCAACAGTGAAAATGTTAGTACAATGTTGGAAATGTTAACAATGCATCCATGCGAATTGGAAAATAAGCTAAAGAAAAATACCGTAAAAAGAAAATATTATGAAGAAATCAGTGCATATTAATGATATGGCACAAAAATTTTCACTTACCGGATATTTATTTAATGATCAATAAAGTATACTGAATTTCGAATTCATCAAGGCGTTGGAGACCCTAAGAGTTGGAACAAGCTGGGGAGAATAATAGTAGAGGCCGACAGCAACAGTGGAGAAGGGCTGGGTTAAGATCTAAATATTTTGCGCCACGTAATTAATTATTACTCTACTTTATCAAATAAGTTAATGAAGTACTAGGCCGATAATAATTACGAATTATCGCCCAGTGTTGCACAACTCTAGCGATTCCAAGCAACGAAAAACCAAAATATTATCTTATACCAATGAGCTTACCTTCACAGAATACCAAATAATTAATTAAGATATGAGGGTCTCACTTGCAGGTAGGTAGCAGCAGTAAAACGCAAAATTTTGTTTGAAATCATATACTAATATCAAATAAGTTGTTCTTTTTGTTTTTTTTTCTTTTCAAAAGTTATTTCAAGTACAATAATAGTATATGTAGGTATGGTCCAAACGCGGGCCAACAGCGATACAGCTATAATATGTACTAAGCTTCTAATCTTAATTATTAAAATTACCTGCAGCTTAAGAGAAATCGATATTGTACACAAGAAAATGAATAATAAAAAAAATATAAATATGACAATGGTCAACAGTATGCAGGAATATATAAAAATATAGTACCACGGTCGATATTATGACGCCATAAATCGTGAGTGTAAAATCAAATACAAGTCATTGAAATACATCAAAAATTATAAATAGAATCAAAACAAGTTATTAAAGGCCACTCGATAAGCCAGTCAGCTCAATAATAAGGTAAAAAGTTTAGTTTAAAATTAGTAAATAGATTTTGATTTTTAGTGAGAAAAATTAATTTAAATTTGAATTTGTAAATATGAAGAACAAATTAATAAATTGGCTAATTGACTGTATCGAGGAATTTAGCTTGCAAAAGATATAATAGTTGAAATTTTAATTATTTGCTACGGTTACTTATCTGGACGTCCTCCAATAGCTGTGGCCGTTAGCTGTTCAGACCTTCAGGCGAAGAAATGTCACCTGGACTCAGGCGTATACAGGTGGGAGCAGCACCAGCTCCGATGCTGAAAGTGAGTCTCTTGCCTGGTCAGGCAAGTTGGCAATCCCAATAACTGATCCAAAGAAAAATCCAAATTCCAGGACTTGATCGTCGTCGTGACGGAAATCCCTTGGAATAATATCCAAACCAAAAAAAAAAAACCCTAAAGAGAAAACATCCCTTAGCAAACATTAAACCATATCCAAATATAGCCCAAAATGTAAACAAAAATTAAATAAAATATGCAAATAAAATAATATTACCTCCTTCTGAGGGTTTTCTAACCAAAATGGAGTCTAGGTCTAGCAGTTGCCTAATGCTAAAAACGGAATCAACGAGTGGTTGTCGATGGTCTGGACAAGTGCAGTGGGCTTCTTACGAAGTCTTGACTCTAAATTTAAAGAAATAAAATGTCAACCCAGACCGAAGATGGCGTATGGTCATGGAAATGGCCACTAAGAACCATACACGGGCATTATCATATTATTAAATAATCAAATATACAAAAACTCACCGGAATCTGCTATTCCAGGTGCCAATATGGCAAGTCAGCAGGAGGATATCCTCTAAAGATGGTGGAACGAGGATTTTAGAGTGTGGCGGCCATTTTCACAATTCTCCCTCGTGGGTGCGAACTTCCTCTGTCCAAAAAACCCCAAAGTGCCCGAATAACAACTTTAGAACTTTCAAATCCAAACAGGAACTATTTCGCAAAAGATGCTCATCAATAAATCTCGTAAATACGATCAAGCCAGGCTCTACTTGAAAATTATGATGAAGGCATCAGAAAATGGACCGCGCACCACACTGCTGACTTGAGACTCACCAAGCAGGAACAAATTTTTGGAGCAACAGGTCCAAAATGTCTCGCCATGTTGCCACGATTCCACTCATAAAATCCTAGTTAAGACTTCAATTCTTTATCAATAAGCAACCAGTCATACTTAACACCAAAGGCACAGCAAATATCCGTCAATTAAATATCCAAAGGTCAAATCCGAGAAATAGAAACAATATATAAAATTCATTGTTTCAGAGCCACAGTCAGGTAAAATGTCACATCCGATATAAAAATTCTGCAGTCACGGGATCGGAAACTTATTCATGATCCGGCAACTACGGTCACAGATTGCTGTCGTAACCACAGGAACCGGTCGATAAAACTAGAAATGACTAGAAATACGTCGGCATCACGGAGGGCAATATTACCGGAAAACTTATCATAAAAAATCACTCACAAAACTATACTTGGGCATTCCAAAAGAACCCCAATTTACACCATTGTAAGCCCTCGAAAATAATAACAAAATCTAGACCTGCCATAATGCATCCGACTCATCTGAATAATTCTTTCCCAAAATTGACAATGTAGCGCCCTCTTTTGTAGGAACCTACGATACGACCAAATGCGCCTGATAGAATACTGCGATGTGTGCAGGAGACCGAGGAAACTGCCCCGACCGTCCATTTCCACCGCGGTACCTTTCCAAAATTAACGACAGAAAAATCGATAATCGAACCGTAAGCCAGGCTATTGATAAACGAGACCTGGAGATGTCGTGACACATCGATCAGTTGCGCGGACCTATACAGTGTAATTCTAATATACTTGTTTTATTTCAGTTCGCACTAACTGAATCCAAAACTCTGTTCTCTAAAAATCGAAACGGCAGAATCGCACAAGAATAATCATTAACATATTAAATCCATAGTGCATTAAAAGAAGTTTTCGTAGTTTTAAAAGACAAACGTGATAGGAAAGCAAAATTGTAAATTCAAAAATGATTAATATTTAGTAGTATTATTATCTAAAAATTTGTTTATTATATAATTATTTAAATAGTTTAATATTATTATTAGCATACTATAAGTCCGAAATTATCACGTTACAATTCCCCCCCCTTGCCACAAAACGATTGGCCCGCTAGGGACAATCGTAGTCAGGAGAGCGTTTCAGGTCTTTAGCGTGCCAAGTGCCTGTCAGAACCTTCCCGTCTCTGTCCTGTAACTCGTATGTCCAAGGCGATATCTGACGGCGAATGATATACGGTCCGACAAATTTCGGTGCTAACTTATGTGTAAAGTACTTGGCTGCATCAGACAAAACAAAATTCTTCTTCCACACTCTCTGACCTGGAGAAAAGACTTCACTACGCTTTCTAAGATTATACTTCGCAATATTCTTTTGACCAGCCGCTTCCAATCTGCTCCTAACTTCCGCAAACAACTTCCGAAATCCCTCATTTCTACTCTCTCCTGCGCTTTGGTTTCCATCTTCTGTTTCTACAAGATCTTTATTACTATAGTCCTTGCCTGAAAGGCACATGTTTCTTCCAAAATTTAAGAAAAACGGTGACACTTTAGTGGTCTCTTGGACCGCAGTGCGAATAGCACAGGCCAACTTCTGCAATTGTTCGTCCCACTTACGGTGATTGTCACTCACATACATTGACAACATGGTCTTTAAAGTTCTATTTTGACGTTCGGTGGGATTAGCCCTAGGGTGGTAATTTGCATTGAACTGAATTCTGCAATGATAGCTATCTGCAAATTTCTTAAACTCACTACTACGGAATTGTGGACCATTATCGCATAAAATCACCCGACTTACGCCGAATAAAAGGAACACTTGTTCTTCTATACGGTTGATAATCACTTTAGAAGAAGTAGAGCGTAGTGGAAATATTAAAGAGAATTTACTCAAATAATCGGTAACTACCAAGATAGCTGTATTTCCTTTATACGAACGTGGCAAAGGTCCAACCAAATCCATTGAAATCATTTCCCATGGACGAGTGGGCTTACTATGAGATACCATCTGGTCGTTTGCACCCTTTGGATCACACTTATGGGCTGCGCAAATCTGACAATTCCTCACATATCTGGCAACATCCTGCCGCATCTTCGGCCAATAAAACTTTTCTGCCAATCTATTAAAGGTCTTAAATACCCCCATGTGACCCGCAGTTGGTAAATCATGAGCTGAACTTATGGCTTCCAACCGTTCCTCTTTAGGCAATACCAACTTCCAATGGTCTTCCGATGACAAGAGCCCAAAATAGTCGTTCTTGATGTATTTGAACAACTTACTTCTAGAGCATCGCCAATTCAAGAATTTCAGTGGGGTAGCAATCACTCTTTCTACCATTTTGTTGTACCAATTATCTTTTACTGGTGCAGGTCTAGCCTGTTCACCATCATCGATAAGATTTAAAACTGGCACCGCCCTTGACAACATATCAGGAACCACCAAATCCTTCCCAGGACCATCTGGCCAATCTACCACTAGGATCTTTCAAATTATGCAACCATTTTAAACTATAATGATCCGTGATGACACTGAAAGGGATTCCTTCGATATAAGGTCGGAGTTTTTCAACCGCCCATACTAAAGCCAAACATTCCCGTTCAGTGGTGGTATAGTTTTTCTCTTGTCGAGATAGTGAACGACTGAGGTACGAGATAACCCGCTCACCCTTTGGATCTGGTTGCGTTAGAACTGCTCCAATACCAAAGCCAGAAGCATCTGTTTGGATAATAAATTCCCTGCTGTAATCTGGACAGCTTAAAATCGGTGCACTGATTAACTTGTTCTTGATCGTCCTAAAAGCATTCTCACACTTTTCCGTCCATTCAAACTTATGGTTCTTCTTAGTAAGCTGAGTAAGTGGACTTATGATAGTGGAAAAGTCTTGTACAAATCTGCGATATCAAGAGAAGCTTCCTACTATTCTACGCACTTCCGAAACATTAGTTGGTCTAGGCAATTCTAACATGGACTTAACCTTATCAGGATCTACACGTAGTCCGCGTCTATCAACCACATAACCAAGATATTTCATCTCGGGTCTGCAAAAGTTACATTTCTCCCAACTCACAGTGATATTGGCCTCTCTAAGACGTCGAAATACTTCATCAAGGATCCATAGATGTTCGTCAAAATCTTGCGTTAGGACCACTACGTCGTCTAAATAAACGAAAACATTTGGTTCCAGGTCAGGACCCAAAATAGTATCAATCAACCTCTGCCAAGTTGCAGGGGCATTGTGAAGTCCAAAAGGCATTCTGCGGAACTGAAACAGACCTCTCCTGCAAATAAATGCCGTCAGTGGTCGAGAATTCTCCTCAATAGGTACTTGCCAATATGCACTTTTGATGTCTAAAGTGGATAAATATTTAGCGTCTTTTAGCTTGTCCAGCGTTTCTGAAACTAGAGGAAGTGGGTAGCTATCCCGAGCAGTCACACCATTAAGTCTGCGATAATCTACACAGAACCTGTACACCCCTGTATTTTTCTTCTGAACCATAACAACAGGTGATGCCCAAGCACTTGAACTTGGTTCTATAATACCTTGATTTAACATGGAGTCAATTTCTTCATCCATAATTTTCTGAATGACTGGAGACACGCGATATGGACGCTGACGAATTGGTGGAGAGTCCGTTCTTATTTTATGTTCTACCATAGTTGCACAGCCTAACTGCGATCCCATCAGCTGTTTACTTCTCTCTACTAGTGCAGCAAGCTTTAAGTCTTCAAGTGATGTTAACACAGTAAGTTGATCATGGATACTGTCGAGTTTCACTGGAGTATCAGAAAAGTACCAATCATTGTGTCTCAAATCTGGGACTATTCCCATGGCAATCCAAAAATCCATACCCAGAATGAGCACATGTGGCAACTCCGGCACAACTAAAACTTCCAAAATTCTGACCCTATCACGAACTCTTATCGGCAGTTCTACTGATCCAATAGTCATTGCTTGCTGACCGTTAGCAACCGTACAGCCAATCCTTCTTAATGCATTTAAATGCATGCCCATACCTTCGACAATGTCCCAACCAGGACCTCCTAAAAAGGTGCGCGAAGCTCCCGAGTCCAAAAGTCCAAGAAGCCTATGTCCGAGGATGTCAACTTCCAAATAAGGGCGTTCATCGTTCTGCGCATGCTCCAAGATAAAATTCAAAACTGGAGTGATCGTCGGATTTATTGTCTTCCCCTTAGGCCGACTACCTAAGAGTGACGCTTCCCGTTTCCCTGGTTGCATGATGGACAGTTTCTCTTTGTAAATCCCTCTCTTCGACATCCATAGCATCTTAATCTTCTAGCTTCAGTACAACCAGCCGCACGATGACCTGGCTTATTGCAGTTGTAACAAATAATTTCTCTAGCCCTTGGCTTGGCAACATCACGGGTACAAACTTCAACAGCATCAACCCTATGATCAGAAGATCTGCTAACTTCATCCACTTCAATATAAGCCAAATCAGGTTCCAACGACTGTGCTTTGCGAGGGGGTGGTGCATACTCTGACTGCATCCGTGTCTCTATGCGTCTGCACAAGGCTTTAAGCTCTGAGATACTAGATATCTCCATAGCACCCAGATGGTTCCTATATGTTGGAGAAATATTCCTAAGAAGGATTGTCAGTTTTGCATCCTCAGATATTGGACATTCAAGTCTTTGAAAATATTTTGACATGACTGCCATGTATGTCCCAATGGTCTCATCCGGTCCTTGAGTCCTTCTTTTAATTTCCTCCAATAACTTTTCACTATAAAATGCTGGCTGATACTCCTCTTTGAATTTCTGAACCAACTCCTCCCAAGTGTGCACTTCTGAACGACAGTCTTGATAGAATTCATATGCTCTTCCCTCGAAAAGATCTATACCTGAATTTAGAAGTATCGGTAGGCTTACATTCCTCGCTGTTCTCAACTGGTCAACACGCTCGAAGAAAGCAGTTACTGACATCCCTCTCTTGTCTCCCGTAAATTTTAGATTCCACTTGTGTGGTAGTATGGGTTTTATACCCTGTCCAAAGGTATTTGGATTAGTGGGTGATGTGTTATTTACTGGTGTAGAACAAGAAGCTGGAGCTTGCGCTAAGGATGTGTTCACCGTTCCCTCAAGGACACACAAATTGGGTGGTGGTTGAGATTTGAGAGTCGCCGCCGAATCGGAAGTCTTTTTATTCAGTCCATCGATGAGTGTAAGCGTCTGTGCCATTAATTCACCTCTTAATTTTATACGATCATCAGTGTCACATGCCATGTTGTCAATGCGACCTAATACATGATTAAGTTTGGATTGCAGCTTCATAAAGGTACCACTTTTAGATGATTCCGAGAAGTTTTCAATCAGCAGTACAAGCTCATCAAGTTTCTTAGTCACTGTTGTGACATCTTCCTGAAAACTAAATGGATAGGCAGGGTAGTGTAAACTATCACCAGCCTTTTCCATTTGCTTAGCCAACGCAAGGCGACTTCGCATCTCTTCCACATTGCCTACAGCAATCCCCCTCCATGTTAACTCATAAGCCAGTTCGTCTTTGTCCAAACGGTTGATCTCAACTTTCCGCGACATCTTCAAAATATTCACTTAAAACTAGTTAAATCCCGTTCTTGTATAGCTCTCTAACCTACGTTTATATCCCTCGCTTATACAAGTGATAACCCTACCTATATCTATAATATTCCTAATAAAACCCAAAAAAAAAACCCTAAAGAGAAAACATCCCTTAGCAAACATTAAACCATATCCAAATATAGCCCAAAATGTAAACAAAAATTAAATAAAATATGCAAATAAAATAATATTACCTCCTTCTGAGGGTTTTCTAACCAAAATGGAGTCTGGGTCTAGCAGTTGCCTAATGCTAAAAACGGAATCAACGAGTGGTTGTCGATGGTCTGGACAAGTGCAGTGGGCTTCTTACGAAGTCTTGACTCTAAATTTAAAGAAATAAAATGTCAACCCAGACCGAAGATGTTCAACAAAATGGCGTATGGTCATGGAAATGGCCACTAAGAACCATACACGGGCATTATCATATTAATAAATAATCAAATATACAAAAACTCACCGGAATCTGCTATTCCAGGTGCCAATATGGCAAGTCAGCAGGAGGATATCCTCTAAAGATGGTGGAACGAGGATTTTAGAGTGTGGCGGCCATTTTCACAATTCTCCCTCGTGGGTGCGAACTTCCTCTGTCCAAAAAAAACCCCAAAGTGCCCGAATAACAACTTTAGAACTTTCAAATCCAAACAGGAACTATTTCGCAAAAGATGCTCATCAATAAATCTCGTAAATACGATCAAGCCAGGCTCTACTTGAAAATTATGATGAAGGCATCAGAAAATGGACCGCGCACCACACTGCTGACTTGAGACTCACCAAGCAGGAACAAATTTTTGGAGCAACAGGTCCAAAATGTCTCGCCATGTTGCCACGATTCCACTCATAAAATCCTAGTTAAGACTTCAATTCTTTATTAATAAGCAACCAGTCATACTTAACACCAAAGGCACAGCAAATATCCGTCAATTAAATATCCAAAGGTCAAATCCGAGAAATAGAAACAATATATAAAATTCATTGTTTCAGAGCCACAGTCAGGTAAAATGTCACATCCGATATAAAAATTCTGCAGTCACGGGATCGGAAACTTATTCATGATCCGGCAACTACGGTCACAGATTGCTGTCGTAACCACAGGAACCGGTCGATAAAACTAGAAATGACTAGAAATACGTCGGCATCACGGAGGGCAATATTACCGGAAAACTTATCATAAAAAATCACTCACAAAACTATACTTGGGCATTCCAAAAGAACCCCAATTTACACCATTGTAAGCCCTCGAAAATAATAACAAAATCTAGACCTGCCATAATGCATCCGACTCATCTGAATAATTCTTTCCCAAAATTGACAATGTAGCGCCCTCTTTTGTAGGAACCTACGATACGACCAAATGCGCCTGATAGAATACTGCGATGTGTGCAGGAGACCGAGGAAACTGCCCCGACCGTCCACTTCCACCGCGGTACCTTTCCAAAATTAACGACAGAAAAATCGATAATCGAACCGTAAGCCAGGCTATTGATAAACGAGACCTGGAGATGTCGTGACACATCGATCAGTTGCGCGGACCTATACAGTGTAATTCTAATATACTTGTTTTATTTCAGTTCGCACTAACTGAATCCAAAATTCTGTTCTCTAAAAATCGAAACGGCAGAATCGCACAAGAATAATCATTAACATATTAAATCCATAGTGCATTAAAAGAAGTTTTCGTAGTTTTAAAAGACAAACGTGATAGGAAAGCAAAATTGTAAATTCAAAAATGATTAATATTTAGTAGTATTATTATCTAAAAATTTGTTTATTATATAATTATTTAAATAGTTTAATATTATTATTAGCATGCTATAAGTCCGAAATTATCACGTTACAATGAAGCTAACAATAAAGTTAATTTATTAGTAAAGTGGAAGTTTGCATATAGGCATGCTCGAATATGTGAATATCAAAAGTTTTATTTAGCTAGGATGCGATTTGAGAATAGGATTTTGGACTACGAAAAAATTATTACCAATATTTTGGATAAAGAACATAGAAATATAATTTATAAGAAAAAATTTAATGTATTTAAATAAATATTTGAAATAAAACAATTAAGTACTTGTTAATCTTTTATTTGTATGTAAAAATCAAAAATATATAAAAATATATTACAATACATCTTTTTTAAGAATCCAAGAATTATGAGTTTAATCTAATCCTAACCATTTTACTAAAACTTTATTTCCTTTTCGCCTTAAAACTTTTTCAACTAGGTACACGTCAGGATATTGGACCTTTTGTAATTCCTCCTCATAAAAGGCTCCTTTAATTTCTAAATTGTTTTAATCTTTAGTTAAATACGTTCTAGGATTTGTTAATTTAACCTCATATATTTTAAAAATTTCATTTGACCAATTAAGAGTGTAATTTGTAAAAGCTTCTCTTTGTTTGCTAATTCGGACATAGTCACCAATTTTAAATTTTGGTTTTCTAATATCAATTGTTTTCTTATATGTATAAGATGATGTCAGAACTTCTTTTTCATTGTTTTTATTGATTTCAGATGGTTTTTTTCCACTAGTGGAATGAACTGTATTATTATAGTTTTTTACAATTTCGTGTCAAATGTCTAGCCATTTATAATTTCCACGTAAACTAAACTTTTTCCACATTAGAGTTTTTATGGTTCTATTTACTCTCTCCACGACACTAGCTTTCATGTTTGAATAAGTATTGTAGTAATTTATGTTAAACTTAACCATTAAATGTTTAAAATGTGTATTAAAAAACTCTTTTCCCATATCAGTTTGTAGATTTTTCAGTTTATCTTTTGCTCCCCGTAATACTTTTTGCATCGCCAAAGTTACGTCATTTGCAGACTTTGATTTAACTGGTTCTACCCACAGACATTTTGAAAGCACATTGAGAACTACAAGAATGTATCTGTATCCTTTATTTGATTTCCAGTATGGTAACATTTCAACTAAATCACCTTGCCATAGATCATTTATTCCTTTTACAATAACCCTTCTTTGTCTATATTTTTTTCTGCTTGGTCTATGAAGTTCATTAACATCTTTAATTCTATTGCTCATGACTGAAATTGGACAATGATTAAGTTTCAATAATTATCGGCCATTTTATTACTAATTCACCATAAAAAGTTGGTATAGTCACACTATCTTGAGGATGAAAACCAATTGCATCATTCTGGTTGATATATATTCGCTTTCCATATGGAATAGAAATATTGTTTATTTTTAATAAAACCGCATCTTTGGGGTACTCAACCTTGATTATTTCACCTGAAGTAAATGGAAATTTATATATTAATCTTCCATCTTGAAGTGGTTCCAATAAAGGGCATAACAATGTTATAAAACAAATTTATTTTGGCGATGTTGACAACGTTTAAAATTTGAGAAGCATTTATGTTTAATTTATTTTTATCTCTATCTAATATATGTGATCCAAATTTGTCAATCGATATATTGGCATAAAAGTTCTACGAGGAATCAATATTTTGTTGCAATACAGTGTTTTTATTTAATTAGTTTTGCCTCCCTAAGTTCTTCTAAAATTGACACAAGTTCATTTTGATGACATGTATGACCCGCCATTTACGATGATACAAGTAGTTTCAATCTTTCAACTATTTCATTAATGTTGTCGAAATAAATAAAGTCAATTTTTTGTTAGAGAAGTTTAACATTGCTCCACCTTTTTTTAATGACGAGGATCGTGGTCTCTGAGGAGCTCTTAACTTGTTTAAAGTACTTAAACTAGAGATACTTGAAATGCTAGATGCATTGTAGGTTTAATAATGTTTTTTTCTATTAAATATGGTTTAATTATTGTTATGTATTTCGGATCTGTGGTTCCTTCAACTTGCTCTTTGGGGTCATAATTTCTTTTGTAAGCATTTGTTCGTTTTAATATGTCCATATAATTTTCAACATCATCAGGTTTGTAACCTTTAGGATCTTTAAAAAAAAGAAGTTCGTACAAGCCATTATAAATTAGATCTTTAAGTGTTAAGTTTTCATCTTTAAACTCAACAGTAGAATCTCCGATTTTCCATTTTTCTAGTAATGGGTCGTGGACAAAACCATGTGCATGATCTAGTTCACGACTACCCTTAATCGAGTCATCAACAAATGATCTTACGAGTGGGTGATACACTTCGAGATACGTATCGGAAACGTCATCTCTTTTAGTTAATTCAAGCATTTCCTGTCATATATCTGCTGCGGTTGATTCAATAAAAGATGATTCGGATGGACGACTGGCTTGAGTACCAGTTGGTTCATCTAAGAACACATCTTCATTATAATTTTGTAAAATGTAATATTGTAGAAATGATGGGATATCAGGAGGAAGATATTTATTATAAATATTCGTTTGTCTTCTTCCTGGTCTTTTTTTTGTAGTTGAAGTCTCGTTTTACCAAGGGTTAGGTTTTTATTGTTTTAATTAATTCTTGCAGAGGTTCAGTTATTGGTTTTAATTCTTTTTCTTGTCGAACTTTACTTTCTGCTAAATCTGATTTTAGTGCTTGATATTTACGTTTAACAGCTTTTCGAGCTCCTACCAGTTCCTTTGCAACTTTTACATTCATGTTAACTAAAATATGACGAGTCATAAACTAAAGTCGATTGTAAAGGTTAGATATTATATATGGTTTAAAAATGTCTAAAACTGTCAAATCCTTTCGATATCTACCAGATTTTAAACAGCAATCCTGATTAATAACTAAAAACTCATAGTTAGATTTCCAACACATTGAACACATTTTTTTAAAAATTTCGAATGACATATCCGAGGTGACACGATCATCATAAACTTGTTCTAAATTCGTACCATCTTGTCTAAATAAAATTAATAAATTTGCATTATCTCTAATTAGTTGTTTTGGAATTGAAAAATAGGTTTGACACAAATAAAAGCAATCGGTGTTTTTATGTCGTCCAAAGGAAAACTAATCTCACATAATACTTTGATTACAGTAAACAATATCATCAAAAATTATTACAGACTTGGGTTTTACCTCGGCAGGTGACACAATGTCTTCTTCGTTTGTCGACTCAAAATATCCTATTTCTTTAATAGTCTGAATTACGTTTCTTAAAAACTCATATTTCGTTTGGTACAAGGATTTTGAAAAAATATATATATTCTCAAAACGTAAACCATTTTCTGATATTAAAAGAGCGACAACCACATTCTTCCTGAACCAGAAGGCCCTATAATTAAAGCTCTTTTCGAACACCCCCCAAATAACTTTCCATGCTTTTTAAAATTATTTAAGTTGACATCATGATTTTTGACTGGCAACGAGAAAGATTGTTTTTCTAACCACATTTTAGGAAAATCAATGTGTATCTGAGAAATATCATCAGGTTTTTCATTTAAATAAATAACCTCAATTAAGCTTCAGTATATATAAAATGGGAAGACGAAGTAGATGTAAACATATTAGGAGGTCAAAGCTCATGAGAGTGAGAGGTGGTTCGTTAAACACTTTAATTAACAATTTACCATTCGAATTACATATTCCATCATACAATTATTGTGGTCCAGGAACCAAACTAGGTAAACGGCTTGTTAGAGGAGATAAGAGCAAAAATCCTTTAGACGAAGCTCGCAAACAACACGATATTGCTTACTATACATTTTCTGAAACATCGCAACGAAGCGGATCAGGTATTGGCATCAAGGGCATTTGAAAGATTCAAGTCACCTGAGGCACCAATCGGTGGAAAGATTGTTGATTTAGGAATAATTGGAATTATGAAAGCTAAACCAAGATTGGGAATGGGGTTACGAAAAGGAAGGGGAATAAAGTTAAAAAAAAAGGAAAAAAGGTTCAATCAAAAAAATTTCTTTTCAGTCTGCAGTTCAAAAAGCTAAGAAAGGAATAATCGAAAAAAATATAAAAATGTACGTGTTGCATCTCAAGATGCGTTGTCTTTAATCAGCAATTATAAAGGAAAAGTAAAAAATCCCACAAATCGAATTATCCCAATTCCAAAATCCGGTGGACACAATGATTTAAGAAAGTATGTCAAGAAATTACAAATTCCAAATTTTCGTGGTGTATTTATGCGGAATAATATGCCAAATGTTATCAGTAAATATGAAACTGGTATTATAAATTTGGATAATAGTAATAGAGCAGGTACACATTGGACTGCTTATATTAAAAATGATAAAATTATCAATTTTGATAGTTTCGGCAATTTAAGACCCCCTTTAGAGATTATAATCTATTTTTTAGCGATGGCAGCCAGAACAAAATTATATATAATCATAACTCTTACCAGTCTTACAATTGTTCAAATTGTGGTCAACTTTGTTTAACATTTTTTTATAAAAACACACAATAGATAATCTTAGAATGATTTAAGAAGACAATACGTTAGAATGCCGTTCACAATAGCGTTCTCTGGTTAAGGAGCAACGTTGCATGCGGATTTTAACCCTCCAATTTATTTAGACGTTGACTCAGTATATGTTATAGGTTTAACTAATTTTGAAACTTTTAATGCTATTCCAAATATTGATGAAAAAAATTATAAATTTTTCTATGGGGATGGTAATGATTTTATTGAAATCCCTCCCGGAAGCTATGAAATTCAAGATATTAATAAATATTTAATAGAACTATTTGATAAAATAGGGATTTCGTTTCATTTATTTGCAAATAATAATACTCTACAATCGGTAATTAAGTCTTCTACAAATATCACATTTAAAGAGGGTAGTATAGGAAAAATTTTAGGATTCAAAGATCAGGTTATCAGAGGTGATGGAAAGAGTAAACATTCAGATGTTTCTGCACAAATGATATGTATCGACTGCAGTATTGCTGAAGGTTCCTACTTGAACGCAAGACCCGTTTATATTATTCATCAATTTTTTCCAAACGTCTCTCCTGGATTTAAAATAATTCAAAGTCCACAAAATATTATATATTTTTCTGTAACCGTGAAAGTGATAGTCAAAATTACTGTAAGAATTTTAGATCAAAACGGGGAAATAGTGAATTTCCGGGACGAAACACTTAGACTGCATATTAAAAAACTAGATTAAAAATATTATACAACAGAAATTTTAGTATTTCAAATAAAATTGTTCAAATAAACATATAATATGCATAAATTAGTCCCGCCCAAGAAATTGAAAAATACACCCTTCCTTGTGAGAGTTTTCTTTACATAGAAGGAAAGTTAACTAGAGACGACGAAACAGTTTCTAAAACGTTGAGTTTAATAAATAATGGAATTACCTTTCTTTTTAAAGAAATAAGATACCAAATAAATGGTGTTACTATAGATTCGGTTAGAAATGGATTCTTCGAAGACTATAAAAAAGTAATACTAAATTCGAAACAAGAGCTCATACTTGTTAGGGATAATACCGATAACAATTCCATTTCAACCACAGATGACAAGGAATATCCAAAAATTACTCTTAACAAACTTACATGGAATATACCTCATATATCAGCAGGAATTCCTCAAGAACTATCACTAACAAAAATTATAGACAAAAATACTGATATAATAATAGCTTTTAGAAGTTGGGAATTAATTGAGTATCCAGAACTATTAAAAACAACACAACTGGCCAGTTATAACCTTAATCCGAGTTGAAACCCCCCGTCATGTTATACTTGCATTTCAACAAGAAAAACGGAATAAGAAAAAGAGCAATTTGAGTGAATTTAATGACATAGACTTAAGGAACATCAAAGTATTCTTAAATTCTAATAGGTATCCTTATAATGATCTCATACTAGATATAACTAAAAACAAAATCGCTATCTTGTATGAAATGTATTCCAATTTCCGCAATACTTATTATTATGGAAAAACAGAAGAACCATTATTTGATCCGCTCATATTCAAGGAGAAGGCCTCCATTGCATACATTAATTGTTGTCATCAAAAAGAATCTTTGCAAGCAAGACCTATTGTAATGAGAGTAGAATTTGAACTAAATAAAGACATAGAAAAAGACACAACAGCGTATTGTCTAATATTACATGATAAAGTTTTTAGTTACAATCCACTTACTAAAATTGTAAAGCAACTGTAAATTAGCTAGGCATGCGGGATTTTTACCTCAAAATTAAATTTAATTCCTAAATATAACTTGCAAATAACAAAAGAGTGAGTTGTTACTAGACGTTTGACAAGAAAACGTGACTAACTGATAATGTCACTTCGAGTAGGAGAGATAGAAACTTTTATCAGAAAATTAAGAACACTCAAAAAGGACATTGAAGATTACTCCAAAAAAACCTTTATTTTTAAGAAATTTTCTAAATTAAAAATATGAGGCTAATATTAGACATTCAAGGTTTTAAGGACGAAAAAAATTTATTTATACCTAAAGAATTGGCAGCTTAAGATGGAGATAAAATAAGTCACCATATTTTTAAACAACCTTTTCCTTTAAACTTTCTTTCGCCTGAACAACATAAGCAAGCTATTTGGTTAATGAAAAATTATCATTGTATATGCTGGAATTCTGGACATATCCCACTGTATCAATTTTCAAATATAATCAAAGAATTGATGGCGGATACTGAATTTGTTTACGTTAAGGGGAAGTAAAAAGCTGAATGTATAAGAAAGTATTCAAAAAAGCCAATTATTGCGTTAGACGAACAACCAGTTTTAATGGCATCTAAACCAAAATGTTTTTATCACTCTAAATCATTATGTATGTGTGCACTTTCAAACGTTTTATACCTGTTTGATAATTTATCATTTATTTGCAAATAATAATACCCTACAATCGGTAATTAAGTCTTCTACAAATATCACATTTAAAGAGGGTAGTACAGAAAAAATTTTAGGATTCAAAGATCAGGTTATCAGAGGTGATAGAAAGAGTAAACATTCAGATGTTCCTGCAGAAATGATAAAAGTTAATTCACTATGTATCGACTGCAGTATTGCTGAAGGTTCCTACTTGAACGGAAGACCCGTTTATATTATTCATCAATTTTTTCCAAACGTCACTCCTGGATTTAAAATAATTCAAAGTCCACAAAATATTATATATTTTTCTGTAACCGTGAAAGTGATAGACAAAATTACTGTAAGAATTTTAGATCAAAACGGGGAAATAGTGAATTTCCGGGACGAAACACTTAGACTGCATATTAAAAAACTAGATTAAAAATGGTTATATTATACAACAGAGTATTATGTATCTGTGCACTTTCAAACGTTTTATACTTGTTTGATAATTTTTTTATGAATGAATAAAAATAATATTAGCTTTATGTACTTTGTTTTATTATAACTTGTATTGTATATTGTATTTCTAAACTGTCAATATCAGCAAAAAACTGTTTTCTGTTTTTGTTTTCTAAACATTTTTTACACACTTGCACTATTTTTTTACAAAATTCAGCATGTTCTAAATATTTGTGACTTCATTAAATCTTGAGCATTCACGTTATCTTCATCACCAGCAAAAGCTAAATATCTTGAGCAAGCTTCTGACATAACAAACTCTTCAAGCACTTCGGTCACTAGTTTTTCCATCACAATCAGACAATTTCCTAGACTAAACCTCCTTGAGATATTGACAAGTAAAATTCTCTTTCAGCTTCTGCCGTTGATATTCCCTTCAAGACTGTTGACTTTTGAACAAACTTTTTTAAACTTATGACCTCACTATAAAAGCCTAACTTTATCAGTTCACGTACAAATTCTAACAAATCAAAATTTTTTAAATAGCCAACACACAACGATACTGCCTTTGAATAATCTTCTGAAAGTTCAGAATAAAATGAAGAAAAAGATGGTCGACTTCTCATCTGATGCTCATTAACTTCATATAGTAATTTGCTAAATTCACTATGCAATTCTTGACTTGTTCATGTTAATTCGTTATATTCAGTACTAAATGCCATGTGAACACTGAGCTTAAGTGGTGATTCTTTATATTTAATGTTTCCGCTAAGCTACTATTTTAACAGACGAGATAACCTTCTGCGGCGAGGCTAAGTTAACGAAGTAGTTTCAGTAATTTCCAATATTAGGGAAGAGGAAGAGGAGTAGATGCACAATGAGGAGGAAGAGGAGTAGATGCATAATACGGAGGAGGAGGAAGAGGAATAGATATAATTTTAAAATGATAGGAAGGAGTAGATGCATAATAAGGAGGAGGGGGCGCTTATCTCCTTAAATAACTACTGTAGTATGTGATTGGTATGTCCTTATTTTTACTATTTACTTTCTATTAACTAAGTATGAGTACAACTAACGTAGCAAGGAAACAGCCACTCCATATGCCGACAATTAGAAGAGCATGATTCACTCTCTCAACTCTAGAAATGTCAGTATATACAGTCAAAAATTGTACCCTACACTAAGGCTATCAACAGGGTCATCTAATAAAAAAGTTGTGCGATTATAACTTGTTTAAATGTAAATATTAGAAAGTCAGTGACATATGATTCGAAAATTTTTCTTATAGGTACAGCTGTATTGTTTTTTTTTATCAATAAATAAGAATTTAAATTATTTATCGCAATGTAATTTACAAAAATTGGTTAAATTTAAGGCAATATTGCAGAGATTGGGCGATAATTTTCTATATCATTTTTATTACCTTGGTTTTTAAAAATAGGGGTAATAAATGAGATTCCAAGCACCTGGTCCTTTATTAATATTAACATGCGTAAGATTGTCAAATACATCACATAAATGTATGGTTAAAGATTTTATGTCAACTAATATCAAAACATGCAATTTTAGCCACATTTATCTGATGTTCAGAGAACTATGGTAATACAGAAGCCATGTGTCAGGAGTTTAACAAGACAAAGTATAATAATATAACAGATTCAGTATTGTTTTGACACTTCTGTGGTCACAAGTATGAATGTAAATTAAATAATTACTTAATTATAAGAGCACATTATTTTATTGAAGAGTGTTTTAATAACTTAGTACATAATATCTAGTACCTGACTGTATCACATTACAAGGTTTATATAGGTACATAATATAGGTTTGTGACAATTTGATAATTAGTGTAGTTTTTAGAAATATGATCATTTATTTCGTTATATAAGGATATTGTCTTGACAATATTTCACACACATTATGAGCAATTATCTAAATTTGATATATGAAATAAATTGAACAATCAAACAAACCAAATCTAAGTAAGAATTGGTTTATGCAACAATTAATTAATTCTAATTTTGTTATTCAAAATTAATTCTAATTTTGTTATTCAAAACTTGTTCTTTTATTGGTTGTTTTTAGCCAGGTATCATATATAAGACCAATCAAAATGCTTATTCTTAAGACTAAAAGTAAGTATACTCAAATTTGGTACATGGTGGGAATAAAACAAGGTGTGTTCCCCAGCCTAACGAAACTGAGTCCTGTTTGAGGATCTACGTAATATCTGAGGTCGCTTCAGAAAAAAAAGTAGCAGGCCAAAGAAATAAATGTCAATTACGGAATCCAATAACCTGTCAAATCAAAGAGGTTGTATCATTATGCTTGGGGGGTAAACCAAGTTTACTTAACATTCATTAATTTATGAGTAACATCATTGTCTGTAAATTAGTTTATAAACAATAGCTTCCTATCATCCAACTATGACTGTATTTCATTTTTAGTCTGGAGTAAAAAAGTTTGATTACAAAAAAAGGCCTGTAACATATCTTGTAGTTGATTAAGTTATCCCTAGAAATTTAAATATTGTGAGCGTCTACTGTGTTTCCAGTGCTCCGAATTATCACTATTTTGTTCATTTAAATGAGATTTTAAGAAAAAAAACAAGACAAATGTAAACCATCAATATTAAGAAACCTGAAAACGTGACTGGTAAGTTAATCTAGATAGTTTTTATGTGTTTTCATTTAGCAGTAACAATTTTCTGAATGTTACTCCTCAGATTATTTCCTATGGTTTAGTTTTTTAGTATTCATAACAAAAAAAAATTGAATATTATAAAAAAACGATCATGTGTACTTGTATTCGCATTTTTAGGAAAATCAATCACATTCATGGATGTTCATTTTCCAGACTGGGGCTTTAGTCATCACAGCCTAGGGGGTATAAGTCTTAGCCTAGAAGAATATTGATCTTGAACAGAAAATTAGGTGCAGACAAAGACACAAATTAGCTAGAATCTGAGGATACATATGGAACTGCTGAGGTAATTAATACATCACAATGTATGATGACTATGACTATATTTGAACACAAACGTTTATGCTGGTTTGGAACTGTGTTTAAGAAATTTGATGTTGATTTCTCTATATGTCCAACAAAAAACACCTTCTCCTATGATACATTGTTCTAAACATTCCCAGCATTATTATGGTTTGCTAGCAGAATCTATGTATGGTAAAGGGTATAATTTTTCTAAAGAAATGAAAAGTAATTTTATCCTACATACTTTTATATGAGAATTTCAATTAAAAACAAATCTGTTAATAACCCATACAGGTATATATCTAAGCTTAATTAAAATACTTTGCTAAGCTAACTTATCAAACTGAAAGCCCAACATTAGTTGAGGGTATCTTCAAAGAACCCATTATTGGAATAGGTCTTGTTATTAAGTTTTTTCCAACAATACAATATTTAAAATTTTATAACTTTGGTAATTTATTGTAATAAGAGTTCAAGCCTGTGGGAAAAATAAACAAACAAAACTTTACTCATATATATTTATTTATTATATGGTTACACCTTTTTTCTATATAAAATACAAAATATAAAACAAAAAAAAATTGCACATATAAAATTTAAATATACAATAATTTTGAAAAATATCTCAAGCAGTAAACTCAAGTAAGAAGCTGCAAAATTATCATTAAATAATATGCAGGGCTAATAAAGAAATTGCCTCTGGCTGGTCCTGAAGCTTTTAAATGAAAACCAAAGAATTCTGTCACAATATTCATTCACATAAGAAAGTTATCTGCTCATTGAAATGTTCTAAGCATGGTTTGGTTTTGTCAGGAAGTCAGTAATGGAAGACATCTCTTCCTTTTTGTAGGGATATGAAAATGTATTCTTCCTAGAATAGCACGTGAATCAATAATACCATTCAATATTTAAAAAATAAAGCACATATTAAGATATTTTTTTTTGTTTATAACATTCTTGTATACAAAAATTAGACACACACAAAATATATAGATTGGACACAGGTAATATTTTTTAATTTCTAAAATATTCGATACCACAAACTTTAGCTTATACAAGAAATAACAAATAGAAACAATAAATTGTAATTAAAACTAAATTACAATTAAGAAATACTTAAATTTTCAATAATTAAGTTCTGCCATAGCTATATCTGTGGTATATATTGCAGAAGATGCATGTCTTTGTTATTAATTTTTAAACACAATTTTTTGTCAAACTACTTTATCTGACAAGCATTCCAATATGTTAAAAATTGGAAACTTTCTGAATGACCATTTTATAACTAGGCACAATTGTTCACAATGAAAACATGCCTATTCCTGAAAATAATTGTATTTTGCAAACTAGCAGCAAAGAGCACAGTAGTAGTTCATTAACATCTGTTATGCACATACAAGCAGAACTAATACTCTATCTTTGTACGTGACTCATCAAATATTACGAGGTCTCTCCTTGGCATTCTGGGAATGTTTTACCTTAAAAAAAAATATATTTAAGTATTAGTATTACACACCGATAAGCTTAGCGATAATCTTAAGCAACCTTATTAACATTTTCGATATGATACATTGATAAGAACTAATTTTTGTGAATTGTTTTTAGGTAGGTATTTGCTCAGGATCAAAAATTATTTTTTGATATCAAATCAAACAGTAACAATAAAAAAATTTAATATATGTAAGTAAAAAGCCTGTATTTTAAAAATCTTACCTTTCCAACCAGCAGATAAAATCTAACACTTTTGAATCAGCTTTCAAAACAAATCCTGCTAAAAATGTTTGTAGAACTCATCAAAGGCTTTTATCTCGTCTTTCGTGTAAGCACTAGGCAAATAGCAATATCCATATTACTAACAGATGGCCTATATCCAAAGTATAATTCAAAATATACTCCCACCAGTGCAAAAGGGTCCAAATATTGAATTGCTTGTAACTTTATTCTGTACCTAAAATTCAAATAAGTACTTTTAGCTTATTTGACTTACTATTTGAAATCAACCAAGCATAATTATTTAAAAATACTTGCCGAGTTTAAAAAATACAGCTTGAACTATTCTAATTAAAAATATTGGAATATTGACCAACTCAAAATAAATACAGCATTCAAATTAATTTTTACAGGTTTATGTTTTGTTAGTTTTTTTATGAATTATTATAGTCTAACACCTATTTTTGTATTAACATATGTATCATCTAATGGCAAACCAGCAAGAAGAGCTTTACCATCTTGTGAGTAATATTGGATAACTGGAAATAAATCCAGCATTCAAATAAATTTTAGAGGAGGATTAGGTTTTATTAGTTGTATTTTATGAAATTATTCAACATAAAGAGTTTGGTATGATAGTTCTAACTAAATACAAAATGTATTAACCCATTATAAAACTGTATAACTAGAAAACTAAATACATACCTGCACTTCGAACAATATATAAGTTTATTCCAATAAACAACTAAACAATCTGCGCCTGTTATATGAAATTCGACGAAAACACACAAATATATATATGAAAAAATCTCAAACCTATTTACTATCTACTTGTCAAAATTCCTTCATAACCACAAAAAAACTAATAAACAATGTCTAGGATAATTTTATAATTACTGTTTCCAACATAATCATAAAAAAATATACCTAGAGATATGACAAACCGAAAACAAATATTACTAGAGGTTTACTGTCATCTTTTGAGGTCTTTACCAAATAAAAAAATGGCAAGCCTGAGATTTTTTTTGGCCCTGATGTACCTCACAAGGGACGTCATCAGAACCTGTACTTAGCTACACCTTGTTTTCTCCCACCAGACATGAACTAAGCTTGCAACTATTAACATAATCTAAGGTTATATGGACTAGCTCCATCACATATGTGCAATGTATTACCTTGACACCAACATGTGAGAGAGATGTAGCTAATTAGGGAGGAAATCCCATTAGTTACGAGAGAGATACATTTTTGCCCTAACTAGCTCCATTTTTCCCTCATACTGCACTGGAGTCAATGAAGGGTCACAAATCCCAGTCCATTACTCTATTGTCTTTTGTTTACTTCTAATTATACCAAACATAAGTACTAACTGACCTGTAGTAGATTCAGGTGAACTACTTCTCGATTTTTCATTTTCTGAGCCAATAGATTCAGTTTTTGTTAATTCTTCTTCACTATCCAAAAAATGCTTCAAGTGAAGATATTCAGAATTATTTGTTTCAACAGATAATCTTTCTACAATATCTGGCCTAGTATTTGTGCTGATACATTCAAATAAAACATTTTTAGATTCAATTTCTCTGGACTGACTTTGTTTAAGACATTTTTGTAAAGCTTCATTGGATGAAATGCATGTGTTGCGAAAATCATATGATATCCTTAACTGCTCAATACATTGGTCACAAATAAACTTAGGAAAATTGTCTTGCAACCAAACCTAAAAATATAATTTGACTCTATATATATTGATACAGGAAAATGCCTAGCTTCTTACAATATCTGAAATGCAAGACATTAATTTGAAGCTAAATTTGACTGAATCCTCATCATCCGCATTTAAGGGAGTAAGACCACAGGTAGTACGTAAACATGCTCTACAACAAGTTGATAGGCCTACTTCACTTTCCATTGAAATTAAACTATTTTCCTTATTCCTCCATTTACCTCTAACCCTTTTATTTTATTTACATTTAGTTGAAAACAAAACAACATTGACAACTGATACGTACTAAAAGCGTTTAAATATTTAGTTATTCCCTGAATGTGGAGGAATATATAGAAAAAGAGTGGGGATTATATAGAGGTGACAGGCGGCAAAACATTAAACGATTTTTGCCTTCGCTCTCATTGACCTTGACTCTTTAAGTTGATTGCCGGTTGTTACGCCATTTCAGCAGAAACATTCCAATTTTATTTTAATTTACTCGTAAAAATAAAACATTTTAATGTTCACGAAATTAAACGATCTACAGTAGAAACTATATTATTAAATATTCTGAGGAATACTTTGCAATGCACATACTTACTATGCAAAATTATAAAAGGTTTCCACACAGCTTGTTATTTTTTTAATACGTTTATATTGTAAAAAAGATAATAAAAAAATGTTCCATTTAGTTCCAAACTAACTTCTACCAATATTTTCAAATAGTCTTGAATATAAATAACTTGTTTCGTGAACAGATATCAATTTTCTTCTTACTAATTGTTATACTAGAATTTAACTCGTTCTCAAAATCAGTCTCTAATTTAATAGTATTATTATATAGCACAATTTGTGATTTTAAATATTGATTTAATCATCTTAAATAAAAACATGATATTTAACTTTATGAATAAAAAGTCATGGATCTTATTATTAGACGGTGATAAAATGGAATTACTTTCCACTTTCCACGTCATCTTCAGGGTCTTTACTCCACGACGGTAATAGTAAGTTTGAAAAATCGAAGGCGAAACGCCGGTAAGTAATTTCAATTTGACCCGGTCTAATCCCAAGAACCACGATTCTTAATCTTAACAATATATATATATATATATATATATATATATATATATATATATATATATATATATATATATCTTCTGTTGTGGTAATATAACTGAAACGCTTGTGTTATTTTTTTTTATAAATTTCACGCATTTTTGGTCGACCTTGTACGCTACAATGGGTTATCCTCTTCTTCCTGCTGCCCAGCCTCAACCTTTAGTTCTCACCAGTCATCCGGCCGGATAATGTCGCACACCTCGACGTGCTGGCTGGTACGTAAATAACTGCAATGGATGCAAGTCAGCGGCGGTCCAGATGAGTTATGTAAGTTGAGCTCTCATTGTGGTGCGTATAACGTTCATTATATAGTGTTTTGACCTATATTTGGCCCGCATTTATATTATCATAGGGCCATACATAATTTTTTAGTTACTTAGCATATTTTATTTCATTAAATTCTATACGGGATTTCGCAATTCATTATAAAGGCCACCTATCTCTTGAGGTTAGAGTAAGCGTAAGATTATTCTACAGGCATATTATATTCCTTTTTATTAATATTGTATTTAATTTACATTGACCTATTCGTTGTAATAACATAATTCAATAGTAAATCAAATAACACTACCACCGTTAATTGAAGAAAACGAATCATAGTCAGTGAATGCATAGATTCCTTTTCATATGCCGTTGGCATAGATCGACGGCTATTTTGCAGGTTCCACTAATATTTTGGTACCGGTCAGTTTCATGGTTCCAATAACAGGGATCAAGTCCGACAATTTAGTTGCTATAGGTAGCCATCACTAACGTATATTCCGTCTGAAAAAGGGCGATTCTCGAGCATGCACATTTCAAAACCGGCGTGAATCAACCCTTTCTTTTTCATTTCTGTACGGCTTTGAAATCCTGTAGGGAAAACAAATATCAAACGAGGATATATACGACAGAAAAATTTTAGAAAATGTCTAGTTAGTAAAAAATTTAAACCGATATATTGCTTAAGCTTGTTGTAATATAACTGTAAGTTGTATACACTGATCTAAAAGAAAATAAAAAAAAATGTGTAATGCTATAGTATGATTTTAACTGACAATTTCAGTAAAATCAGTTACCCAGTATTTAGTAGAGAAATTAACTGCTTGTAATTTTAGTTATATTATGCAAATTAGAGTTGCCACCTTTTAGAAATTTTAATCCTAGCATCTAAGCAAGAACGACAACCAACTATCAACAAAATAACGAACTAAAAAAAAATCCTCACCTTTTAGAAATTTCTTCTGGCTTGAATACTCCCTGATAATAATCTTATTATCAAGAGGACGTCCAGTCAGAATGTTGACTGGAACCTGTTAATCGAATCCAAAGATTATACTGGCAGGTGTTTTTCCAGTTGATTCATAAACTGCAAAGTGGTAGGTCAGAAAAAATGGTTTAATGCGTTTGTCCCAGTCACTTTGTTGTTAATTTACTTTACGTACATTTTTATCTAATTCTCCAGAGTTTTGTTAAATATTTCAACCCTTCTAACTGCGGATGAAGAGGAGTTGTTCTTGTTTTATAGAATCTTAAAATACTGCACAGGCTTTTGAATACGTCGTTCCTTCCTGCCTTGATACGAGTGTATTTCTTTTGGTATTCCATATCAGCAAATGGTACGTCGGCAACAGTGATGGTTTCTTGACTGGGTATTAAATAGACTTCTGGTAATTTGCTGAAATAGTTCACCGCTAATAGCATAAAGCGATTTCCGGATTTACTAATTCGAAATGATTGTGCTACATCTATGGTAATTCGGTAAAAGGGTGCTTCCACGTTGTACTGCTTCATTTTGCCACGAGTAGGAGTTTGGGGTCCTTTACTGGCAGCGCAGTCCACGCAGGTTCAGCATCAGTATTTAACATCTGCAGGGCTTCGCAACCAATAAAACCTCTCTCGGACTTTTCCGAGTATTCATATCACCAAAATGTCTTCCGCCGACACCGTCGTGTACGTCTTGCTTGATATTTATGATTTTTGTTATAGAGCTTTCCCAAATTCTCTTTAACAAACCATCCTTTATTAGCAAAGAGACCAATAAAGGCCAGCATTCTTTAAATTTCTGGGAGACGCAATATTTTGATTTTTCCTCTTTCAGCTTAACGTCCGGGTCCCAGTCCTGCTCTTCGACTATAAAAATTATGATTATCTTCCCTTTCCCCGTGACAATTCCAGTGTTTACAATTTAATGGGGATGGTCTTTTTGATAAAGCATCAGCATTTTTATAATTCAACTCTTTTAATATCAACAAGAAGTTGAAATATTTCTTGGATGCATTAGTTTAAATTACCGGAAATACATCCCATTCAGCCATTCATTTCCAGTGAAGGTAAAAGGCTGTCATTTCTTTCCACGATATACAAAAGAAAAAATTACCAATTTATCACGTATTGGCTTTCTTGTGATATTCACTATATTAAAAGGGTATTAAGTTAAGACGTCAATAATTTTCAACATATAGGCAAAGAGTAGTACAACATGAATATTCCAAATCATCAATTTCGTATAGTCAACACGGAATAACAAATCGAAAATTTTTTAAAACGCGATGGGTCAGAAAATCAGATGCATTGCTTCAAGCGATTTATGCTTATACCCTGCAAATATTTCGCGGCGTCCGGTCCCATTTGTACAAAAATAAAGCAGAAAAAATATCTGCAAAATGAATTAAACCGTGATTCGTGACTACTATGCGGCAACTACGTCCGCCGTTAAATAAGAGTATTATCCGTGGACCGAAAAATCAAGAAGACGGTGTTCTCTTTCTTTTGTCTTCTAAAAATATTTAGTTTTTAACTGAGCAAGTTGTGTTTAGGTATTAAACTTGCACAATTATATTTGTTTTATTTTTATCAAAAACTAACGATGTTGAAACATGCTTTCACACCTCACGGTACCCTTATAGGTATTTCAACTTCGCCAGGGCTGCCGAAGTTGCTACTTTAGTAGTAGATCTACTACTTCCATACATTTTCTGCTACCCTACTATAAATTTCCTTAATGTCATTATTGCCGTGATTTTTATTTTTTTAAGCTTACTAACTTGCATTGCAATGGTCAGTGACTTCGAAATTATCATGTATAATTTGGCAACCTCATTGGTATTTTAAATTATTTGAGGATTTTTGGATAAAAAAACATTTGTATTTATTTATTTCGTGGTATCGTAGTTCATTCAAGTGTGCAGAAATCTTTTCATTTTTTCCAAAGAGATAATGCTGCCGCCGCGTCATCTCGTTTTTCAGAATATCACTATTACTTTTCGACTTTTAGCGCTTTTAAGAATTTTAGTTTTTTTTTCTTTACACTTTACAGTGGCGACAATGGTAATCCAGTTTGCCCATATTTTTCTATTTGAAATTGTTAAAATAAAGTAGAAATCTACTAAACGTGGTCAAGTCGCCTAATCTACTACTCCTCGGCTTTGATCTACTACTCTTTTTTCTGAGGATATACTACTATTTTAAAGGATGCAGTGGCAGCACTGTAACGCGGTAGTACTGCCACGGCCGTTATTTTAGTTGTACCGCTGTAACTACTACTTATTGTTAGCAGCCCGTCTCTGGACGGTGTTCCTAACGAATTACCACATGCGCTTAACATTGATTATCGTCCTAGATTGCGTTAAATAAAACAAAATAATCTCTGTTCATTTTTAGTTTGTGACTGAATCTACCTAAACCTTTGTCGAATACTACCTACCACATTAGAGGTACCTCCAGACCAATGAAATATATTTTTGAAAGTGCCTTTACATAAAACCTTACCTTAATGTTTAAATAATCTTTGAACCTGAAACAGACAATTTCAACTTTTATCAGAATATTTCATTGACCAAAATCGTTCGATAACATCCCCATCTGCTCTGCTTCTAGTGGGAAAAACTGACTAATGTAACTATGACTTTTTAAGTCTACTCCCGATGACGATCCAGGCTGTAGAGTCTACACACAAATAATGCTTGATTAATGTAAATTGTAAAGGAATGTAATAAACAAACAATTAAAATATTTTTTAAACATATATTAACGTACATAAAATTACTATTTAATCCACAGCTTTTATGGTAATAAATCTTGATAATATAAAAACTAATACAATTGAAGAACATACAAAACAGATCACAAATATATAGAATGTTTCTTCATCAAATATATCTGTAAATGCTGGTATCTGATTATAAATTGTATGTACTATTTTTTCTCGAGACTCTCCTGATTTTAAACCCATTTTTATCTCTTCTTTGTCTTTTTAGTAGAGATTTTTGATGTTTTTGTTGACTTTGTTTGGAGTACTTGCACCTCTTCAACTATTACTTTAGAACTAATATGTTTGTTGATTTGTTGCAAAATCTCTAATACTGTCAGATTATTTGCAAGAAACTTTATGGACCTAAAAAAATAACAATAAATAATCAAATTAGACATAAGCGTTTAAAACTATTTTTTCGGTTTTTGACGTAGGTATCCATTTTTGGTTTGTAAAACACAATTCCATTTTTTTTAATTTAATTACTCTTTTTAGAGTCTGAGTTCAAGAATTTTTTTTAAAGCGCCTGGTTCCATAAATTTCAAAACTTTGAAAATCATTTTTCAAAATATCTGAGTGTAAACATCCTTAAAAGAAAATATTATCTCCATCGCGACATTGACGCTTCGAGTTGGGCGTCAAAATTGATTTGTTGGATTTAATGTATCTATTTTTAAACCAAGAAAGGTTTAAAAGGAAGATATACAGTGGCGGATTTAAATAAAATAGTTACCAACACCAACATAAAAAAGCAATGGAAATTTCAATATTTAATGATAATTATTAAAGAATATGGCAACACTGTAAAATATACCAGATTTTAGCTTCTGATCATTTCGGTCAGATGCTGGTTTAACTGGAATATTTTTCCGCAATTCCGAATAGCAAATTAAAAAAACGATAGATACAGAATTTTTTAAAACAGTTAATAAATGGTTTACAAATTTTAAAAATATGAAAACTTTTTTTAAAGGCATACCTATCAATAGTTTAATTTTATCGACTAGTTTTCAGCTAATTAATTTTCGTCCATCACTATCGGCAGCTTCTTGAACAAAAATCGGATTTTTTGAGAGGAATGGTAGATCTTTTCGTGATGGAGCATTGGAAACACTGTTCACCGAGTAAGCTTTTATTTATGCTTGGATTTTTGACAGTTTTTCATTATTTTATTATATTTTGTTTTATTTGACGCTAAAGTTAAAGTCACTATGTGAATTATTGTGTCCTAATGGCATTTGTTTCATTACATCAACACGTTTTGCTTTATTATTTGCATCTGATGGATGCTGATGATAAACAATATTCAAAATTTCAACTAGATTTAACTAACTATATTACGGTATATATAATTTTTGAATAAACTTATATCATTCCTATATTGCAATGTTGCTTTAATTTTGGTAATTAAATAATAAATAATTAAATTTTAAGATATTGAAAAAACAAATTATTAGTTCTTAGAACTACTTTTTTATTTTAAATTCAAATTCACATTTAGAACAATACCTCCGAAATGACTACTTGTATTTAATTACCTTTTAGTGGTGATTTTCTTTGGTTATTATTAAAAATTAACCTAATCGTTTTATTATAAAAACGATTATGTAAATATAGTTATATGCTTTAAGATTTTTATCATATAACTAGTGACGGAACTACACATTTCGGGCACCGTGCAGGTTTTGACAGAGGGCCCAGTGGACAGACATGCACGTATAGAAAATAATTGATGACGAAAAAAAGTCATTCATAGTTTTGCATAATTGTTTGATAAACAAAGCAACCCCAAAAACAGGACCGGAAAATAACTAGGGACTACACTACTTCGGACACCCTGGATTTTTGCCCCGCAGTATAGTAGTTCCGTCACTGCAACAATCCTTACTCTTGTCCACAAAATGTTCAATGAATATTAACACTAATTTACCAGAAAATATACACTAACCACTTTAAATGTACTATTAAAGTTTATTCGAAGTTGACAACATTGCTTAATATGTTTAGTATTATATAAGTTAGTAATTAATAAAAAGACAAATTTAAGTTTCTAATTTAGTAGGTTAGCCTCCTCCTCCAAACTCGCCTGAAAATATATACTTACTCTGTGTCATTAAAAATTCAACACATTTTTCCGAAAAGATGCAATACAAATATAATATGTTAGAGATGGAAGTATCTTCTGCAATAAGAGAGAAATCAAATTTAAAAAAAATAGAATGTCAAGCTAAGGCAAGTATGTTGCAACGCAAATTTAATACTGTAACTACTATCCGTACAGTATGTTAAGGATATATGTATGAAAGTCAAGTTAAGGTTTATTTGCAAAAAATATAATTATTATATATATTATTATATGACAAAGCAGTCATCAGCTGCTTTGGTTGATCTTTGCCTTCTCCGTAGATCGATGAATGTCAAAAACAAACAAAAATCAGTAAAACATCGTTGTGGGCACAGGAGTTTTCACAGAAATCGAGAACTTTGCTACCAGTACTCAAGAAATAAGAAAATCACAAAATCCAGAAAGAGCCTTTGTTTATATGGATCAAATAAAAGTTGTTTCATCAGAAGTGATTAAGGATCATATTATGAAAAAATGTCCTCAGATTGGGATCTATCTGTAGAAAAATTGCATGTGAAGGGAAGAAACCAATCTTTTAAAATTGAAGTTGTTTCCCATAAGGATATAGTACTGTGTTCAGCAATTGGTCTATAGACGTGGTGCTTCGTAAATTCTACACGAATGCCAATTCTGGTACTGGCAATCAAGATCTTCAGCGCCAACTGAGTTCCTCATTAAACAGATGTCCAAATAATGAGATTGGTCCTCAGAATAATGGAAGGTTGAGTGTGTACTGTCATAATGCAGATTGGATACATACAAAATTTCATATTACCATCTGTTGCTGAACTTATGATAGAATAATGTTATCAGAAAAGTGGCTTACAGGTGGGTTTAATTATTCTGAGGTCTCTCCAGGGAATTTCGATGTCTTTTGAACTGATCGAGAATCCACCAGTAGGATCAAGGAAAGAGGGGGAGGTGTGTTGACCACTGTCTGAAAAAATGTAACAGCCAGACATAGATGGTTCCTATTACTGTTGTTGAACAAATTTATGTATTAGTTCAGTGTGATTTGTATTTATTAATTTTAGGTTGTATCTCCATCCCCCCATCTTCTAGTCTAGAAATGTTTAATGATTTATGTAAAACTATTGAATTTATACATGAGGCATCCTAAGTGTAGGTTAATTTTGGCTGGAGAGTTTAATTTGCCATCTGCCAAATGGGAAATGATGAATTTGGCTTATCAGTTCAATGCCCAGAATACTCACCAGCAAGACAGCTGGTTGACTGCCTGGGTTTTTATAATTTTTTTCAATGTTAATAGCATAGGTGTGCTTCTTGATCCAGTATTTTCAGATCTGTGTGATCTTGTCACTTAGAGGGCTTTAGAAATTATTTTCCCTGATGGCATATATCACTCAGCAATTAGCATTGAAATACCACATATATTCCATGCAAACAGTCTCACTTATAAAGAGTTTTTCTTTGACTATAAAAATGGAGATTCTCTCTTAACCAATTCCTAGTTAGTATTGATTGGAGTATTTTAATACTAATGGAAGTACAATGAATGTTGACAATGCGGTGGCATTTTTTTATTGATAGGTTTATGAAGCTTTGATCCTTTTTGTACCTATTAAGAAATTTAAAACTTCTGCCTTTCTGAAATAGTTCAATATCAATCTTTGCTATTTAATAATTGAAAAAAAAGTGTCCACAAAAGATATAAGGAATTTGGTAGGCAAGCAGAATATAACTTATTGCGTCAGTTAAGAGAACATTGTAAATGGCTTATGGAAGAGTATCACAAAGATTAACAAAATAACCAATTCGTACCTATTAATGCTTCACATAAAGACCAAACTAGTAAGAGCAACGTTGAACTTGAAAACCCGTTTACAGTTTTTTTTTCCAGAGTTTACAAGTCTGAGAAGGTAAATGAGTTATCCTGTTATGGATTCCTCAAAAGTGCTGGGTGTGCGGGCTGTAAAAGATCGCAAAAAGGTAAATAAAAATGAACCAAATGTGAAAAGCAATATCACCCCGCGTGTTTAGTGCGTTTGAAGGGAGCTAAAGTGGTTGGATACAATTTAATCACATGCCCAACGTGTTCCTAAGGCAATGGCGACCACAAAGTGGATGGCGCCAATATCGAAGCTTTGGTAAGAGAAAATGGACTTTTAAACAGTTTGCTCATCCAAATGATCGAAAACCAGGACATATTGCATGGTAAATTGAATGATATGGAAGACCAGGTGGAAAAACTTTCCGAGGAATTGAAAATCATACGAGAAAAAAAAAGGTAAACAAAGAGCCAACACCCCCGGTCCCTGACCCCGCTTCCGCTCGTAACCCATGGTCCAAATCCAAAGAGCACGCCCACAAGAAGATCCACAGTGATGCGAAAACGCATAAAAACGGCAAAAAATCATTTTCAATTCACGACCACATTTTTTAAATATTTTTATTGTTTAATGATGATATCTAAGTATAGAAAATTCCCTGAATTAAGAAAGCCGTTAAGTATACAGAGTGTACCAAGAGGTCTGGTGGTAAAAAATAGAATTATTTAAATAGTTTTGTATATTTTTTATTAGATCGCAAAAAAATAAACTAAAAATTGTGAAAACATTTGTGAAAAGGAAAAATATGGTTGTTCAAATACAAATAAAGGAGTATACAGGTTTTATTTTAAGACCCATACCCATACTACAATATACGGGGTGTATCATAAAGAAGTCCCACCCCCCTTAACTTTTTTAATTTTAAAGTTACAGAGTTGTTTTTTTTAACGAAAATGAAAGAAATCACCTACATTTTTATAAAATTAATAAAAATATTATACAGGGTGCACCAAGGAGTCGTGGTAAACAAAAGTTTTTTTTTTTTAATAGAACACCCTATATATTTTTAGATTTTTATAATCTAGACAAAATTCCTAAACCTAACCTAACCTAAATGTAACCATTATTTAATTATTAAAACCTAAAGATTCAGTTTTTGCCATTTGAATATTATTGAAAAATAAAATAAAAAAAAATATTCAAAAGAACCAAACCAAAAATGGTATATTACTTGAAAGAATAATATTAAATGAAAAAAAAAATGGAAATAGTTTTATTAATAACCCAACCCAGCTATTTACATTTGACAAGCTATTAAAATGATGGTAATATGAATCTTTAAACCCGAATAATTAAATAACGATAACATTTAGGTAGATAATGTTATATACAGAATATGCTTATACTTTCGTTTTGATTCCAAAATTCGAAAAATATATAGGGAGTTCTATTTAAAAAAAAAAACACTTTTATTTACAACTTTTTGGTACACCCCGTATAATATTTTTTTAAATTTTATAAAAATTTAGGTTAGGTTACATTTTTGTTAAAAAAACAACTCAATTTAAAAAAGTTAAGGGGGGTGGGACTTCTTCATGATACACCCTGTACATAATAACACAATAAACTATGTATTCCAATTTTGATTTGAATTATTAAACAATATATTAAATGCAATTTCAAAAATATCTGGACTAATCTTAATCTAATCTTAAAAAGTACAAAAAAAGGTTAACAATATCATTAATGATAATTCTCAACGTATTTCAAACAATATTTTAAATTCAAGTGAAAAATAGTAAAGGGTCATTGCCATAATAATTATTATTATTTTTAAAAGAGTCAAGTGACGTCGGAGATGTCAATTTGTTACCTCGTTTCTAGTAAATTTCGCCACTAGTTGCGAAAAATTTTACTTTTCGTAACCAATTATGAAAGGAAAGACATTTGATAACGTTAATGAGTTTTGAAAAGTGTCACTTTAAATGTGTTAATGTGAGGCGCGAAATGTTACTATCAATAATGCTCATGCGACCATATAATTTTATTTAGCCTAATATAAACTACTATAATTTGCTTAACTAATTTTAAAAAGTTAAATTTCTAAATTTTAGTAATGAGAAATAAGAATAAATGTATTAAAATCAATATTTTAAATCAAATGTTTGACATTTCTTGCGTCTCACTAGAGTAAAGTGGCCTATAGTTTAGTTTAGGTCTAATCTATTTACATTGCCTAATAACACACGTGACCCGATCTCTGTCTGTTTCCGCCTAAATTCTATTGAAGCTTTAGGAGACAAATAATTATTAATTGATTCAAATGAGATGAAATAAATACTAGTTGTGTTCGGCAATTTAATCCGATCGATCTAAATAAAAAAAGAACAATAATTATTGTAAATTATTAAAGATAAAACGAGACAGACAATTGTGTTTTGATCTGAAAACTCTCAAACCATTGTTAGAAATGTCATCTGCTTGCTACAAAAGTTTAAATGGATTAAAAAGATGATATTTCTAATAATGGTTTGAGAGTTTTCCGATCAAAACACAATTGTCTGTCTCGTTTCATCTTTAATAGTTTACAATTATTGTTCTTTTTTTATTTAGATCGATCGGATTAAATTGCCGAACACAACTATTAATAATAATTAGTATTTGTCTCATAATGCTACTTATTAGATAAATAATTTGCGATAGAATACAGAAGGCAATATTACAAAAATTTTAATCCAAAATAAGATTTAGTGCCTCAGGATCTAGATCTAGCTTCTTTTTTGATAAAATATGTCTTTTACTTGTAATGAGTGGATCTGAGGAAATTAATAGTCTGTTCATGACATCTTCATTGGTAGCTACTCTTGAGTGTTTTCTAGAATGGTAGAGTCTAAACGATTTGTAATCTTTGTTCCTTGCCTCTTGCGCTTCCTCAGATAATTTTCCGATAGGCAGTATGGCATTTTCTATAATTTTTGACCCGTGTAACAGTACTTTATGAACTGAGGAGGGCATATAAAACCAGGCATATTCCGAAACAAAAAGCTCTGCAGTATTAAAAGCAAAAATTTTAAACTCAGTTGTATTAATTTTTTTTCCTGATGCCAAAACTTGTAATATAATTGAAAACCTTTTAATTAATTCTAAATTTACTTTTGTAATTTGGGCCACAGTCTCTGTATTTGAAAAAAACCTTCTGGCAGTATTACCGTCATTAGTTGTTCCTGAACCTTGTTTTGGAATGTCTATTTTTAAACATAATTTTTGGCGAAACTCTTCTTGAATTCTTTTTTTTTCCTCTGTTTTCAGTTTTTTTTCTTCCTGTGTTCGAGCACTCCATTTTTTAAACGACAGATTATATGCTACATGAAGTATACATTCCATAAAGCGGATCCATGCGTGCAGTGTTGACAATCCATATTCATAATAATTTTCGTTCTCAGTTCTTAGAGGGATTTTTTCTAAGTCATTCATTTTTGTAGGTTTCGCCTTACAAATAACACACGATGAAGAAGAAGCTGTTTCGGTCAAAATTTGGCAAACTTTTCCATCTATCATTGTTAGATTTAACATGTGCCTGATATTTAATATTTTGTCATTTGTGAAAACGGTTGTTGGAACTAATTCAGATATTTGTTTTTTTACGGATTCGACTTCTACTAAAACTTTTTCCTTGGTTTCTTGAATAAACTCAAATTTTATAGGACGGCAATACTTTGTTGAAGATGGTTGCGTGTTCTCCCATAATATTTTATCTATAATAAAAATTCTACTTAGTAAGTTCCTATACATACAGGGTGCAGTAATAAGAAGTTGTTAGAATTAAAAAAGGTTCTCGTTTTGTACTACACTGGGGCTTGGATAATTATGTTTTAATAATGATTTATGTTTAAAAATAATATATCTACTATCATGGTACTAAAGTTAATATTACACAAATAGTATATTATTATGTATATGCCTAGGAAATAAATTGGTATTTTTTATATTGAGACCATCGCTAATCTGTCAAAATTGACAGGTTGTGGTTTTTTAAATGGAACACCCTGTATATTTATACTTTTTTGAATTCCTTGTATTCCCCCGATTCCAAATATATAGATATGCCATTTGTTTTCTTTGGCCGCTTTGCTAATATTTCACATCAAAATAAAATAATGTAAAAATCTGGTTGGCCATAAAACAAAAAGTTACTAGTTGTCAAAAATACCCTATGGTATACTTTTCCATGAAAAAAAAACACATACCTAATATAAACAAGTTTTTGTGAGAACTCTCTCTAACTTTTTGTTTCATGACCAACCAGATTTTTGCTATCTTACATATTTTATTTTGATGTGAAATATAAGCAAAACGGCTAAAGAAACCGTATGACGAAATCGGAAGAATAAATGGGATTCAAAAAAGTATAAATATACAGGATGTATTTAAAGTTTTTTTTTATCTTCAAAACAAAAGCTCTAGGGGGGGGGACTAAATATACGGAAACACCCTGTAAGTACTTTGAATAGAAAAGTGCGATTTTTGCCCTTTAGAGTGAGGAACTCTCACTCTACAAAAGATTGAGAAACACAGCCCTAGAGATTAGAAGTGTCATTTAAATATCATAAAATAATGATCGTCTAATAACATACCTGTACATGATATTAGCTGAAGTGGTACGAACGATATTAAAAACATGTTTGCATCAGATACTGTGGGATTTTGAAAGCCTTGTTTGTACTCAGATTGTCCTGACGAACCATCACAGCCCCATTTGGAAATTAATTTTAAATCGACATCATCGTTAGTTTGGAATTGGCCTGCGGGTATTGTATTCACGATCCTTGAAGCCGTATGATTTAGAAGATTCTGAAGTTTTACCTCAGCACTAGACTCATCAACATTCACATCATTGGGGTAACATTTCTTTTTTGCTTCAAGTATTTGTTTGTATGAGGGGAATAACTTTGAGCCGTGAGCTAATGATGTTTGTCGCAAAATGTCGTAACTTCTTTGTGTAAGCTTTAAATCAATAAATAATGCTAATGCTTCGTCACTTGTCAATGGTTTTTCTTGTGTATATGATTTCCTATTTTTCTTATTAGTTTTATCTACTATATACTTAATCCCTTCCTCGCCTATATTTTCTTTAATATCCTGAAACTTCTTCCTTTTTGTTCGGGCACTGCTTTCATTAAACATTTTTTGTGGTCTTCCTTTAGAACAAGTTGCTTTTATGACGTTTGGAGGATTTTCAATTGTACAAACAAAATAGTTTTCAAGCCAGTTATTGTTTTTACAATAAAATACATTTTTTACTGAATGAGATTTTTTGAACCTTGATTTAAAATGAATGAGAAATGTTTTTAACTTTTTTTGCACAACAGTATTTTCCTCATTAAACTCGTAATTTCGCTTAAGAAAATTAATCAATGATAACTCATTCTTATCATTTTCAAACAAAACATTACATAACACCCGGTTTTTAATTTTTAACTGCATTTTCGCGAACACTTAAGAACATTAAAATTTTTGGTGACAGCTATTTAATTAATCAAAAACTATTTCCAAGCCTACTTAAAAAATATTGATAACAGTACGTGCGCGCTACGCTATGTTACAGATGTCAACGAAAATAATTATTTAAATTATTTTTAAAATATTGTTTTTGTTTTAACTGTTTTTACTGCTAACATGTATCAACAATTAAAAATTAAAACAATTAAACACGAGTTATCTTCATACTTTATTTTAACAATAATTATTTAATGTTAATCGGGTTTGTAATATTATTAAAATTATCGCAAGGAGTTTATAGTATTGAAACAAATTATTCTATTCTTAAATTTGATCATCTTGTACAGTGCAGTCCTAAGTTTTTTTTTAGAAAATTACAATGGTAAAAACCGATCATGGATTTCTTGAGTAGGTTTGCTGCTATGAAGTGATTCTCAGATTGTTTATTTAAAAAAATATATATATATGAAGATCGAAAAAAAGAAGTTAAGGTTTTTATTTATAATTATGGATATATAATATAAATTTCAGTTTTTTTAATGAGACACCTTGAGTTTTTATTCCATACTGGAATAGTATGGAATAATGTACCTACTTTTAAGAATCTGTAATAAAACACCGGGTGTCCCATTTAAAAAAAGGTACTAAAGAACACTTCACTTATCTTTTCTATCTTCAATAATAAATGAAATATAAAGTATTCTACAAAAACAACAAAATCTGAGAATCACCCTGTAACAGCGAATCTACTTAAGAACACCATAGTCGGTTTTCACCATTGTAATTTTCTCAAACAAATACCCGAAACAGCTATATTAGATTTTTGATACCTATATCATTTAGTTTATGAAATATCCTATAGAAACCATACAAAATTATTTACCCTGTATTTTGAAAAGTAAATTAAAGAAATAAAATCATTGTACATTTTACTATTAGAAGCATTTACTAATCTCCGCATTCGATATTTTACGTTACCTGTAATATACACTATTAACTGTTATTCGTGATTAATTTTGGCAACCAAATCTATGGTTTTCGGAAAGTTTCGCAATCTAAAGGGTATTTGTTGGAAAGATTTGATCATGCCACTTTGTAGATGTGTAGAAAAAAGGCCTATAAATAAAACCCAAGTGATAATTTTTTGGAGCAATTTGGAGCATTTTGTTTTAGCTTACCTAAAGTCCGATTCTAAATTGGGTTAGATAGGTTAGATTATAAGATTTTGTATACGGCCAGGAAAATAAAAACAAGGATTACTATGAAAAAAAAAGCAATTTCAGACATTGTATTTTGTAAAGATTTTATCCTATTTTGACCTATTTATTGCCGAACTTATTTTATTTATTCAAATATGATCGTAAAACTTGAGCATCACCTAATACTGTAATAATCTCGAATATATAATAATTGAAAATTAATGCGAAACTTTTGTTTTCATTCAAAAATCTACTTGATTCCAAAAATATAACCTTTCAGGAATCATACGAGTCAAATTTGAACTTGAAAAAAAAATTTCTTTTTTTTTTATTTTTTGCCGTTCTTGCATCACTGTGCGTCGGCGCAGGACACTGCAGTGAAGTTGGATGCGTCAATTTCCAATGGCGGTAGCAACATAGCAACACGATCGCGACATAATTTTGACAGCTATGATAGGAAAAGCGACCAACGTCAACTTTCGGAATCTGACAGTGTCATCGAATTAAACAAAGGAGATGATTTGATTGTGACGCCTAGGAAATGCAGAAATATCCAACGACACTGAAACAAATGGCTTTTCTGGAGGTGAAAGAAGGGCCTGAATATATCTAAACTGGGTGAAAAGGCAAGCAACTGAGGCCATGATAATGCAGTATATAAAGAAAAAGAAGGGTTTCGAAAACGAACGGATTTGCGTAAAGGAAATACCCACTGATGCAAATAAACTGAAATGTTTTCTTATTGTAGCTCCACTACAGCGAAAGGACGAATTGTACGACACAAACTTCTGGCCTCATATGGTAGGCATTAAAAGATTTGACTTTACAAAACATAAGGATTTTTTACAGACTGCAGGTAATTTTTTATAAATAGTGTCACACCAACAATAAAAAATGATATTCTCTCTGAGGCAAAACCAGTTAAACCTAAAAAGCATATTTTTAATGTCTTTTTCATCAACATATGGTCAGTCAGGAACAAGACTACTGAACTGGAAGCTTTCCTAAATGACCATCACTCAAGATATAATGCTCTATGCTTAGTGGAGCACTGTCTTTTAGAGGAGGAAGCCCAGCATCTGAGAATGTTTTGATTTGAGGTTTGACCTGGCGGCACATTTTTGTCGAGGTATAAACAGACATGGTGGTGCACTCATTTTGGCAAGACAAGGTATGGAGGTAAAGGCTGTGAAAGAGATAGAAAACTGGTCAGTTGAAAGACATTGTGAGGTTTGTGGTTTAAAGTTTTTAAAGTTTGATATTATTCTAATAACTGTTTATCGTCCACCCAATGGTGATTTTAATGTGTTTATAGATGTTCTGGTTAAGATTTTAGACTTTACTATCAGTCTAGATAAATATATTATAGTGAATGGTGATTTTAACATACACTTTGAACGAGATTATTTGAAAAAAAGTAGGCTTTTAGATGTTATGTATTCATTTAATTTTAGTCAACAAGTTTTTGAAAATACTAAGCTCACTCACTGTCTGGACAATGTTTTTATACATTTTAACCGAAATGACTTTCCTGATTTTAATATTAATGTTTTTAACCCAGCTTTGTCTGATCATTGTGTGATAGATTTAAGTTTTAATGTTGAACATCTTAAAAAATGTACGGGTATAAATGTTGCAGACTTTATATTGTCCTATAACAAATAAGGGTATTTTTACAATGTACAACTTGCTCGAGTAAGAACGTTGGCAATTCCTTGACTACGATACTATTGTCAATGAAAAATGTAATATCTTCCTCGAAAAGTTAATTGAAATAAGAAATATTGCATTTCCAGAGCGTCGTGGAACTGTTGGTGAATTGCATGCACCTAGAGTGGAGTGGTTTGGCCCCGATCTTCAGGTAATGAGAGAAGAACTGCGTACCCTTAATAGCCTTGGCTGTGAGTCTGACTGTCCTCTGTTAAAGGAGGACCTTAGGTTATATAGGCAGAATTACAGAAATGCAATAGTTGAAGCCAAAAAGAAAGCAAACAGTGACTACATAAAGGATTCTGATAGTCCCAGTAAGGCTGCATGGGAAGTTATCAACAACAATAGGAAGCATACTGGACAGAGGATGACTTCGAGTGTGGATCTGGAGGCTGGAGATCTGAACGATTTTTTTACAGAGGTGGCGGAATCACTCGTGTCGGCTTTGCCACAAACTAATCAGAGTCATCAATGGTACATGGAGCACTTACATCCAAGTCTTCAGCAGAGTAAGTTTTTCTTTCAAAGTGTTAGTTTCATTGAGGTCAAGGATGCAATAGATGGAATAAAAAAGAAACATAGCAAAGACTTTTATAAACCAAACATCATTTTAATCAAAACTATGAAAAACATTCTTATTGTTGCCCTGACAAAGTTATATAATGCCTGCATTGAACAAGACGTGTACCCGCATGCTTTTAAAATCAACAGGACTGACCCAATCTTCAAGAAGGGTTATCCAGGTTTACCCGATAATTATAGGCCTATCTCACTAATTCCTATTCTATCCAAAATATTCGAGGTCCTGTTAAGAGATCAGATGTGCGATTACTTTGGGACAAACGGTATACTTACAGATGAGCAGTTTGGCTTCAGGAGGGGGAAGTCCACCATAATTGCTCTGAATAGGCTGTGTGAGGGCAGAGTTGGAGGCTTTGAAAAGGGAGATTTTGTGGGTGCTGCCTTCTGCGATTTCTCCAAGGCCTTCGACTGTGTATCGCATAGCATCCTGTTGGAAAAGCTTAACTACTATGGAGTGCAGCCATCAGGTTGCCGTTTGATTCAGAGTTATCTCACAGAGAGACGACAGGTGACTTCTTTCCAGGGAAAAGTATCGGAGGAGAGAGTCATGAGGCACGGAGTCCCGCAGGGTTCAATCCTTGGCCCCTTACTATTTGTTATATATGTCAATGATCTGCCATCCTCATTGCAGACTGTTGAGGTCACCTTATCTGCAGACGATACCAGCTTCCTGTTGCGGTGTAAGGACTGTGAGGTTTTGAGAGAACAGATGAACAACTGTATCGATGGGGTCAATGACTGGTTCACATCTAACCGACTAAGTCTTAATCTGGCGAAAACAGAGCAAGTAATTTTCTCACTGAGGCAACATGGGGTCGCCAACAATCCCAAACAAGTCAGGTTCCTTGGAGTCACTCTAGATCCTAAGTTCACTTTTGAAAGTCATGTCGACATCATTTCCAGGAAGATAGCCTCTGGAATTTTTGTACTGCGGAACTTGTCAAGGTTTGCACACCAACGTGTATGTCTTACAGCTTATCATGCTCTTGTTCACTCTGTATGTGTTTATGGGCTACTTGCCTGGGGACACTCGGCTCATGCTGCGAGAGTCTTCTCCCTGCAGCGGAGGGCACTGAGAGTTGTGGCTTAGGTTGAATATCGAGATGACGCCAGGCCGTATTTTAGAAACTTAAATATCCTAACACTACCAGGACATTATATTTATGAGTCACTAATTTATGCCTTAAAAAATCAAGATAAATTTGGTAGAGTAGATAATAAACATCATTTTGACACAAGATCACATAATGACTTATGTATACGGTTTCTGAGACTTGGAAGATCATGGAATGCGACTCTGCACTTTGCGCCTGCCTTCTTTAATAAATTGCCTGCTGGGATCAAGAGATTGCCAATAAAAAAGTTTAAATCTGTGATAAAGATGTATTTATTGTGGAAGGTATTTTATAGTTTTAAGGATTTTTTAAAATGTAATGTGACTGAGGCTGACTTTTCACTGTATTAAAAGAGTGGATGTGTAGTTTAGTGTAGGTACCTATGTTACTAGTTTTATAGATGTCTGCTTGTTTTAGTATTAAATTTTAATCTATATTAATGTTTTTCTGGTACTGTAGAACTGACTTTTGTAAAAAACTTTTGTTTTGACAATAATAAACTATTCTATTCTATAGGTTTGATTCCTGACAAATTATCTAGTGGTCCCGATGGTGTTTCAGCCCTACTGTCGAAGAGGTGCACCTTCATCTTGGCTAGACCCTTGCAAATTAATATTTAATCTGGTTCATATCCTACATTTTGGAAATTTAGCTTTCTTAATCCAATATTTAGTCTGGAGCGAGACAGGAGGTTACAAATTACCTTGCAGTTTTGTACCGTCATATATTCCTAAACTTAACGACAGGTTGGTGGCCTCTAGATTGAGTTGAGATTTTAAAAATGTTTTAAACCCTTAAAACATAGGTTCATTAGTGCAAAATTGACATCTACTAATTTGATTATTCATCAAAAATGTATTCTGAATTCCATGGAGAGAGGGTTGACTTTATCTACACAGATTTTTCTAAAGCTTTTGATGGGGTTAGCAACAGTCTTCTCATAACCAAACTGAGGTTGTTAGGAATAAATGGCCCTATTTTGAATTGGATTAATAGCTTTCTTTTGGGAGGGATGTAAGCTGTAAAGTATGTTGGAGCAAATTCTAGGGCTATTGAGGTACCCTCAGATGATCTACAGGGGTTCCACTGTGGTCCAATATTGTTTAATCTTTTTGTGAGCGACAATGTTGATTACATTACTGACTGCAGATTCTTGTCATTTGCCGAAGACTACAAAGTATTCAGAAATGTGGGATCTTTTGATAATGCTGTTTCACTACAGAATGATCTTGTCATGTTTTTAAGTATCAAAAAATGGTATAAAATATATTTTTTAAGACTCAAAGAACCCCTTATCCAAGTCATAAGTCAAAAACAGCGATATTGTAGTAAGAATGATCTTATATACAAAACAAGTAAACTTAAACCTAAAAAAAAAAAAAAAACTTTACAACCATTCTCAGCACTATTATATAATTACTCTGGCAGCCGGTTATCAATTTAAGGGTATGAATGAGAAAAAAAATATAAATGAAGTGTAAGTAACAGAATAAAATAAGCACACATAAAAATATAAATAACTATAATATATACAACAAAATAAAACATATTTAGAGGTCTTAGTTAAAATGTATAAAATTGTTGCTTCAATTTCAGTACAAAGGTGGAAAACAACTTTAGTAACAGAAATAAATACAACAAAATAAGATAGATTAAAAAGAAAGACAAATTGGCGTGAACAACATAATATAAAAGCAATCTCATTAATCATAAAAAGTATTTATATATTAGTCAAAAGACTCATCAAAAAATGGAGCAACTGAATAGTAAACTTTCCCAATCTATAGGCCCCTCACCTCTCACTTAAAAGGCTTTAGAGAAGAAATGCACCTTATGTTTGAAGACAAATGATTAAACAATTTTTTGCTGTTATAAATAATAGATTCCTGGGTCAAACCATATGAATGGCAGAATGATCAGAGATGTCGGTAAAATTCGTGATTTGAAATCGAGTTTGATGCTGAGCTTTGTTTCTCTGGTCTTATTAATAATATGGTGGCCAGAGTAAATAAAATGCTGTGCTTTGTATGTCAATCATCTACTGATATTTTTGTTGTTACTTTGACCACTCTGTACTGCACTTTCGTGGGATCAATAATTGAGTTTGGGTCAACTGTTTGGTCGCCGCAGTATAGGATTTACATAGATACATTGGAGAAGGTACAAAATAAGTTTCTTAGGGTCTTCAGCTACCGAATGGGTCTCCTCAGAGATGATTATACTTATGAGAATCTTGAAACACAGTTAGGCCTAAGATCAGTGGAGGATAGGAGACTGCATGCTGATTCACATTTCCTTTTTTAATCAACAATGGTTCTATCAAATGCCCTGATCTTCTAAATTTAATTAACCTTAAAGCAGGTAAAAGACGTGGCCAAACTACTGAGCTATTCTTTGTTCCATTCTGCGATCCCAATTATGGACTTAATGAATCAGTAATGTTAGGTCTAACCAAATTGACCTTTTTTAGAAACCTGTCCATTCAAAATTTCAAAAGAATTTAAAAAAATAGAATTAAGAAAATTGTAAATGTAGTAATATATTAAGCTAATTTTTATATATCTACTGAGATCTATGTTATGTGTTTTCAATTTTGTTGGGAAAAGCTAGCCCGAAATTTTATAGTATGTTTAATCATAGTAAAATTGTAAGGACTCTACGTAGAAAGACAAATAAATAAATAAATTGATTATGATATAAATTGATTACTAGTTTTTTGATTGATTTGTAGTTCCGCGTTTTTCTTTGTTTTGTGAATGATAATGTTCATTTTAAAATAAGTGTTTGGTGTCAGTTTGTTCATGGAATAATTCTGCATTTGAAAACTCACATTTTATTATCATCAGATCCTTAATAAAGTTCTTAAGGGCTGAAAACAAAATATATTCTTCACATTTGGATGGTCATTTCAAACAATACCAAGAAAAAAAAAAGCAATATAAACAACTTTATCATATCCATTGTTGACAACTGAATTTATATATTTATTGAAGAACCAGGGTTGTACTGTGTATCGGTATTGTACTAAAATTAGTACAATATTGATTATTCTCAATTTTTGAGACTGATTGATAAGCTGTTCAAAAATGTCAACATTGTCCAGCAAATGCAATAGTGAAGAAACAGAAACATATACTCATGTGAAATGTGATAAATGTAGAAGGGTTTTGTGTGTAAGCTGTTCAGGTCTTTGCGCTTCAGAGCAAAAGGCTGATACTGTCAAAAAGCGATCACCATCGGTTAGATATACTTGCAAATATTGTTTGGAAAAGAATATGCTGGCAGAAGATGGGAGTAACTTGGAAGATTTAAAAAACACGTTGATCAAATTCATCAAGAAAAATTTTGATGTTATGAAGGCAGCAATGGTAAAGCAGGATAAAATGAAAAAGGCTTTGAAATACATGGATTCTGTATATAAATCTTAGACCAGTCTCAAAGATCAGAACATATTATTGACAGGAAAAATAGATGAGATTGCTAAAAAAATAGATTATTTGCAGGATCTTCAACCAGAATCAAAGGTTCTTGTTACTAAACCACAAAAAAACTTAAGACAGAAGTCAAAAGGAAAAAGTATTCAATGACCCTAAAAATTTGAACACCGAAATAACTTTGAGCCAGGTGCAAACAAATCCCTATGTCTGTTCAACTAATCAGTGTCAGGCAGTAATAAATTATATTAGGAAGAAAGCTGAAATGACTGAAAACGAACCTATAATTGTAAACCACCTTTCATCAAATCAGAACACCAGAACCTTTAAGGTTAGTATTGATAGCAAATATTCAAACGAGTTAGAGAAAGAAAAATTTTGGCCGCCATTTGTCAATTGCAGGCACTTTGTTTTTTGCAGGATGCAGTTACAATTCCAGCATAATAATCAAAGCACACGCCAGAACAATTTTAACAACAGGAACCATTTTTTAGGAAGGCATTACCGCAGATATTAGAAGTAAGGAAACTTTATCATATTTTATATACAAACACACAAAGTTTTATAGCAAACAAGGATGAGATAATGCATGAAATGTTTAGTGTGAAGCCATATATGGTTATACTTAGTGAGACCAGAACAACAGATCTCATGGAAAATACAGAGTTGGACATACCTGGTTATAGTATAATACGTTTGGATTTGTCAAGTCGATATACTAGTGGAGTTTTGATGTTTATTAGAAAGGATATCCATTTTGAACATGGTAAGAGTTATATAAATGATGGTCATATGTGGTGTCAGTTAGTGAAAGTGGATATAGATGGATAAGCATGGTTAATTGCAGGTCTCTACCATTCACCCAGTGGAAGTTTAGCATCATTCATGGAAGAAATTCACGATATTCTAGAAGATTAGTATTAGTATGGATAAAAATTGTGTATTGGTTGTGGACTTTAATATAAACTATAAGGATACTGAAAATTTCTACTCTACAAAAATAAAACGAATTTTTGAAGTTCTAGGTTATGGACAAATAGATACAGAATGTACACAATGTTGTAGTAATAGTAAGACTCTGACTTGACTATGTTGTAACAAATAATTATTCATATTCATATTCATATTCATTTTATTTGTGACAATACATATTTTAAATACATTTACACACATCAAAAAATAAGATAATAACAATATAATAAAACACTATGCTATTTAATATATATATATATATATATATATATATATATATATATATATATATATATATAATATTAACACTAAACTAAAATTAGTAAAAATAATCAAAACCTACAAATCAACATTTAAGACAAAGTATTATAGACAGTACACCAAACAGATAATATTAAAATGTACAGTTTACTGTAAAAAACATATAATACACATACAATTAAAATATCAAGATCTAGACAGCGTTAAATTGTGTTTAAAATATTCGTCAGTGCTATAGAATACATTTTTTGTCAATATTAGTTTAATTTCACTTACAATCATCCCTATATCCTAATCCTGTCATGATCCTTATAGCCTTCCGCTGCAACCCAAAAATCCTGGAGGCATGTGCTGAGTTGCCCCAGGCAATTATTCCATAAGTCATGACGCTATGGAACAATGCATAGTATGCTGTTTTAATGGTTTCGTCGGATACACATTCATACAGATTGCGAATCACAAACACACTACTCTTAAGTCTACCACACACACTTTCTATGTGAGTATCCCATTTAAGTTTGGGGTCCAAGTAAACTCCAAGAAACTTTATCCACATTGGCATTTGTGGTGTTATTTTGCCTTAATGTGAACATAACTCTACAGGTCTTATCTTGATTTAGTACCAGCTCATTGGAGTTAAACCACTGCTCTGCCCCAGACCGTGCCTCAGCCAGCTTCTCCTCAGCAATTCGCTCAGTCTCTCCCTTTATGTAGAGTGTTGTGTGATCAGCAAACATCACACATTTTGCCAATGGCTGACTTGCAGGCAAATCATTTATATATATTAGGAACAACACCGGGCCCATAATTGATCCCTGGGGAAAACCAATATCTAGCAATGTAGTTGCTGATTTTCCAGATAGGACTGTATTAAATTTAGGCTGTTTAAACTAAAGTTATAGTATTTTAGTTTGCTGAGACGCTCATGAGAGACGCAGTCAAAGGCTTTGCTTAGGCCACAGAAAAGGGCTTAGAGATATTGACTGTCCTCAAAAGCATCCATGACATCCCCCAGAAACCGCAAAACACCATCCACAGTACCCTTGCCTTGCCTAAAGCCAAATTGGGAGCTAGAGAATAGGTTGTTATTCTCAAGGAAGTGAATTATTTGAGTAGATAGTGCTTTCTCAAATACTTTAGAGACAATAGGCAATAATGAAATGGGTCTATAGTTTGTGACAAGATTGGCATCACCCCCCTCAAAGACAGGAGTTACTAAGGCTTTTTTTAGCTTATCCGGGAAAATACCCTCCTGGATACATCTATTTATCAGTTTTGTCAGAGGGACAATAATTAAGTTTTTTACTGACTTTAATATATTAACCGTTAGGCCATATATGTCAGAACTTTTTTTTTTTTTTAAGCCATTGATAATATCTCTCACTTCAATATAAGTTACTTCCCTGAATTCAAACAATTTACTGCATTTTGAAAGATTCTCCAGATAAATTAGTGGATCTATATTACTTGTAGGTATGTTTTTAATTAGATTTTTCCGACTACTACTAAAAAAATCGTTAAATTCTTGTGGAGCAGGCTGACAGTTACTTTCTTTTTTACCTCCCCCCCTTTTACAGTTTATGATGTTCCACATACACTTTACTGGATTGCTTGAACTACCTATAGCTCTATCATTTGCTGCTTTTTTAGCCTTTTTTATGGCTTTTTTATAGTTTGTTTTTACTCTTCTATATTCATTCAAGTCTTTCACTCTATGATATCTCTTACACACTTCATTCAAAAGATTCACCTGCTCTCTCATTCTCCCTAAATCCTCACCAAACCAACTTACCCTATTTGGCTGATTAGGTCTTGTCCTGTATGTCTTCTCAGGAAACGACTGCTAGTATGCCCCATCCAGCAACTCTATAAAACGGTCAAACCTCCCAACAGCTCCCACACTCACGTCTTCCACAAAATCCCAAGGAGACTCCTAAAATATATGGTAGAAATTATGTAAGCCCTGTTGGGTAATGGGCCTAAATATGTTTATACTTGGATTCTTGGGCTGAGATGTAGATCTGAAATTGACAACTTGTCCAAGATGGCCAGAAAGACTGTATTCCACATTATCTGCAGAAAAACAGTTATGATCAAAGTTAACAAATACATTGTGTATCAAGGAGGTCAATGACATCCATAGACTCACGGTTACTTGCTCCAAAGGCCACATTGAAGTCGCCTGCCAGAACAATACGCTTGTCGTGGCCTAAATGATTAATTACTCCTTCCAATGTAGATAAGAAAGTGTCAAAGTTGCCAGCTGTAGGTGACCTATAAATACAGACTACAACAATTGTAAGTTTATTAAGTAAAACTGCACTAGGGTATCAATTTCAGAGAAGTCAACTTTATCCCTAACAAGTATTGCTGTACCGCCACCTTTGGATGCCGATCGAGATGAATGTCCAGCTGTCAAGTAGTTCTCTAGATTGAAGACATTAATTTCATTGTCCGTTAACCATGTTTCTGTTAGGCATAGTTGAATTGGCATTTTCTTCTAGGTACCTGATTTTATCCCTTAGAAGAACGGCATTTCCCTCTATCACTCTGTTTTTTCCTGAAGCTCCTTTACCAACACTTTAAGAAGATCATCATTTCCTTCCTTCCATCGTTCTTGTCCTGAAACTAGCAGGTTTCTGTTTCAGAATTTCAACGTCCGTGGAGTACATTTCCTTATCCTTCTCTAAGGTTCAGACAAAAGTTTTTGATTCCCCAAAATTCGCAGATCACTCAATTGTATTAAACTAGGCTGTTTTAAAAATAATAGCTGTGATAATAATATAAGTACATTTAATCTATCTAGATGTTTAAATCAACAGGCCTTCAATACAATTAATTTAAGATTTTTAGAATGCAACTGGAATACCCACACCAATAATGTAGATGAATTATACTGTGATATAAGTACCAAAGGTGATAGAATTGTAATTGAGCTTTATCCTATAAAAGAAATTATTTTAAAAAAAGTATATGTACCATGGTTTGATAATGAGGTTAAGATGAAAGCGTATGAACGAGATAGGGCATACAAAAAATACCAGTACTTTAGTAATAGTGAAGTAAATATGTTAAAACAGAAAAAAAGTGAATACTATGAAAGAGACAATAACAGGGGAAACCCAAAGGAAATGTGGAAATGTCTAAAACAACTAGTAAGTAAAAAGAATCAGAGTATGCATTTTAAATCTATAAATTTTGTTATTTTGTAAAAAGTTAGCTCTAAGTGAATATCAGGCAGCGTGTATGTTCAACTCATATTTTATAAATAGTATTAAGAACATAGTAAGTACTGTTGGTTTTCCTTTATAGTGGTCTTGCCAGGGTCTCCCTGTGATGCACTGCAGGTTTGACAAGTTCCAACTCTTAACGATTCAACAATTAAAACAAATAATGTTTTCTGTTAAAATCTGTAATACCACAAGTAATATTTTAAAATCCAAATTTTTGAGGGAAACTTTTGAAACTATTGGATATATAATTTTACAATTCATAAACGCCTCTTTAGACACCGAACACTTTCCCAGGGAACTTAAAACCAGCTCAATAACACCGCTACCTAAAGGAATTGATAAAATCGATTTTTCACAATTTAGACATATTAAGTCACTTCCTTGTATCCTTCAATCAATACAGCCTTTTTATTGTGAACCAGTCAGCATTACGTAGGGGTCATTCTTGTGAAACAACAATTCAGCTTGCTGTCATTCAATGGAAATATTTATGTGATAGTAACCAGTACACCATTGCAGTTTTTTTGGACTTAAGAAACAATAGATCATAAAACACTGCCGAGGAAATTAGAGTATTATTGTGTTGCTGGTAGTATGTTGGGATGGTTTCATGACTATTTGTCCGGTAGATATCAGAATGTTCATGTAGGTACAAGCACCTCAACTAATATTAGTATTGAGTTTGGGGTTCCGCAAGGCAGTGTGCTTGGGGCTTTATTATTTATTATCTACATGAATGATATTGATTATATTGAGGGGTTGGAATTTGTCAACTTATTTGCAGATGATACTTTAATATCGTGTAGTGGTAATAACTTGGGTGAAGTTGTTCAGAACGTGGGTCGGTTGCTCAAGGATTTGAAATTTTTTTTTTTAGTAAATAAACTTAAATTTAATGCTTCTAAAACCAAAACTATGATAACTGGGAGCAGTTACAAAATAAAACATATTAATATTGCAAATTATAAATTAAGCATCAATGATGAGGAAATAGAATGGGTAAAAGAAATAAAGTATCTTGGATTTGTTTTGGATGACATATTTTCACTTAAAAAATATTATGTATATATTGAGAAAAAAATTAGAAAGAAACTTTTGTCTTTTCTAGAGTTTCAAAAAATTTGTCTCTATATGCATATTTAACAATTTTTAAGACCATTATCCAACCACATTTTCATTATTGCGCATCTGTGCTATACCTTGCAGGAGATGGACCCATTCAATCTCTGCAAGTACTCTTTAATAGAGGAATGAGAATAATCCTGAGATGCAACCGATACACCCCAATAGACTTGATGTTTGCTGTGTTGAAGTGGTTTTCTGTTAGGCGGATGTTTTATTATTTTGCTATGGTATTTATTTTTAAACTAAGTAAAGGCTTGCTTCCACCATATCTAAATGAATTTGTTTTCCTAAGAAATGAAATTCATGATCATCTTACTAGAAGAACTGAAAATTATCATATAGTGAGAGTAAATACCAGGGTGGCAATGAGCTCCTTGTTTTATAAGGGACTCAATGAATTCAATCAATTGCCAGTAAATGTTTTTGGTTCACATCGATATCTTAATTTTTCTGGAATATATGAATTTAAAAAAAAAAATGTTGCAGTTTTTATTAATCTTTTTGTGCGAACAACTAAGGTGAACTAAGGTATAAATCAAGGTGGCTGTGACAGTTTTGTGAAATAACGCCATACCTGGAAATGTCATTTATGACTTTCAAAAGTAATCAAATTATTTTTTTTTAAATATGTGTGTGTTTTTTCGTGAGGCTACTTCTTAATTTTTAAAATGGATATGTCTCCGACTGATGCTGCCAAAGCAATTGCTTTAATCCAAGATGGACAATCACAGTATTACGTGGCAAGAGTTTTAAATGTTACAAAAAGTAAAGTACAAAGGGCTGTAAATCGGTTTAATCAGCATGGAGAGTACAGCAGAAGAACTCACTATGGTAGGAAGAGATGTACAAATGAACGATATGATCGTTTTATTACCCTAAGTGTTTTATGTGATCGAAGAGTAACTTCTGTGGAGGTTAAAAACAGATTGGAGTATGATGGCAGGTCCAAGTAAGTGAAAGAACGATAAGAAGGAGGTTGTCTGATAACGGATTACATGCAAGGAGACCTGCAACTGCTCCCGAGTTGCTGAGAAATCATAGGGTTGAATGGCTTAGATTTGCTAGGGAACATCAAAATTGGGGCCCTGATGAATAGAAAAAAGTCCTATTCACCGACGAATCCAGATTTTGTTTAAAATCACCGGATGGTCGTGAAAGAATCTACAGAAGAACAGGAGAATGTTTTTGACCTAAACCATTTTTCGCGTAGGGTAAGCTATGGCGGAGGCTCCATTATGGTGTGGGGTGGTGTTCAGTTCGACGCAAGAACGGAATTGGTAATCGTCGATGGCGGATCAATGACAGCAGACAGATATATATATACAAGATATTTTAGAACCACATGTTGTCCCCTTTGCTCCATTTGTAAGAGACGATTGCATGCTAATGCATGATAACGCTCGATTGCATGTTGCGAGAGTCGTAAGCGAATATCTAGAACTGGTGGAAATAACAAAAATGAATTGGCCCCCCCGTAGTCCCGACCTGAACCCGATCGAACACGTCTGGGATAGACTGGGCAGAACAGTACGGGCTCGGATGCCTGCTCCAGCCAATTTGAAAGAACTTAGTGCTGTTCTCATTGAAGTATGGCAGCAAATTGATCAAGTTTTTATACGGAACCTAATTGAAGGTATGATAAGGCGTATAGAGGCTGTCATTTGAGCATGTGGAGGAAACACGCGCTACTGATTTATTTGTTATTGTTTCTGTTATTGTTATTGTTTTTTTAATTAATTTGTCCTATAATATTTGTGCTTCGTGTTTAATAATTTAAGTTTTATAATGTTTTTTATAGAAGATTAATTAAGTTATTATATATAATATTTATGTTTCTTTTTAAAAATCTTATTTGTGACTTAAACTGTAAAACTGAACTTAGTTGCTTGTACTGAAAAATTGATAAAAATTGCAATGCTTTGTTAAAAAGTCTATATATTCCAGAAAAATAAAGATATCGAGATGAACCACAAACAAATATGGTTAGAATAGATGCAACTTTAAAACCAAAGCTTCATTTGGACCAATTTACTATTACTCCACTTCACAGAGCCTCTTAAACTTATAGTAAAAAATGACTTTTTGTTTAGACCTGTATATTATATACATTGGTCTATTTTTTTTTAAATGTTTAGCATGTGGGCGATTCTCGATTAGTTGATCTAAAATATTCTTCAGAATTCATTAAAATCCTGCATTAAATAAAAAAGTTATTTGCAAAAATCTGTGTGAATCGATTATTTTAAATTAATAAATTAATAAAATTAAAAAAAACCAAAATATAAATTTCTAACATTTTTATATCCCTTAAAAATATCTAGGATTTACGGCTAGGTCACCCAAAATCATATTCCCACGAGGCACTGACCTAAACTATCGCTTTATGCATTTTCAGGATTCTAAATTGTCAAATACACCTAATTTATTAATGTATATTTAAACCTTTGGCGGACTTCCTAAACATATGTATGAAAGCTTAGCCGCATCATTAAATATGTGTGCTTTTCTGTCTAATCAAATAACTAAATATTTCCATAATATTATGGCACCTCAACATATTAATACAAAGAAATCTACAAAAATCCCAAAAAAATGCTTAATTTGTAAATAAAGATAAATAAATAAATATATGATATAGATCTAGAAAAAGAAGCAGATTAATAGTGTATTAAATGACTTCGCACACAAAATTTATTTTGGCGAATTTGTGTTAAATTACTTAAGTGTTGTTGTTCTGAACCCTTACTATAGTTTTTTCATAAAGAGAATGGAAAACAAGGGCTTTTTCAATACTGATTTTTCCACTATATAATTTTAATAAACAAAATTATAAACACATTCTTATAACATCATGTTAAAGCTGGGTTTATACAGGAAATGAAATAATATAAAATAAAATAAGAAATAAGGATTCATTAAAAGTTTTTTGCCAGTTATTCAATACTACTTTACCTATTGGATTAAATATTTTAACTGAACTTTAATTCAAAAATAGACACAACACATCTAAATACAAATATATTCAGTGAAATTGACAATATCATATGATCTAAATTGCAAGGCACATGCGTATTCTGAATTAAAATAAAATAAGAAGATAAAAGTCGGTCATCTCTTATTTTATTTTCCTGTATAAAGGCCTTATGGTAATTACATGCATGCAATGATCTCTTTATATTCTGTATAAACCCAACTTTTTACTCTTGTTAAATTATTGTACATACAAATTTGTAGTAGTATAGGAATTTTTAGTAAAAAAGCAGATGTATAAGAGGAGATTACCAAGAATAAGAAGTAAACAGTGTCAAGTCCAGACTCAAGGACTCAATCCAGGAAGTCTGCAGTTTAACCCAATTTCCTTTAAAAACACCACATATTTTACAAGAATAAACAAGTAACAGAAATATGAAAAAACCCATAGGTAATAATCTTGGCCTAATCACCAACTAAAGTTGCCACATGTCTACAAATTATTTTTCAAACAACTGTCATAACTATCATGATTTTATTATTTTTTCATATACTTAATCTTAAGATATTAATGTTTTTTCACTTACAGGTAGTGTTTTTCCCCATTTAACGAAATATTTTTACAAATTAGCCATTTAAAAAGAATACCAAAAAATAAACAACAAATAAATTATTAAAACTGCTGCAGGAATGGACTAGGAAGCATATTTACATATTTGTTAGTTCTTATGCCACCTAACATTTTAAGAATAGAAAGTTACAGTTCTGGATAATACAACTCTTATAATAATTAGTAAACTCAATTTCTATATTAGCAACTTCTATCCAAAAAAAAACTCAGTTTGCCTGAGCAGAAGTTATACTGACTTGTTTTCCATCAAATTAATCTTGATTTCAGGTTCACTTCGATCACAGACTACATCTGTTTTAATAACACAATTCAAATTGGTGTCTTGTACAAAAGGTGTGTTTATGTGATACAGAAATTCCCTAAAAGAAAATTGTAAATTTAAAAATAGACTTGCGTGAGGAATTTTGAGGTTCAATACTATTGTAAGGTTAGCTTTACCTTGCAGTTACCGCTTGTGGATGGAATGGATCAAATTTCACTTGTATTTTTTTAACCGGTTTTAAGTTTACCAATTTTAACTGTTTATATAACGCACTAATGGGTCCCGCCGATCTTTTAAAAGAGCCACTGTAGTAAATAGACATCTTTGTTTATCCAGGATCACTGTTACATAACCTTATATTTTATTTGACGTTGTTGTTGTTGTTTTTAGATTGTTGGCGTGGATACTAATCCATTAGCCAAATTGCTCTTCGTATGGGGCTTAGTCAGAGCTGAAGCGACTCTTCCAGATGATTTACACCTCACTCCACTTTGGAGCAGGAGACGTTAACGATGGGAGGTCTGCATGGTGAGCTCTAGGCTCCCGGTACACTCCGTGTATTTTAAATATCTTTACATTTTTCTTTCTTTATAATACTCTTCAGATTAGTGTTGGCTACTGAATCGATGTTTCGAATCAGTGATTATAATCTTTCAAATGAGACGCTGATTCGAATCTCGAAATTTGATTATTGAGAATCAACGACTCACTCCTCATTACATTAGCACACACTCCGCCACTGTCCGCTTTCGGTATAATAATTGTCGGAACAGAGAAGTGCAACCCGATCGACGTGCTAGTCCAAGCTGCGTTCTCGGTCTTGCGTCTGTTGCTCTTGCTTGAGAGTCGAATCATTGACTAGAATCAGTACTCAGTAGAATATTTTAAAAACACACTGTCGGTAAGTAAGTTGGAGGGAGTAAGCCTTTGCGAGAGCCGTTGCATTGTGCTGTGCTCGGATTGGCAAGCGACGCCAGATTAACATTTTTAAATTGTAATGTTGATTTAATTTAAAAAAATAGGTAGGTATGTGTTTTGTGTAATATTTTTATTTTTTGTTACATTAATTAAAATGTTCATTATATATTATTCTAAGCAATATATTATATAAAAAAGGTGTCGCTTTATTATTTCAAAATAATATTATATAATATTAATATATTAATAAAAAAAAAATATAAATATATATAACTGGCTTTCAAATACGCAAAGCAAATACAGTGAACCCTCGAATAGATCGGAATTTTTATAATACAGTGACTTTCACTTTATGACTCATTGAGTCGACTCAGTGATTATAATCATTTTAGTGAGTTGCTTCGAATGATTCGACTCAGTAAAATGAGTAGTTTTGCCCTTCACTACTTCAAATGCATCTTGGCTTCCCTAGATGCCCCTTGAGAGTACTACTGGTATCATGAGATGACCTTTTCTTTCAAGCTATTTGCCGCGTCACTGCTTCGCCGGCCGCCGCGCGCCGTTGCTTCGCTGCGGTAGAAAAATATACCCGATTGCTGTCGCGTTCGTGGGATAGCAATTTAACAGCAAGGATCGAAAGCAGCCGGGTGAAGGATTGAAGGTAAAATTGCGTAATATGTAACGGCAGGGTTTTTGCGGCCTATATTATGTAGTATGTAAGAAGGTATGTAGATGTTTAAATAAGCGTGTGCATCATGCACATTCGTTTATATTTTGTAGTATTAAATCTTGAGATTTAAATTGGGTGTGTAGTAAATGATTTATATTATTTTACTGGAAATTATAATTTTATTAACATAACCCATCAGGGTATTTAAGAAAACTAAATAAAACATATTATTAAACTCTGAAAACTAATAATTTTTGTTGGAAACAGAACTAAAACGTGAACTCCTTAAAAAAAAACAAATAAGTAATATCACGAAAACAAAATTACTTCTGCTCATCTACTGCAGTGTGGCAGACTTCGACCTTGATTTTCCAAGAAACAGCTGCTTTTTTGCTTTTTGCCGCCAAGCCAAAACTGCTATGCAACTGTACGGGCGAATTGCAAGTTTCGGCAAAAACTGCTTTTTTGAAGCTGCTATTGAAAAGTAGCAATAACTGCTTCAACTGCTATCTATTCGATTTGCCCACCACTATTGTTTCATGTTTGCTGCCAACTGCTGTAATCAGTGTTCAGGGTTGTTCCGTAGCTTAAAATTTTTGTATCAAACGGTTATGTTGACTTGTACCAAATTTCGTAAAAGTGTACCAAATTAGATTTGTATGTAGTACTATGATTAAGGTTGTACATCCTCAGTTTCTGTTAGCGATTTCTTTTTTAACAACATTACTATTTGGTATTTTGACCATTATATCATCCATGAAAATAATGAAATGATAGACAATTTAAATAATTATATTTAGAATATATATTTATATGTTGTGTATGTATATATGCATACTTATTAAACGCAAAATAATTAATAACATTGAAGTACTGTAGAAAATTGAAACTGTAAAGTAAAACAACATATTTATAATCATTTTTAACAAATGTAGTATAGTATAGATCTAATTAATAGTTATAAGAGAAAAACTAGACATATTGTCAATTTGATTTTTATATATGTTTTAGCTAATATATAAACCTAGTTAATGATTATATAGAGAATGACCCGCCAACCATCAAAGAGTGTCTAATTTATATTAAAGTAGATTATATTACATGCGAGCGTATAAAATAAATATGTATATGCGCTCACATGTAATAAATTCTACCTTAATATAAATTAGACACTCTCTCTAGCGGGTCATTCTTTATATGTCCATTAATTAGGCCTACATAGTAGCTAAAACATATATAATGGTGACACCTTGCCACCGGTATTTTCTCTTACCGATTTTACTAAATAAAACAATATTTACTGACTAAAAGGACTGTATTTCTATGAGCTCAAATTTATATGTCACCAGGCCGACGAGCAGATGAAGAAGCAGGATGTATATAATTTTTTACAATGTTGTCAAGTCTTTTACATGTTTTGGGAGTTAACATAACCGCCGGCCTTGAAAGCTGTAGATTTCAAAGAAAATTAGCAACTTATAATCATAATCAGCAACTATCTCATCAATACAAAAAAAAAAACAATTATTTTGAGGATAAATAGTCATAGTCTGTAGATACATAATAACGAAAACAGCGCAACTGACTTATTACTCACGCTTCATTTAGTTTCGGATTTGTAAAAATCATCTGTAGGGAGCACGCACAACTTTTGTATCGCACGTTTCACAACACCATTCACAGTACGAACCTGGTCCTGGATGTACAGCTAAGACTCTGCCCAATTTCCAGTTCATTGGACTGCTGACTTCTTCCTTCAAAACAACCAATTTCCCGACTTCGAGATTCTTGGAAGCATACTGCCACTTGTTTCGTTGTTGTAGCCCGTTCAGGTACTCAGAAGACCATCGTTTCCATACATGTTGCACAATTTGCTGCAGTAGGTTGTACTGGCTTAACCGATTGCTAGGTACATCAGCCACATCTCGCTGAGGCAATGCATTTAAGGCGTCCCCAATGAGGAAATGACCAGGGGTCAAGGCTTGAAGGTCATTGGGATCTGAGGAAAGCGGTGTTAACGGTCGTGAATTCAAGACCGCCTCAACCTGAGCAAATATCGTAGATAAATCCTCAAAGGTGAGATTTCTATTTCCAATAATTCTAAATACATGATACTTTGCAGATTTTATTGCAGATTCCCACAAACCGCCTTGATGGGGTGATCGAGCTGGAATGAACTGCCATTCGATTTCATTTTTTAGACAATAATTTAGAATAGATTGATCGTTTTGAATTCTAGCAAAAGCTTCACTAATTTTCTTCAACTCGTTATTTGCACCAACGAAATTGGTTGCGTTATCGGAATATATTTTTTTGCATAACCCGCGCCTAGAAACGAATCTCTTAAGGCAATTGAGGAACGAATCAGTGCTAAGATCTCCGGCTAATTCTATGTGAACCGCCTTGGTGGAGAAGCAAACGAACAAACACATATAGCCTTTAACAATAGACCTATTGCGTAATTTGCCATCTTTTAAATTAAACGGACCAGCAAAGTCGATGCCGCATACATAAAACGGCCTTTGTGCAATAGTACGGTCCTAGGTAAGTCACCCATTTTCTGACTTAAAGATGGCGGATTTATTTTAAAACAAATACGACATTTTAATAAAACACTTCGCACCTCTCTCCTACCGCTTATAATCCAATAACGCTGCCTTAGTGAGGCTAAAAGCGTTTGCGTTCCAGCGTGAAGCTGCCGTTTATGCTGATCACAAATTATAAGTCTTGTTAGGGGGTGCTTTTGTGGTAGTATGATAGGGTGTTTTACACTATAAGGTTCAGAAGAATTTTTTAACCGCCCTCCTACTAAAATTAATCCATTTTCATAAAAGGGGTCTAGAGATTTAAGTTTACTGTGTTTCGATACATACCCTTTGTTTTTAAGCGAAATTATTTCTGAAGTAAATTCTTGTGCCTGGGCTATTTTTATTAAAAGAAGTAATGCATTATTTATCTCAAAATTTGATAAATTTTTATTTAAAACCCTATCTTGAGTTTTAAGCCTTGCATTGTTACAAAATCTTAAACACCAAGCTATTAATTTGGTTAACATATATAAAGAACCTTTTAGATAAAAAACAGATTTATCTGGTACAATAGTTAAAAATGTAATTTTTTGTCTCCGTTTTTCCGGTAAATCTTTAGATTTTCTAAATTGACCTTTAGGCCATAATTCTTGTGGCTGTTTCAACCACGTTGGCCCATACCACCAAAGTTCGGACTCTTTAAGGTGATTAGGGCTTATACCTCGAGATATGATGTCAGCCGGGTTATCTGAAGAACTGACATGATCCCACTGTTCTATAGTGGTTAAACTTTGAATTTCTGCTATACGATTAGCAACGTAAACCTTCCATGTGCTAGGTTCCTCAGCTAACCAGCAAAGAACTATCGTAGAATCAGTCCATAAAAAAGTTTGATTTATAACTACGTCCAACGCGTTTGTTACCTTATGAATGAGTCGAGCTAACAACAAGGCACCACAAAGCTCAAGCTTTGGCAATGAAGTAAATTTGAGTGGCGCAACGCGTGATTTAGCACACAATAGTTGAATCATGAAATTCCCCTGCCTATCTACCGATTTCAAATACAAGCACGCTCCGTAAGAGCTCTCACTTGCGTCACAAAATCCGTGCAATTCTATATAAATTACATCATTTATAATACATTGTCTAGAAATTTTAATATATTTCAAAGTTTCTAATTCTGTATAAAACTTGTTCCACAGCGTCAACGATTCTAACGGTATGGCTTCATCCCAACCTAATTGCAGCCGCCATAATCTCTGCAATAATAACTTTGCTAAGATAGTGACTGGTCCGACCAAACCAAGTGGGTCAAATATTTGCGATATAATAGATAAAATTAACCTTTTTGTAACAGAATTACATTGCCTGGTTTTTATGACATATTCTAAGGTATCCCTATTTGCGCACCAAAAAACACCTAGAGTCTTTTTCGTGTCGTTGTCAGTAATAAAATAACCAGAAGTATTGTCATTGTCATCAGACAACTCTTTAAGTACCTTAGGTTTATTAGAACACCACTTTCTAAGTGGAAACCCATATTCTCCTAAAACCTTTGACAATGAGCGCCCTAATTCTATTGCCTTAGAGACAGAAGGAACAACCATTATTAAATCGTCTACATAGAAACATTTTGATATAATTTTACTTAATTCTGGAGATTTTTCGCGAATATTAATTGCAATTTCTTTCAGACACCTTGTTGCTATAAAAGAAGCGCTAGCTGTGCCGTAGCTCACAGTATTAAGTCTAAAATGCTCTACGTTTACACTAGGGTCTTTTCTCCAGACAATCCGCTGCAAATCACGTTGTTCTGGGAGTACATTTATTTGCCTATACATCTTAGCGATGTCGGCAGTGACTACAACTTCATGCTGACGGAATCTGACCAAAATTTCAAATAGTTCGTCCTGGATAGTAGGACCGATTTTTAAAACGTCGTTTAATGAAATACCCGTGCTCGATTTTGCGCTCGCGTCGAATACTACGCGCAACTTAGTGGTCGTGCTAGCGTCATTGGTGAGGTAGATAAAATACGTTGCGGTAAGTTTCTATTTCACTATCGGGGATTTTAGTCATGTGACCTAAACTACCGTACTCTTCGATAAAACTAACATATTTTGTTTAAGCGACGGATTTGTAGCAAACTTCTTTTCTAGAGAAAATAGCCGATTTTGTGCCTGTTCCAACGATTGACCTAAATTTTTAACGTTTTCTTTTACCGGTAAGCTAACACAGAATCTACCAGACTCGTCTCTGCATAAAGTTTCAACGAAGTACCTTTCACACTCTAACTCTTCACGGGAATATATTTTATTAGTAGGAAATTCTTCAATAGACCAAAATCGCTCCAACTGATTTTGAATATTTACAGTACTTAAGTTACATTGAAATCTATTAGTATTTTGATCGTGTTTACTGTACAGAGGACCTGCCAATACCCATCCAAAAACGGTTTTTTGAAGAACTGGTTTGCACTTTCCTAATCTAATTTGACCTGCGCATAACAAATCGTAAAAAATGCCTGCACCTAACAAAATATCAATGCGTGCTGGAGTCGAAAAGTTAGGGTCTGCTAGCTTTAAATGAGGAGGTATATCGAGATGCGATTTATCAAAAGAACATGATGGAATATTAGCCGTTATGTTTTTTAATACTAAGAAGGAAACGTTCACTGAATAATTATTGTAAGCGGATTTTACCGTACTGGTTACCTGACGATTTATATTGGTAAGCATTTCATTAATTCCTGATATGGGTACGTTTATTTTATCGATTTTTAAACCTAATTCTTTTGACAAGTCTTCTGATACGAAGTTAACCTGTGACCCGCTATCTAAAAGAGCCCTACAACGAATAAATTCATTATTCGAGTTTCTAATTTCCACTACCGCAGTAGATAAAATTATTTGACTAGGCCTATTTGGATTACTACAGGAAGTGGCGACAATAATTTTTCCATCTTGCGAATCATCCCCCAAAGTGGGTACATCTATGCAAGCATGCGAATGCTCTTGTTCTACCTTACGCTCCAATGACTGTTTGTTTTCTGAGTGTAAAATAGTGTTGTGCCTACCATTGCACTTTCTACAACCCCTTGATCTACAATCCTTTACAAGGTGGCTAGATCTAAGACAATTTAAACAAAGTCGTAATTTTTTTAACATTTTCAATGCGTTGTTCAGTCGAAAGGGAAAGAATTTTATCGCAAAAATAAACGAAATGAGTACCCTTACAAAACTCACACTTCAACTTCGTATTATTATCCTCTGTTATCGCATACGCCCCTTTCGCGTGCATATTGCTACTACGGTTTGTACCTTTAAGACTTATTCTGCTATTAAAACCTATTGTTCCTAAAACTCTGGCTTTATTTTCTAGAAATTCTATGAAATTACACAAAGTAGGATTCCCTTTAAACTCTGATATCGATTTTTCCTCCCATTCTTTTTTACTTCCTACGTCTAGTTTCCTACTCATAAAAAATATGATTAATCTGTCCCATTTTTCAACAGGTTCTCCAAGTGTTTTTAACGCCCTTATGTGTTTCTCAATATTATCGGCCAACCCCTGTAGTAACTGATGAGATTCTTCTTTCAACCAAGGAGCGTCGAATAGAGCTTTCAGATGTGACTGGATAATGATAGGCTTATTAAAAAACCGCCTTTTTATTAAATCTAAAGCTACCTGATAATTTGCGTTAGTTATTTCTAAACATTCCAATGCCCTGCGGGCTTCTCCTTCGAGAGAATCTAACAAGTAATATAATTTCTGTATGTTTTCTAGACTAGCATTATTGTGAATCAAAGTTTCAAAGGTTTCAAAAAATTGCGGAAATTTATCATATTCCCCGCTAAATTTTGGCAAACCTATATTAGGAAGTTTCGCACTGCTTACTGGAGCATTACCTTGCTGTTGAAAACCTGAAAATGATTGTGGCAAGTTCATTCCTACATTTACGCTTTGGTCTACTATATCAAAACTATCTATATGTGTTTTGGCCGTTGCTAAACAAGAATAAAATTGTTGCTCAAAGTCATTACTGTCCTTACTATTTACTCTAGACGAATCTAGAAGTTCGATTTCAATTTCTGTTTCCTCAAAATCTTTTAAGAGAGATTCGATTCTTTGCATTCGAAGTTTTAATTCAGACAGCTGTGTTTCGTCTTCGAATTTGGAAACAAAAGCGGCAAAGTTTTTAAGCTGTTGCTTGACTTTATCTCGCTTTTTCAAAAATCTGTTTATTTCTTCAGCTTTATCCGCCTCTGCCGTTTTTCTCCCCATTTTCGGATTTATTTTAAGACAGAATGTAGTTAAATAAAACTGTGCAGCGATATCTAGTGTAGTTAAATAAAACTGTGCAGCGATATCTAGAATTCAAAACAACTAAAGAAATTAGTGACAACCTGGCAACCGCGCTAGATGAGCTGAACGTGACGCTACGAAGGTCTGCTTTTGTTACGCAATTGACAGACAGCTGACTAATGCAACAATGTTGAGCTACTACGCACCGACAAATAGTACCTTCTAAAATGTCTAAATTATACTATGGTAAAATGTTTTACGGCAACTAAAGCAAATCTAAAAGTATTTGGACTAATGGCAATATATTCTAAATCACCCATCAACACGTTTTCCTGTAAAATTTATTCTAATGAATCAGCGGGACTGATCCCAAACTAAAACTACATTAAAAGGAGTGCGCGCGATACACCGTGTCTAAGTAGGAAAAGGATGAATAGATGATGGATAGAGACTTACGTGTGCATTGCTTCCCGCCGGCCTTGGCGTCCCTAATTTTCGACAAAACACTGCCGAAAAGCTTACTAAATCCGGCTCGATGGAACATCAAATGGTGACACCTTGCCACCGGTATTTTCTCTTACCGATTTTACTAAATAAAACAATATTTACTGACTAAAAGGACTGTATTTCTATGAGCTCAAATTTACATGTCACCAGGCAGACGAGCAGATGAAGAAGCAGGATGTATATAATTTTTTACAATGTTGTCAAGTCTTTTACATGTTTTGGGAGTTAACATATAAAAAATAAGTTAGCAGTATGTTTAGATTTTCTGCAAAAAAAAAATAGGTATATATATATGTACGTACATGTAACTATAATATAAATTAGACATTCTTTGAAGCCTCTCGAGTCATTCTCTATATAACTAATTATGACTATATATTTGCCAAAATGTTTATAAAAATCAAATCGACCGTATATCTAGTTTTTCAAAGCAATTAGCGTTTTGCCAAATGCGTCTTATGGAAACCTAAGCATCTTTTGACGGCTTCCGAATTATTTAAGGCCTTTATATTAACTAGAATAAATATGAAAATCAAGTGAAGTGTTGCTGAGATAAGTAAATTTGTATCTGCAAATATTGTACTTGATACAAGGATCAAATTGCTGCCTATGCTCGTGCAATTATAGCACTTATTTACTAAATAAATATTAAACTGATATCCAAAAATATTGATGTCTTTGAATTTTATGTATATTCGAAAAATTGGGAGACCATTGCTGCAACCAAAATAATGTAAATTTTAAACGACTCCTTAAATCTGTGTTTGGTAATCATATTGGCCCTTTATTTAATATCTACGAAAATATTAAAATTAAACATTGTCTATTTTTCAAAAAAACTCAAATGCATTATAACCTTTTACGGAATATTATTAAAATGTCATCAGCAGTTTAGCTGCTAACTTTTGGCTGCCAAGTTCACACAAGTAGATATGATCATCACCCACGCCCGCAGCTCGTGCCCTATCTAGGTTTCCAGCACGCGCATGGATATCTCGAACGTCTGCTAATAATAACATTATTGGGTACTTCGTGGTTGAACTGACTTCACACACTTCCGATTTTTAACTGAATTAATCCGTTAACATACAAGACAAAAACAAGTGGCGAAATAATTATATAAAGATTTGGAATACACTGCTGACAGCTACTACTATCCAGGAGATTCTTTAAATAAAAAAACCGTCTTTATTCAAAATTGACTTGACCCTCGAATCATTAACTTTGAGCGACTGAATAGCCAGGCTTTCCGCTTTTAATACTGTTAGACAGAGACAGACAAATAGGCAACTAGCCTGGACAGACGGAGAAAACAAAAAATTTCATCTAATATTATCCCAACCCCACGAGGTAAAGCTATCTCTTTCTTTATGGCGCAACGCGTCGATTTCTATTTCACGCCGCCCATACTACCACCTGCGCTGACGTAAAAGGCCATACTGTGTTATGACTTGTAACACAAAATTATTTAAAAGACCTATTATGGTATTAGATATGTCGTTAAATTTCGTATAGCATTTTATTTTTTTTTGAATTATATTGTGATACCTTCAAGTAAATTAATTAATAATATGAATGATAAATTGTGCCAAAAAGACGAAAGATGTACCATGGTGCCAAACATTTTCCAAGTGTGCTAAATTTGGTACAAAAGTACTCTTTGGAACAACCCTGTCAGTGTTTCCTAAAGATTTTTTTCTATTATAATGTATTATTGGTTCATCAACTGAGGGTATCTAGCCAGGATAATTACGGTGCCACTCAGACGTTGTCGGATACTTTGATTCTATCATATGTATACAAATTTTTGAATTATCGTTTTAAATCTTATATTGTTTATTTATTTAACAATTATTTACTTTTTACACCATCGCCGATTTTGATTATTTTTTGTGTACAGGTGGCCTTCGGAGTTTTTTCTTCTTTCTTTTCTTTTATGAAAATCCTGGTTCTGTATAAAACTACTACTGTATGAAACAATTATAAAAAGTCTCGTAAAATAAACACTCGTTTTGTTTTTATTGTCTTTTTTATCTACAAAATTGGGGAACACTCCTAACAGCTATACTCAATGAAGTATAAAATGGAGAGACTCAGCATTTCCGTAAGGAATCGCTTTAAAAAATAGATCAGTCATTGTTTGACAGATTTTGCATAAGTGGACGAAAGATGGACTGATCTCATAAACAAAGTATAGAGTAAATGACAACAAGGGTCCCAGCATCACGACCTGACTCATCATATGTCATTGGCTATACTTCATATTTTTTGGACAAGTAACATTTTCTTCATTTGGCCTCTACACATCATGAAAAACCATCGAAATACAACTTTAAAGAAAAACATTAATTGATACCAATTAATGATGGACAGTTTTGTTACATAGAAAGGTAAATCAGTCTCAGCAGGATCACGAAGGATTAGGCATCATCGTTAAAGCCCTAACAGAAAAGCGAAGGGACTGATACCGAATGCTAGACTTTCGCCAGTGATGCACACCGCTGTTGTTTAGCGTTGAACGCTATTTGTGTTAGGGCTTTATTGATGATGCCTACGGCACCTAATCTGGTGATAACCCGGTATCAATTCACCTAGTACCTCCGCGCTCCTGCTTGCACCGATCCAACAAAATAACTATAATTAATTTGTATTACAGTGCTTATCAGCACCGAACATTAACAAGACAAGAAGGAGCACTTGAAGCTCTTCCCCTTGTTATGCCTATCTCACTCGAATATCGGATGCTATGCTTTTGGGATCCCTCAAAGTCGCTGCCGGGCGAGATGCATAAATCGGTCTGTCCGTCGTTGAAAAAAAATAATTCTTTAAAAATGATTGCATGAGACTGTATAAATCTTTCAAGTATGGACGGCAATGCTGTAGTGTTTACATTATTGGCTATCTATTAAAAAACCGGTAAATTTTCTTTACCCGGAACTCCCCTCGTTAGGAATGCTTTCTTTTATTAGGAATAGTGAAGAGTGGCCCAATTTATTTCAGTATAATAGTCATTACTATCTTTTAAACATTTCCCCTGGGTGCCTTTTTTTCCATCATATTGGATTCATGCCAATATTTTAGTAGTTTCTACCTATGCCACACTTTATTTCTGGGCATAATTAAAAATAAATTCAATAAGTATTTTTTACATTGACAAACACCGCCATTTTGTTACGTCATGTTGAATTCTGCCAATTTACCCCGAGGTTTATCCTTATATCGCGTTTAATATTTCTGCAAAATGTAAAGTCAATTAATTAATTAAGTTGATTTAAAAAAAAAATATATTAGCCGCCATTTTGTTCAATCATTTTGAGTTCGTGCCATAACTTTACCAGTTTATCTCTATATCACATTTAATGCTTGCACAAAATTTGAATTTAATCTAATAAGTAGTTTTTTTCAGGCCGATTTTATCAGGCCACATTTTGTTTTGTTATCTTTTATTCATACCAAAATATTACCAGTTCATTCCTAACACTTGATTTTTGTGCAAAATTTAAGGAAATTGGATAATTAGTGTTTTAGTAATAGTTTTTTAAACTTTTCACTAGTCCACCCTCTTTTATATATATATATATATATATATATATATATATATATATATATATATATAAAACTATTTTCATAAAAGGCCACCTGTACACAAAAAATAGTCAAAATCGGCGATGGTGTAAAAAGTAAATAATTGTTAAATAAATAAACAATATAAGATTTAAAACGATAATTCAAAAATTTTTATACATATGATAGAATCAAAGTATCCGACAACGTCTGAGTGGCACCGTAATTATCCTGGCTAGATACCCTCAGTTGATGAACCAATAATACATTATAATAGAAAAAAATCTTTAGGAAACACTGACAGGGTTGTTCCAAAGCGTACTTCTGTACCAAATTTAGCACACTTGGAAAATGTTTGGCACCATGGTACATCTTTCGTCTTTTTGGCACAATTTATCATTCATATTATTAATTAATTTACTTGAAGGTATCACAATATCATTCAAAAAAAAAATAAAATGATATACGAAATTTAACGACATATCTTTTAATAAATACCATAATAGGTCTTTTAAATAATTTTGTGCTACAAGTCATAACACAGTATGGCTTTTTACGTCAGCGCAGTTGGTAGTATGGGCGGCGTGAAATAGAAATCGACGCGTTGCGCCATAGAGAAAGAGATAGCTTTACCTCGTGGGGTTGGGATAATATTAAATGAAATTTTTTGTTTTCTCCGTCTGTCCAGGCTAGTTGCCTATTTGTTTGTCTCTGTCTAACAGTATTAAAAGCGGAAAGCCTGCCTATTCAGTCGCTCAAAGTTAATGATTCGAGGGTCGAGTCAATTTTGAATAAAGACGGTTTTTTTATTTAAAGAATCTCCTGGATAGTAGTAGCTGTCAGCAGTGTATTCCAAATCTTTATATAATTATTTCGGCACTTGTTTTTGACTTGTATGTTAACGGATTAATTCAGTTAAAAATCGGAAGTGTGTGAAGTCAGTTCAACCACGAAGTACCCAATAATGTTATTATTAGCAGACGTTCGAGATATCCATGCGCGTGCTGGAAACCTAGATAGGGCACGAGCTGCGGGCGTGGGTGATGATCATATCTATTGGTGTGAACTTGGCAGCCAAAAGTTAGCAGCTAAACTGCTGATGACATTTTAATAATATTCTGTAAAAGGTTATAATGCATTTGAGTTTTTTTGAAAAATAGACAATGTTTAATTTTAATATTTTCGTAGATATTAAATAAAGGGCCAATATGATTACCGAACACAGATTTAAGGAGTCGTTTAAAATTTACATTATTTTGGTTGCAACAATGGTCTCCCAATTTTTCGAATATACATAAAATTCAAAGACATCAATATTTTTGGATATCAGTTTAATATTTATTTAGTAAATAAGTGCTATAATTGCACGAGCATAGGCAGCAATTTGATCCGTGTATCAAGTACAATATTTGCAGATACAAATTTACTTATTTCAGCAACACTTCACTTGATTTTCATATTTATTCTAGTTAATATAAAGGCCTTAAATAATTCGGAAGCCGTCAAAAGATGCTTAGGTTTCCATAAGACGCATTTGGCAAAACGCTAATTGCTTTGAAAAACTAGATATACGGTCGATTTGATTTTTATAAACATTTTGGCAAATATATAGTCATAATATATATCTATTAAAAAACCGGTAAATTTTCTTTACCCGGAACTTCCCTCGTTAGGAATGTTTTCTTTTATTAGGAATAGTGAAGAGTGGCCCAATTTATTTCAGTATAATAGTCATTACTATCTTTTAAACATTTCCCCTGGGTGCCTTTTTTTCCATCATATTGGATTCATGCCAATATTTTAGTAGTTTCTACCTATGCCACACTTTATTTCTGGGCATAATTAAAAATAAATTCAATAAGTATTTTTTACATTGACAAACACCGCCATTTTGTTACGTCATGTTGAATTCTGCCAATTTACCCCGAGGTTTATCCTTATATCACGTTTAATATTTCTGCAAAATGTAAAGTCAATTAATTAATTAAGTTGATTTAAAAAAAAATATATTAGCCGCCATTTTGTTCAATCATTTTGAGTTCGTGCCATAACTTTACCAGTTTATCTCTATATCACATTTAATGCTTGCACAAAATTTGAATTTAATCTAATAAGTAGTTTTTTTCTGGCCGATTTTTATCAGGCCACATTTTGTTTTGTTATCTTTTATTCATACCAAAATATTACCAGTTCATTCCTAACACTTGATTTTTGTTCAAAATGTAGGGAAATTGGATAATTAGTGTTTTAGTAATAGTTTTTTAAACTTTTCACTAGTCCACCCTCTTTTATATATATATATATATATACGATCGATTTCTCAGAAAGTAGGCTTTGGAAAAATTTTAAACTAGTTGATGGGGGCAATTCGCGCAAAATATTTTCAAGATGGCGGCACTTCCGGTTATACCGGAAGTAGACGTCAACTTCCTTTTTTTAAATGGAACACCCTGTATATTATCGAATTTTTGGATTCCTCGAAAAATTCTAGGTATATTTCATGTATAATATTCTATACCTAAGTTCAACTGTTTTTGAGATATTTTGAATTTTATGTAAAAAATGACGTTTGAAGGTTTAGACATAACTATAAATATCTGCTTATCGAAGTCTCTATTATTTATTTGCGGTTGGCTTTCTTGTCTAAAAGGGTACAGTTTAGTGGCCTGTGCTGATATTTTTATAATAAATAAATATAGGGTGATCAAAAACTGACATTATAAATATACTTTAAAAAGTCGTTAAAAGTTACTTTTTTCAAACGGAAACCCCCAATTTTTATAATTTTATCTTATTTAACACTTAAAATAAGGGTGATTTTGTATAAAGTTGTCTATTCCAAAAATTTGTAGTTTTTGAGTTATTGACGATTTAACATTTTTTATTCTAATAATACCAGACGGCTTCCAAGTTTTCTTGTTAGTTGGCCATGACGGGGAGGCCTGGCGAGAACAAAACCAGTTGGTTACTATAGAAACGTAATATTTGTTGTCGTTTTACAAGTAACTACTAAAATATTATTTATTTATTATAGTAATTATAATAATTATTAAACTAATAATTATGCCGGGGCGGTTAAATTACACACACGAGGATTATTTGAATTTGTTTATTATCTATAGGGAATCTAACAGAGTTTTAACAAGAACATGCCAGATATTTGCTGATAGATATCCAGATAAACAGAAACTGTCACGAACTTTAACCAAGGAAGATGTAAAAGAGGAAATGGGACAAATGGAGAAGGAAGTCCAAAATCTAGGTTCCCAGATGTAGAAAGTTAGAAACCAAAGTTGTCTCTTTATCACATCTGATAAAATTACCTAGGTAAAGTGCCGTGGGTTACTTACCTGAAACAATTTGAAGCTGCCGCAACTGGAAATAATTGGGATTCCACCGAAAAAGCACGAGCACTGGTTTGATTCTTACGTGGTGAAGCAATGGAGGTGCTAAGGAACATACCCGAAGATAAACAAAATGACTTTGGGACATTAGTAAGCAATCTAGAAATGCGTTACGGTGAAGCACATCTACAGGAGGTTTATAAAGCGCAACTTCAATGTCGAAGACAAAAATATAATGAAAGTCTTCAAGAGTATGAGGCAGATATTGTGCGACTAATTAACTTGACTTATCTATCCTACCCTGAAGAAATCAAGAAAGAGTTGGCAGTAAGCAGTTTTATTGAAGGCCTTCGTGATCCTGATGCCAACCAGGCTTTAAGAATTTTTAGAATAAAGAAGATTTCAGAAGCTCTTGTATATGCCCTTCAGTTTGAAACGGCTAAACAAACATCCAGGAGTCAAGGGCAACTACGAAAACTACAGTATACTCCAGAATACCGGACTACAAATGAAAATACTTCGACCATTATAAAAGAACTTCAAGACATTTTTCTTCAACATCAGAAAGACGAAAATAAACTTTAATTTTCTGACAAAGAAAATGCATCCGTTGTTGGAAATGTGGCAAAGAGGGACATATGCAAAGCTGCTATATCAGCAAGTTGGCTAGTTTGGTAGTACCAGGGAAGATATGCGATCGGGACTGTGAAATGGTACTGGATACCGGCTTAACACACACCAACGTGATGCCAAACATTATAGCTCCTCGCGGGACTAAAAATCCATACAAAAATTATGTCTTGGAAACCGCCCACGGTGAAATTATACCTGTGAAAGGCATCCATGAATCTGAAGTAACCCTGGGGAACACTACCTTCATACATGCTGTTTTCGTCGCAAATATAATGGATGACATCATACTTGGTCTTGATGTTATGAATGAACATAAATTTGTCCTTGACATACCTCAACGAGTCCTGCGTACGAAAAATTAAGAAATAGTTATGAACCTACCACGAACAAATAATTCCACTATCCAAGAAGTTATTTTTCTACAAGATGCTACTTTACCTGCGAGGTCGGAACGCGTTGTGAAAGCATTGCTTGATGACTTAGATGAAGAAGTTATTTTGTTCGAACCAATTCAAGACTGTCCGATACATGCAAAGGGAATTTTATCAGCAAGAACCTTAAGTCGATCTAGAAGAAATACGATATTTGTAAAAATGATGAACATTAAAGAATATCCTCAGCAAGTCCAGAAGGGTGACAAGATCGGAACCTGTCAACCTGCTAATACAATATTTACCTGCACAAACTTGCCACCTTCAGGACTTGGAAATACTTTACCTAAGATACTTTAGACTTGGTGAAATCATCACAACATTTACTGAATAAAGTTCAGGGTCCAAATTGGAAGAACTTCTGAATAGAAATCAAGATGTCTTCTCTTTGTCTGACAGCGACTTAGGAAAAAGCAACATAGTTCAATACCGAATTAATACTGGTGATGCAGCGCCGATAAAACAGCCTCCAGACGAATACCTTTGGCAAAGCGGCATGAAGTTGATCGGATGCTTGAGGATATGGAAAAACAAGACATTACAGCCTGAACTATGGCAATTTAAAGTTATGCCTTTTGGATTATGCAACGCTTCAGCGACTTTTGAACGTTTAATGGAACTGACATTACATGGAATGACATGTGAAACATGCTTAGTATATTTAGATGACATCATTATTCTTGGTAAAACATTTGTAGGTCATTTGAAGAATATTGAAGCTGTTTTCCAGAACCTGAGAAGGACGGGCTTAAAACTCAGCCCCAAGAAGTGCCAGTTTTTCCGAAAAAAAAAAATGAAATATTTAAGACATGCAATTACCGAACATGGAGTAAAAACCGATCCAGAGAAGACTGAAGCCATTCAAAATTGGCCAATGCCGAAGGACAGACAAGAACTAAGGAATTTTCTGGCACTTTGTTCATATTACAGACGATTTATAAATAATTTTGTTAATACGGCTAAACCGTTACATCTACTTACAAAATGTAATCACAGCTATGTATGGACCATAGAATGTAGAGAAGCGTTTAATAACTTGAAAAATGCCTCGTGTAATTTACCAGTATTGTCATATCCTGAACCATCCCAGAGGTCTATCGAAGACACAGATGCAAGCAATGCAGTTATTGGTAGTATTTTGTCAGCCTGATTCAGCAAGGTCCTTTTCAAACCTGAACGAAACTATTGTGTGACAAGGAAAGAACTATTGGCAATTGTAAAAACATTGGAGCATTTTCATAAGTATTTGTATTAGCAAACATTGCTATTAAGAACGAACCATGCATCACTTAAATGTTTGCGACAATTTGAGACTCCCGACGGACAAAAAGCTACAGTGTTATATCCCCTACAGGAATATAATTTTACAGTTGAACATCGAAAAGGGTTATACCATAAACATGCTGACGTTTTATCAATAATACCATGCCCAGGAACGGGAGGATCCTACTTGCCGAAGAACAACACTTCAAACTCTTAGAACTGGAACCCGAACGTTATATTCAGATCAGCGAGACGGTCCAAATTTTGGTATGATAGTTAAGCTGAAAGAAGAAAAATCCTTAAGACTTAGTTATCAAAAAATTGCGTCTAAATCCCAGAAATTTAAAGGATACTGGGCTTTAAGGGACTCTTTAGTGATAAATGATGGTTTGTTAAAGATAATTTGGGAAAGCCCTGATGGCAAAGACCACAAATTCCAGACTCTTTTACCCACAAAGAAGATCCCCGAAGTCTTGCAAGCCGGTGTCGTCGGTGGACATTTTGGTGGCATGAAGATTTCCGAAAAAGTACGAGAAAGATTTTATTGGTTGAGAGGTCGTACAGATGTAAAAGACAGTAAGTCATACGCTATATATTACTTCAGAAAATTAGTGGGGTATATAGCAATTGCTTGTGGGGGGTCTTGAGACGATGAACATTTTTAACAACCAAAAAAAGAAAAATAAAGCGGTCTTCAGTTTTTTTTCTACCTAAAGTTAATGTAAACAATTTGAACAACCAAAATAAGTCATTACTTTATCATTTTATTCAGTTGATACCAAGCAAAGTTGGTGTGTTAAATAAAAAAAGTATTTAATGCTTTTTTTATTTAATAGTAATTTATAAATCGGTCATTTATAACTGTAAATGACCAGTCCTTTTAAATTATTTAAGCGGCGTCCATTTTCCAAAATCGATCACTTATAAGTAAATGACCGGTCATTTATACAGTCGTTTTCAAAAACTGGTAACTTTTAAAAATAATCGGTCATTTTTGAAAGTAACCCGGTCATTTAAGGTCACTTATACGGTCCCTTTTGGTAAGTAACTTAAGTGACACCCAACACTGGTTTAGTCCAATAAACTTTGATCTCAAATTTTAGGCAGTTTGGTTTGCAGTTTGTACAAGCAAAATAGTCATTTTAGCTTTTCAGTATGCTGAGACATTTAGCAAACATAAGGTTTTAGTTGGTTGAATTCTCATAGGAAATTAACTCCTACATTTGATGGCATTAGTGTGATTAAAGTGATTGTTAATATGTTAATGATTTACGTGCAGTTAATTGGATTTTCAGCGAAAAAAAGATTTCTAGTGTTAAATCTGTATCCCTACCTACTTTAAACACAAGGCGATGTTCTTCAGTTCCGCTAGCAGCTCTCATATGACCGATTTTGATATGTATTATGTCAAATTAAATCTTTTTACTTATAGACTTGTTAATACCATTTTTTGTTCAGTTTTATTATAGTTTCACTAGCAATTTTAAAATTACAGGTATCTAGTTAAGGTAAACAAAAGATGACAAACCTCATTTTAAGCAAAATAAAAGATGACAAAACTCATTTTAAGTAAGAAAATTCTTAAGTTTTTTTAGTTTATGTATATTTATCGTTTGTTTTAGCCTATATTTATTAGTAAGGGTAATTATAAATTTAGAATTCAAATAAATAAATTCTTACATAATAACACTAAAATTGTTTTTATTATAAATTAATTAGTGTTAAGTTTTCGAAAAATCTCAAAAAATGCTTTTTATGTTTTGGAATAATTTAACAAACCGGTATAAAACTCAAATTATCACTTTAAAATAAAATCTTTGTGCTCCAACCACCTGGAATGGAACAAAGGACCTTTGCAATGGTAATTCAGTAGGATACCAATTAAACTAGCAAACCTCATTCCAAAAGTTTAATGAACTTGGTTTATATCCTAAAGTCATGGAATCATCGATAATTTAGTCGCTAAATACCAGTTACGTAGTATACAGTTCAATGATTGAAGCTCGATGGTAATTTCAAACCTAAATTTGTTATAGTCTGACAATTCAACTGTAGGGCTTTTCGTTTTCTCCTCCTCTGCAAAGAGGTTTCTGGTGGCGGGTTTTGCCTGTGTCGTTTCGGATAGAAAGGAGCAACGCTCCAAGTGGAAATGATCCCGCTAAAAAGTGTTCAAATGTCATGAGAGTGAAGATTACTACATGTCACTTGTCTGCTGAAGTTCACAAGAAAAAAGAGCAATGGCCGCTTAGTTACTGAAGTAGGAGGATTCTGGGAAGGATGGAAAGTAATTGGTTATGCAACCAAAAAGCGGAAGTAAAAGTAATTTTCTAGGAAGGGTATAATAACCGATTTTGAGATATTTGGTACACTGATAGATGAACTAATCATGAATCTGCAGTCTTTTTTTCGGCAGCGTTTCGTTTTCGAGTTATCCACCATCAACTAGTACGGCGAACCATCGCCACTGATCATTTTTGGTATGCTGGTATATTTTTGAAAGCTGATCAAGAATCTGAAAACTTTTGTTTTTCGGCAGCGTTTTTGATCTAAGGTCTGCGCGCACTCAGAATCAGTCATTACTTTATTTTAGCTATTAGTAAAACTGGCTATGGGGGGATCCAATCCCGAAAAAAAGTACTTTATACTCTTTCTCTCATTTTAGCTTAAATCAAAATTGATATGGAGGGTTTGACCCCCTCCTTGTATACGCCACTGCAGCAAATGGCCAGAAGAAGATGCAATATCGAATCAAGAAGCCATCACTGTTGTCAACATACTATTTCAAGAATGAATTTGCCGAATGGAATACCAAGGGAAATACGCCCCGACCAAGGCAGGAACTTTGAACTTCCACAAGACAAAAACAACACCTCTTCATCCGCAGTCAGATAAAATCGTTGAAAGATTTAACAGAACTTTGGAGAACTATCTAAAAATCCAAATAAATGAACAACAAAGTGACTGGAATAAATGCATTCAACCATTTTACTGGTTTATTGCTCTGCAGTTCATGAATCGTCTGGAAAAATAGTGTTGCAGAAATTTTTTGAAATTCAGCTGTGGGAAAAACTTTCCTTAGTAGAAAACTATCCATATCACAAAATAAGTCCTCCTGGTATTAATTCTGGTTGTATTTAATTCTGATTGCATGTCATCGTAGACGATGAAACTTTTCCCCTACACAAAAATATAATGCGTCCATATCCTGGAACCCAGATACGAGTTGATGAAACAAAAGCTATTTGTAATTATCGACTGACTCGCGCTTGAACACTTTCAGAAAATGTATTTGGTATATTAACGCAAACCTTTAGATTCTACCAAAGAAGTTTACAAATGTCCATAGAATACATCGATTCTGCTATATTAGCAACTTTGTTGCCTACATAACCTTCTTAGAGGAGATGTTAAGAGCACAGAATTATCTCACAAGAAACTAATACACCCAACAACCTTGCTATAAATCAAGGGCTGAGAAATATTGGCGGTAAAGCTACTGACGGAGCATTGCACATCCGAGATAAAAACTTATTTTTGTACTACAGGCGCTGTAGACTTGCAAACTGATATGATACGAAGGGGATTTGGAAACCAATAGTAAATAATATTTATACGTATGTAGTTTACTTTGTACTTGTTTAACATATATATATATATATATATATATATATATATATATATATATATATATATATATATATATATGTTGAATAATTCTTATTTTTTGAAATCTTAATCTATAAAAATATTTTTTTGAAAGCATATAGTTTTATAAAATTATTGGTATAAAGCAGTTAGTTACTTGGACTATTTAACTCTGTTTAAATACCAAACACTTTCTGACCTATATTTGCTTTTGAAAACTTACCTGGATTTCTCATGTGTTCTCCTATTTCTTTCCAGAAGTTATTTTTTAGTAATTACTTTCCAGAAGTTATTTTTTCTATCCTTTGCATGCTTTTTACCGCTCAGCTCGTACAATTCTTTGTATTCACTTACAACGATAATTAGTATTTCTTCATATATTTCAAGAACGGAAATTAATAACTATTTGTTCTGTCACGTTATAGAGACCAGCACTTGATAATGACATCAGCCGTGAAGCGGAAATAAAACGGAAGACAGACTGAATCTTAGCGCGAAACGGGTATCCTTTGCCGATTGGCGCTGTCTAGGGCGTGCTGTGTGGTATAATTAACACATTAGAACGAAAGCGCGTTCAGTTGTCAGCTGGCGCGGCCTAGTGCGCGTAGACCTTAGATCAAAAACGCTGCCGAAAAACAAAAGTTTTCAGATTCTTGATCAGCTTTCAAAAATATACCAGCATACCAAAAATGATCAATGGCGATGGTTCGCCGTACTAGTTGATGGTGGATAACTCGAAAACGAAACGCTGCCGAAAAAAAGACTGCAGATTCATGATTAGTTCATCTATCAGTGTACCAAATATCTCAAAATCGGTTATTATACCCTTCCTAGAAAATTACCTTTACTTCCGCTTTTTGGTTGCATAACCAATTACTTTCCATCCTTCCCAGAATCCTCCTACTTCAGTAACTAAGCGGCCATTGCTCTTTTTTCTTGTGAACTTCAGCAGACAAGTGACATGTAGTAATCTTCACTCTCATGGCATTTGAACACTTTTTAGCGGGATCATTTCCACTTGGAGCGTTGCTCCTTTCTATCCGAAACGACACAGGCAAAACCCGCCACCAGAAACCTCTTTGCAGAGGAGGAGAAAACGAAAAGCCCTACAGTTGAATTGTCAGACTATAACAAATTTAGGTTTGAAATTACCATCGAGCTTCAATCATTGAACTGTATACTACGTAACTGGTATTTAGCGACTAAATTATCGATGATTCCATGACTTTAGGATATAAACCAAGTTCATTAAGCTTTTGGAATGAGGTTTGCTAGTTTAATTGGTATCCTACTGAATTACCATTGCAAAGGTCCTTTGTTCCATTCCAGGTGGTTGGAGCACAAAGATTTTATTTTAAAGTGATAATTTGAGTTTTATACCGGTTTGTTAAATTATTCCAAAACATAAAAAGCATTTTTTGAGATTTTTCGAAAACTTAACACTAATTAATTTATAATAAAAACAATTTTAGTGTTATTATGTAAGAATTTATTTATTTGAATTCTAAATTTATAATTACCCTTACTAATAAATATAGGCTAAAACAAACGATAAATATACATAAACTAAAAAAACTTAAGAATTTTCTTACTTAAAATGAGTTTTGTCATCTTTTATTTTGCTTAAAATGAGGTTTGTCATCTTTTGTTTACCTTAACTGGATACCTGTAATTTTAAAATTGCTAGTGAAACTATAATAAAACTGAACAAAAAATGGTATTAACAAGTCTATAAGTAAAGAGATTTAATTTGACATAATACATATCAAAATCGGTCATATGAGAGCTGCTAGCGGAACTGAAAACTAGAAACTAGAACACTAGAAATATTTTTTTCGCTGAAAATCCAATTAACTGCACGTAAATCATTAACATATTAACAATCACTTTAATCACACTAATGCCATCAAATGTAGGAGTTAATTTCCTATGAGAATTCAACCAACTAAAACCTTATGTTTGCTAAATGTCTCAGCATACTGAAAAGCTAAAATGACTATTTTGCTTGTACAAACTGCAAACCAAACTGCCTAAAATTTGAGATCAAAGTTTATTGGACTAAACCAGTGTTGGGAGTCACTTAAGTTACTTACCAAAAGGGACCGTATAAGTGACCTTAAATGACCGGGTTACTTTCAAAAATGACCGATTATTTTTAAAAGTTACCAGTTTTTGAAAACGACTGTATAAATGACCGGTCATTTACTTATAAGTGATCGATTTTGGAAAATGGACGCCGCTTAAATAATTTAAAAGGACTGGTCATTTACAGTTATAAATGACCGATTTATAAATTACTATTAAATAAAAAAAGCATTAAATACTTTTTTTATTTAACACACCAACTTTGCTTGGTATCAACTGAAATCTTCACATCAAAGCTACTTTTTAGGCAAACTTTCAATAAGTGACCGAGTCATAAAGGTCATAAACCGATTTCAAGCGATGGACCGGTTATTACCGCAGGTTTGCTTTTGGTCGTCTTTGGTTATAGCCCTTGACATACTGATTTTCCCCAACAGACAGCAACCAAAATGCGCTTGAATGTATTAGGTTAACCGTTGTGAAGGTTTCTTTGCTGTTTTGTATGCTTTTATTTAAAATAAATAGTAGATATGTACGAGAATTTTTAATATAGGGGATTTGTTTATATTTAATGATCAATTGTTGCTGATTTTGCAAAAAATTATTTTTTGGACAAATCCCACGGGAAAAATGATCCTGACATTTAAAAGTAGAGTGGCCGTTTCCAAGTCATCAACAATAACTTCGTAATCTTGGTTTTCAAAGTTTAAATTAATTTGATATCGTTCCGGCACCGTCTCCATAGTGTACTAAACGACTAGACATCACACAAATATAAATCAATATTAGATATTTTTTATTTAAACAAAAATAAACGAAAAGGAAACTAACGATAAACAACAAAATGGTATCTTGATTATGACATTTCAATTTAGAAAGAGATGAATAATACAATAAACTAACTCCCGAGCACGGTATTTACCGGCTATTGAAATTTCAAATAATAACGACCAAAACTGCTTGAATGCAGTTGGTAAATATCAATAGTGACCGGTAAATATAGGTCCACGCTTGAAATTGGTTATAAGTGACTAATTTATAAATGACCGGTCATTTGTCAACACTAAAATAAACTGATTTAATGTTAACTTATGTTCATCATAAATGTGTATGTTTTTGGTTTTATTACGGAGGGCAATTAAAGAAATTTGGATTTTAAATTATAAAAAAGCTAAATTTGCGAATCTTACAAGCAGATTTAAGTTTTTATTTCGACATAAACTTTCTTAAATGAATTTACCTACTTAGTTTTGCAACAGTAAACTCAAATTTAAAAATGTCAGGAAAATGGCAAGCGTGTTATATTTCTGTATTTCTATTCCTCGTTTCCATGAAAACATAGTCAATGTGCTGCTCCAAAGCAGTTTTAGGTAGCTGTGGCAACCCTCCAACGAATGTGAGTCTGCACAGTACGAGTATACCACAGTACACGAAAATAAGTCGGTGGTCTGTGGAGATATGCAGGGTGCGTCATATACCCAAGCTAGCAGTGCTTGATATTGACAACTTTTATTTACATTTGTTATCTATACGGTTTTACCTGTGACCTGTAAGCTATGTCCAGAATAAAGGTTATATTCAGAAGAACGTGTTTAGTTTACCTGCGAGATCAACATGTTAGTAATAATTAGTAAATACATTAACAATACAGAAACCAAATTTTATCTACATATTGATATTATTGTGACAGTCAGTCAGTCAGTTGCAATAACATTATGGAAAGTAAATTCAAAGGAGATTCCCTGGCAAATATTAAGAAAAAAAAATATGGTAGAGGCTATTACGCTGAGTTACTAACAAATCTAAATTATAACGACCCTCAAAAAAAGCTGTATCCGGGGGCCCAAAGAAAAACTAATTTAATTTGGCAGGTGAAGACAGAAAAATATGCTCCGATTCTTGTAGAGTTGGTACCTCCACAGAAAAAAGTGGTATTAGCTCCTGCGCAAAGATGGATGGCATTTGATGCAGATAAGGATATTGTACGTAAAGCAGGACTTAACTATCTATTATATTAAGCATAAGCGATACATCCTACGCCACAATATATTGTAAAAAAAAGTTTGATACTAATTACAGAATCAATTATAAAAATATCATGTAGGATATATATTTTTAAAATATTGAAGTTTCAAGATTTATAGGCTAGGTCTTAGAGACATGAAACTTAATACAATTAGATCTAAAGATATTTATGGATTAATGAGTTCATTTAGGTGTAATCTGAGACAATCTTAAAATGCACGGACGAATCCAGTGGAAAAACTATTAAAAGGGCTAGAAAGGTACAATTGTTCACTTTTTGCACTATATCTCAAAAGCTATACAAAATTCTGCCGAAGTTCTTGAGTACCTTTCCTTTCTTCTCTTTATTAACCATAATTTTTTTTACAAAAAGAAATATAACTGAATTAAAAAAAAATGCACATAAAAGTGAAAAATAATATTTTATTTCATTTGAAAAATTTTACTCAGTAAAGTGGGCGTCAACCTTATTCTTAATTACCTATGAATAAAAATATATTTATGTACTGTGGGTTTTTATGTCTAGTACCACGAGTGCAACGTTTTACTGTCTTTATACCTTTAGAGCCTACTTTACAGAGCAAAATTTTCCAGATGAAATAAAATACTACTTTTCATTTTTAGTGCGTTTTTTAATGTAGGTTCTATTTTTCTATAAATATTTTTATTTCATCCTTTTCAGTTCTATTTATACGAGTTTTATTGCAAAAGTCACACTGCTGGATCCACTGCATATTATGTAACATCTTTGTAAAATAACATGCCGTATTATACAATACACAGTGGTAACATACATACTTTTTCTTCTCAACAGGATGGCGAACGCATTAGCGAACCCATGTATTGTTCAATATATATATATATCATCATGTAAACCGTTGAAAATACTCTGTGACCACTACGGTAACATCCTGAATATTCTCTGAAAAATTCATCCAAAATGGTCAAAATATGGCGGAGTAATCGATGTACAGGGTGGTTTTTTTATATTTTAAGATGCATTTTCACCCTTTATTTTTTGAGATACAAAAAAAGGGTAAATATAAAAGTTGTAGGTCTTGATGTATGATATCTTTTGTTGATGAGATAAAATACACAAATAAAAACTGTTTTTTTTTTAATGGCACACCATGTATATTACTAGGTATTTAAACAGATTTTTTCTTGCCGATTTAAAAATATATGATATGATTCCAGAAATATGACACTATTTTATGTAATATAGTTTCGTTGTTACGAAACAAACGAGCTCATATTTCTTACTATGACACCTGAAATATTTTATTTTGATATTTTACGTCATAATTTCTAAAAAGTTAAAATACTATTTAAAATTGGTTATTCAGAACAATTCAAATACTGCTTCAGTTCAAAGGCGATATAATCAGTTGCGACCTGGCCGAAGAGTTTTTGAATATATTGCTTAATTTTGAACGTATGTTATTAAAATAATATTATTTAAACTTAAACACTATATGTGTTTTTTTTTTCATTGCCAAAAATCCAGAAGACTCCACAAAAAATATTGGAAGAAGAATAAATAAATCCGCCTACAAAATTAAAACGGTTTTAAAATTTTATAAATATCACCCTTATAGATATTGCCCGTCCAGGATTTGATAGAGGATCAAAAGTTGCAGAGCATATTTTTGACAAGAAATATTGCGGTGTTTAAACGAAGATAGAAACTTTTTAAATCGTATTATCACCACGTTAGGAGTGGATAATCGTAAAAATAAACTTTATTGGGCGAAAATCCGAGACAAATTCAACCAACCAAAACGCGGGAACACCAGGCGTGTGTGTGGTGCGGCAGTTTAAAAAAACCGTATAATAGGACCAATTAATTTAATCTAAATCTAAATGGGGCAAGATATCTGCATTTTTTTACAAAACGAAATTGAAGATAGTTGCCAGTTCGTGAATATAATAATCTTGTTTAGCAGCAAGCGCCTCCTCATAACGCTGAAGAAGTAACTAATTTTTCGAATGAAAGAAACTTTTGGATCAGAAGATCTAACAAACCCAATTTAACAACTGGATACATTTTTGTGGGAATACTTAAAGAATAAGGTGTATTACGATAAACCATATAACATCGAAACGATACAAAATAGGATAAAGAAGGAATACACATTTTAAATACCGAAAGCAGATTTCTATTTTTAACTTAATTAGTAGCAAATTTTTAAGTAACATAAATAAATATATTCAACAGCCAGGTGAACACGTGCAACAGTTATAAAAGTATAATTTTTAAACTTTGTATGTAGATTTTTTACTTTTTTTTTTTAATATAAGTATATTAAAGTTCTTACTTCGAAACATTCATTTCACAAAAAAATATCACATAAAAATGCCAAAATAGAGCACTCCAGGTGCCATAGTAATATGATCTCGTTTGTTTCATGGCAACGATACGATATTCAGTAAAACCCAACCTGTAATTTCACAAAATGAAATGAAATGAATGAATGAAACAGCCAAAGCGAATGCCATCATATTATCATATATTTTTAAAATCGGCAAGAAAAGATCTATTTAAATACCTAATAATATACAGGGTGTCCCGTTTAAAAAAAACAAGTTGTGCAGTTTTCGCAGCTTTTCGATACCCTTTTGTCTTTTATCTCATCATCAAAAGATATCACAAATCAAGATCTACAACTTTTATATTTACACTTTTTTTGTATCTCAGAAAATAAAGGTGTCAAAATACAAAAAAACACTGTACATAATCATAAAAACATTGGAACGAATTAATAACTTCTCCTTTTTTAAAATCGGTTAAAAAAATAAAACATCTGATTGCAGAACTCGATACAATAAATAGTATTGGAGATATGTGGCTGCTCAAAGTTGGTCGAAAATATGGAAAAATCGCTTGGATATCGTTATTCCGTATATATTTCTTGCGCAATCGTTGTCGGTGCATCGGGCGAAAAAATGTATGAACATATGTACTGTCTTCAAAAATTTTTATTGGGCGCCATTTTGTTCCACCATATTTGATTCACACCAATATTTTACTAGTTTCTACTTAGGCTACACTTGATTTTTCGGCATAATTTAGAATGAATTGAATAAATAGTTTTTAAACTGATTTTTAAAAAATTCTATTAACCTCCATTTTCATCCGTTATGTTGAATCCGTACCAAAATTTTACCAGTTTATCCTTATATAATATCTAATTTTTGTGCGAAATTGGAAGTCAGTTGAATAAATTAATAATTCCGTGGTATACGCCAGACAAGAATCCGAAATCTTCGGCCACTTCTATTACCTTTCCATGTCTCCAATCGATTTCAGCTATGAACATATAAACTACCTTGTTAATATCAATGTGAAAATGTTGAATTTCGGAGATATTAGGCCCGTCGTCTTCGTACAACTCCAATCTTTTCTTTTTTTTTTCTTGGTCTTCTGTGTGCGTTTTTCACTTCCAGAGTATCTAAATAACGAAGGAGCGTGTGTAAAATTTTCTTTAAATCCTTGCATTCAATTGTTCAACCCCTGAATTAGGCGCGCAGCTTTTCTAAAGTCAAACTTTTTGTTTGCAAATATTTTGTGATTCGCTCAATTTGACCATGCGGATGTTCCAAAGAGTTGTAGAACGAGAAGAAATTGGAAGACGCTTTCAAAAAACGATTTAAAAAAACTAATTCCTGCATTGACTGAAGCGGAATTTGCCCTTGCCGAATTTAAGCTATGTCTTGCACATGTTCTGTAAATGGCGAGATCATTTCTTTCCTGACATATTGGCTTCATTATCGTAGCCTTGACTTTTTGCTTGAACTGGTCCTTTTCTAATTTCTTCATTACACCAGATATCAATCCTTCGCTAGTTTTTTGTTTTGTACATATCAAGTCAATAAAATTTTCTTCTATCCAGACTTTTTCCTCGTCAGTGTAGCCATAACAAATAATTTGTGCCATCGGATCATTATGAGAGACATCAGGCGTGCAATCCGACACCAATTTTTCGATTACCAAATCCTTGAAAAAATCTTGTTACGAACTATATGTCTCACTAAATTGATAAATTCATTTTGAATGTGTGATGATAAATAGTTGACTCCTGCCCTTTTATGATCCCAAATGAGCTCTTTCAGTGTTTTGTCGTACTAGCTAATTAATTCAATGATCTCTAAAGACACTAAACGCTCCAGTTACTTTCGTGCCGATTTGTGTGCTTTTTGGCGCATAACATAATCGCATTTAAAACATCTCGAAGAATATAACGTCATCGCTATTTTTCCAAGATCATTTCCAATATTTTATTTCCAAGAAAATGTTCTTATATTTTATATAAAATGTAATGGCAGATATTTCTCTGAGGAGACCAAAAAAACGAACTGACTAACTTACCGAGCGGCATAAAACTGGACACTAGGAACGCACGAAGAAAAGAAAGGGATATTTTTAAAATATGAAAAACAATGTCCTCAACACCTACGCTGATATGGCCCAGAATGGCTGCCGTAATATTTAAATCGTAAAAAAATTGCCATTGTTTAAGACGGCGCCTTATGTGAGTATGATATGAAATGAGTAATAATAAAGAAAAATTATATTTGAGTAAGAATGTTTTGTGCGCGTGCTTTTTATAATTCGACTTGGCAAGTTTACTACCAGGCAACCACATATGCTGATGCTCACCATCATGGAGTCGATCATTTTATTAACTCCATATTGGTATCGTAACCAACTAGATTCATTAAAATGTGGTTGAAAGCTGACTTTAAATGGTTGATGCCAATCATAACTTGCCTGATAGCACCAGTGAAATTACTTAACTTAATTTCGTAAAACAGGATGTAAAAAAGCAATGTATCTTTCGAAAAGCGGACATTGACTGTTCAGTTCAGTTGAAAATATTATCCATATCAGCGAAGAGAAGAATGGAGATTGATTTTGAGAATTTTTTATCCGTAGAACTAAATGAGTATTTTTTTGCACAATGTAGAAACTTAGAAGACCAATTAATTAATAAAATAAAAATTGTATTATTTCTTGTAATTCTTATGGTGTTATATATTTTTCCCCACCCAAAAAAAATAAAATTATATAAAATTGCTGTTCACTATCAAATTTGGAGCTAAAAATATGCAAATTCTATAGTGTCTGTTAAAATTAACAAAGGGAAACTAATTCAGCTCCTATATTTGAAATTCGGTATCTGCTTCATGACTTCATATCTACGGTCCGATTATTCATGGAGCATTTTTTCTGCATCTTTACTAATAGTACAGCAATCGACGCTAGTAGTTTATATGTCTCATGAAAAGCTTATATTTCGCTGTATTCCTGGTACCAAATTCGAGCCTTATCTTTAGAATCTCGGGAAGTATAAGAGATCAGAAGTATGTTAATTTGGAGAAATTTAAGGGCTATTAATATGCCGTTGGGAAAATTGAAACCCTCCTAACATTTCTGGAGGTAGCCGCGGAAATTTGCTGTTTTGTTCTTTGTAGAGATTTTTAAAAACCAGAACGACTTTCTGGAGATACCTTTTCCTTAATTTCCAAAGCAGTTATTTGAAAACATTTCATTTAGCATTTCTGTGACATCTCTCTGTAATGTAGGGGATCCACATCTTGCTGCCACCATAACAACATATTACTATAAAAAAAATCAAAATCATATGTAGTTAATTCCGAGTATAATTATTTTGATCTGCATTCATATTTTTTTGTTCTAGATACTGTAATATTCTAGTTCCTGTGGACCTAACTTCTTAGTTCTGTCTTAGATTTTCATAGAACAGTAATGTTAATTGTATCTATTAAACAGCCAATAAGTATAAAAACAGCAAATATCGATGTCTTTTTATATGGACAACCCTGTCTGGGGTTTCGTAATTTGGGTAGCAAGATAGATTGCAATGCTTTTCGAATTTACAATTTTGCTGATATGGGTTTGTTAGCTTGGGGGTATTGTGCCCTATCTAGATAGAATAGGACATTTTCCAACTTGCCTCCTTGGCTTAACTGAAATTGTGGATATAAGATTCAAGGGTTTGATTCTCGCCCTCACCTCCTCTGACTTAGGCCCAGCAGCTACAGTTTATGTGTATGATTTTATCTGTTTATTTACATCCCTTGTTTTTAAAATGTGTCACAATTTTTCCATGCCTTTTACCCTCAGTTTCCATTTTAAATCTCTCTCTTTTAAGTTCTTCGTGTATATAACGCAATTTAGTTGCATACATTTTAGAATGTAGTTCAACGTCCATCCCTATATTGTCAAATCTGGATCTAATAAACTGATGCATATTTATTGAGAACAAAATAATTTCTCATCATGTTAAAAATATGCTAATATAATTTAAATCAAACTTCTTCTAGGCATTCCCCGTAGATACATTTAAACCAAAAGTGCAGCATCAGCATGAAGTAAATCCAAGGACTCTCCCAAGAAATGTGGCTATTGAAAGAAGAAGAAGATTATATCAAGTGTGTATTAAAAATGAGCTACATGCATACTAAATAAGTATTGTACCTACCTTATAGGGAGAAAACATCGCATCACTTTTGGACCGCATGGGAGTCAAACCCCGTGATCTACTTCCAATACATATACTCTTTCGCGAAATCCCAACTTCGATCGAGAGGTATGGCTTAGCAAACTGGGTACCATTTCTTCCCTTAGAGCTATTCGATGATGAAGAATTTTCCATTAGGTAAGCTTATAAATTTGAGATCTGCTGGTCATATAAGATTGTTGTGGATGCGAAAAAATCTTTTATTTTGAGAGTTTCAAGCAGATATATAACAAGTACTCGGCAAAAGTAAATGAACATTTAAGTAAAAGTAACAAGTACATGCTTTTTCCTCATATATAGACCCCCCTAGAAAGCCTGTTATTCAACATAGAAAAAAATCTTGAATACAAAAGTTATTTTGATTTAGCTGAACCATTAGAATCTGTCAACAAAATAAACAAAAAACAATTGGGAAGTAAAATCGACATTGTTATTTCAAATAGAACATCCTGTATAATATTATTTCATTAAATGCGCCTCTTCTTCAGTTTTCTCGGTTGTCCCTAAAGATAAAAAAATCAAACCTGGTATTTTTATAATCAGTTGCATATAAATTAACAATGTACATGCTCAATTTTTGTTTGTATATTTTGTTGCATATTCTGATGATTCGGGTAAAACCAAACACATTTTATATACAACGTTTTCTTCTATCTTCAATAATAAACTTTCTAGGGGGTGTCAATATACGAGAAAAACCTTGTACTGTATACATCTAAATACTTATTAATACTAATACTTAGGCCGATTTTTAAGAACTGCAATGGCAAACAGTTTAATTTTTATATTATTAACTAAATATTGATAAGTCTTATTGTCCTTAACCCTAAAGTTATAATTTTAGCGAAAAAAAATATTTTAAAGAATATTACTAAAAGAATTTCATAATATAACTGGACAACATTGATAATTCATTATGAGTTCTAAGATAAACGTCGAGTTTTTAACGTTTTTCTGTAAATAATTATACATTATCCGTAGGTTCAATGACTGGTTTCGCGCCACAAATTTGGCTTTAAAGTGACTTCCTATTATAAAATTGTGTCAAAACAACGATCAAATATTATTATTATATAAACTTAACTTCTCTCTTTTAATTACATTCAAATATATATTTTAAATAATAATCATTATATTCTATTTTTAGTACGTAATAGTTACTATCTTTTCTAATGCGTAAAGTGATTGTCACTATTAAGGACCAAATGCAACTCTGTGGATCTATATCCTATATATATATATATATATATATATATATATATATATATATATATATATATATATATATATATATATATATATATATATATATATATATATATATATATATATATATATATATATATATATATATATATATATATATATATATATATATATCACTCTTTTACCTACATTTTCCAAGACAAGCAAATTAAATAAAAACCTTAACAATAAACTGCAGTATAAGCAGAACCAAGAAAATATATGTTTTACCTTTAAACCAGCTAAGACTTACATGGGGCCGAGGTCGTTTGGCTATTGCCTGTATTTCTATATACAAAAATTAATTTTGTGAAAACTCGAGAAACTTAAAATATTTATCCTCTTTAAAATATTTTGTAAACTTCTTATCCAGATTTATATCTCGTACATACAACCAGTAGTTTTATTTGTCAATAACCAATTTGCACTTTCAGGTCTCCAGATAATTGGATAGAACATGGAGTAATCGAGGGTATAAGACATCCTCTACCCGCGACTGCCTTTATTCCTAATGCCGCATATGACGAGGATACAACCGGTGTTGGAATAGACGAATTATATCATTGGGTTCACGTTGCTGCCATAGACTATCAGGCCAAGTCCAAATTGTGGAAGGTGATAACACTTGATGGACTTAAGAGGACATTCTATTTGTCAAAAATATTTTTGATGATGAAAGCGGAAGATCCTGTAAATTTTGCCGATAGGATATTGGCTGCGATTGCTTTGAGGCGTAAAAGTGAAGAAATCATAAGGTAACAGGAAACATTTTTGCATTTGTGTATTTTTTTGAACGTTTTAAACACATTTTGTGTTATATTTCCGATACCTAAATTTAAAAGCTTTTGAGAAAATGACACTTGAAATTTGACATTTTTGAAACAGAAAGTATTTAAAAATATGTTCATAGATGTATATAATAAGGTCCAACTCTCTAATAAACTAGAAACTTTTGAAATTAAGTATTATTGATGAAAAAATTAATGGTGTACATAAAAACAAATTGTTCCTTATTTTGTATTTAATAACGGGAAATCATACTTTGAGGTGCTACAAAATCTAATACCTAGTTCAAAAAACATAAATTTGTATTTATTATGCATTAAACCGAAGAAAAAGCAAAAACGTATTGAAACAAGGAATGAAGTACAGGCAAAAATTAACCCCATGAAAGCCATTGCTTGCATAAAAAGCGTGAAAGAACTAAAAAATGGTTGCATTATAATTAAAGCGAACTCTAAAGAAGAAATTGAAAGAATGAAAACTCTAAGTTCAGAAATATTGGACCAAAATTATTCAGTTTTTATACCAACAAAAAATCCTAAAATAGTAATGATAGGTTTAACACATAATTACCCAAGCGAGGCACTTTTAAATGAATTAAGAAATTCCAAATATTTAAACAATGAAGACGAACTTACAATTGAATATACAAGTCAATCTAAATTTTCAAGAAAGTTTATTATCTATGTGGAGACTAAAGGATAAATGCAAAATTAAAGAAGTATTTAACATTCGATTTTGTATTAAATGTTGCGGATATGGACACTCCACTTCAAAATGTACAAGTCAACAAATTTGTTCACATTGTGTTGAAGATCATCATCTAAAAAATTGTAAGAAACAAACTCCAGCGTGCTGTTTCAATTGCAAGACTATTAAGCAAAAGTATAAAACAAATCAAAACTATAATCATGAAGCCAACTCTGAGCAGTGTCCGGTATACCTCAATAAAATAAATAGAGCCAAAGAATATATTAACTACGATGATTAAACCGATAATGAATAATCTTACAATTTTATATTTGAATGCCAGATGCTTGAAAAACAAAATAGATGATATAGAAATTCTTATTTTCAGAGAAAAAGTAGAAGTTTTTATTATTTCTGAAACATGGGTAACCAAAGAAGAAATTGAATATTATAATTTTAAAAATTTTAACAGTGTTTATGCAACAAGGGCAAAAAGGGGGGGTGGTTTAGGAATATTTATGCAAACAAAATTTAGAAAAAATACAAATACAGAAATTATAGAAAAAATTGAAAAATAATTATCTTTGGTAACTGTTCAAATTAAAAAACCGAATTTAACTATTTGTGGAATATATAATCCTCCTTCTACAAATACATCTAGATTCTTAAATTTATTAGATAAAACCCTCGAAGGATTTTCAAAAAATAAATTGAACTGTATTATAGCTGGAGATAAAAATATTAATATATTGAATATAAACAATGAAACTGAAAAACTAAAGGATATTTATTATTCAAATAGTTTTTACTTGTGCAATAAAAAATATTCCACAAGAGATTTTGGAAATTCCGAATCTTTAATAGATCATATTTTGTCAAATTCAAGTAAAGACATTGAAGTATATTTTATTAATAGCCCAGTATTCGATTATAAAATCTAAACTATTAATATGCCAATTTCATTCAAAGAAAACAGCAAATATATGTATATTGATATCAAAAAATTTAACTTACACAAATTAAAACGTGATTTAATTCAACTAAACGATGAAACATCTTATACTGAAGATCCTGACTTAACATATAACAAAATTATTACAGTTTTTGAAGTAAACTCTTATATCCGGAAAATAAAAATTAAAGAAAATTCAAAACTATGGTTTGACGAATCTTTGGCAAATCTAATTAAAAGTCGAGATAAATATTACCATAAAAAGAAAAAAACAGCCCACAAATAAAGAATTCTGTGAACTTTATGAAACTTTAAATAAAAATGTAAAGAAGATTAATTAAAAAGAAATATTATAACCAAATATGTTTTCAACAGGGAATTAGAAAGTATTAGGAGAAAATATAAATATTTTACTCCATGAAAACCCAACGAAAAAGAAAACACAAATTGACCACCTTTATAATAATAATAAACAAATTGAAGCTGAAGAAGAGATCTGCGAGGAAATGAATAATCATTTTATAGACCTTGGACAACGATTAGCAGAACAGATTCTACCTGGAACTTCTCGAATACAACGAAAATTCGCATTCAATGTTTTTAAACTTAGAAGATATACATGAAGAAACAATTGCTGAAATAATAGATTATTTAGATCCAGTTAAAGCCTGCGGATATGATGAAGTACCAGTAAAAATTATTAAAATTACCAAATGTGAACTTACTCCAATTTTATGTCATCTAATCAAAACTTCTTTTAAAAGTTAAAAGTTTTTCCTAAAAAGTGACCCAAATAACTACAGGCCTACATCTATCCTGTCAGTTTTTTCAAAAATAATTTAGAGATTTATCTACGATAAAGTGGAACAATTTTCAGAAAATCAGAATATCTTCTTTTTTGATCAGTACGGCAATGAAAGGACACTGAGGTAGCTGTAATTGATTTAGTAACACAAATTCAACTTGCTTTAGATAGACATGAAAATTGTTGCCTATTATCCTTGGATTTGTGTAAAGCTTTTGACACTGTAGACCATAAAATATTGCTTAAAAACTTGTTTCATGTCGGTATAAGAGGTACTATATATAATTGGTTTCAAAATTATTTGTTGGGCCGAAAGCAGTTAGTTCAGGTTGGCAAAAACAAGAGTAGTCATCAAAAAATTTTATGTGGTGTGCCTCATGGATATTGTATCCAATTTTATTTTTAATATATATAAATTCTGTATCTCTGTTAAATTTAGAAGGCTCCATTAAATTATTTGCTGATGATACCACCCTTCTCTATATTTCATATAATTTTGCAAACAAAAATGTTATCATTAATAAAGCACAAAAATTAACTTTTAAACTTTCAGAAATCCTCTTTCATGTATATATCGAATATTATTCAAAATACAAGTATTGCGCCAATATTTTGTCTAATAATAAAATTAATTATTCAAAGTGTATTAAATTTTTAGGCTTATATATAGATTAAAATTTAGCTTGGAAGTCACATATAGAATATTTAAGTGTACACATTTCTCCAATAATAGGAATTTTGTTTAAAATTCGTAACTATATTTCTCTCAATTTGTTAAAAAATATATATTTTGTTTTCATTTATTCAAAATTACAGTATCTAATATCAGTGTGGGGCGCTGCATGTAAAAAACAATAAAACCATTAGAAAAATTACAAAATAAGTCAATAAAATGTATTTATCGTCTGGAGCCCACCATTAACCTATATAAGCTTAAAAATCTGTTAAACAATTCTATGATGTATAAAACTAAATTATGTATTTTTATTCATTCATCAGCTAAAAATATAAAAAATACATAATAAATTTTATTAGGTATAATAACAGTCATGACCATAATACAAGACAACTAGATAGATAACTAAAAACTAAGATATGAATGTGAAATGTATTTCATTCTAGTTCAGTTATTTGGCAGTTGCAGTGTTTCGAAGGGTTAAAAATATCAATTTTTAAGCATTATTTTTTTGAAAGCGGTTGAGTTTTGCTGTAGCATATATAACACAAAAGGTCTATGTAGAACGTTTATGAAAATTAAAAAAATAACATACAAGTCATTCCATTTTAAAAATGGATGTTTGCACCGGTTTAGAGTAGAAGCCGCAATACCGCCCAAATAAAAGTATTTTAAAAAAGAAACTTTATATTCACCTATGCCCAGACCAAATTTTCACTAGTAATTTAACCCTCCATGGTATTCGGTAAGAAAATTTTACACCAAATTGTATTTAAAATAATTTTAAAACTATATTTTTTAATTTTTTTCCTCTGACAAGATAGCAGCAAAACTACTTGGTAATTCATTTGCTATGGTAACTACGTAAAACCTTAACTTACAAAGTATTTGAGTTTGAAAGCTGCCAGTTTTGTAGCAAAGGCTCTGTGATGCGGCGTGTCAAGTCAAGTTTATAGAAGCCAATGGCGTATTGCTTCTGGGGGAGAAGTTTTGAGGTCAGGTCTTCAGTTCTTGTTCTTTACCTGCAAGAAGAGACTAGTCAAAGTTTTATGGAATTCTACCACTAAGCAGATGCAAGAACTTAGGTACAATCGCAAATTCAATCCCTTTTCTGATTAAAATATGAAAACGCGAGAGCTGCAAAATATGCTAAGCGTCGACAGCTGCAAAAAGATCCATCAAAGAGAAAAACAAGTTCATCCGCTTTGTCAACAGCAAATAAAATAAATATATATTGATCTTTTGATGAAAGCACACCAGAGGATGCAGAGAAAGTTTTTTCATATTGCTGCTCATGAGTTGGTTTGGAGAGGAAATGAAGGGGCTTCAGCATGCATGGAATATTTTGTAGAAAAAATGGATCATCAAGAAAAACGAACTGGACGCCTTGAATATAATCCAGTTTTTTCCAAAACTGCTCAAGGGTTGTCAAAAAAATTGTCAGATAGTAAGTAGTTAATCCCAAACAGAACCAATGAATAAATATGTCCAGTAAGAATTAAAAAACCAGTCGTTTATTTATAACGCCCAATACAAATTGGCGACAAGTTAATTTCAGAGGTTGGTACAAGAACACTCCGGTTGGGCAAAATACGGTCTCGTCCTGGTTTAAATCGGCCGCATTAACAATTGGAATGGAAGACAAAAAAGTCAAAATAAAGCATTCTGCAAGAGTCACCGATGTTCCAATTTTAGCCAAAAATCACTCAATAAATTCATATCTGCAAATAGATTCAGGTCACCCTCAGGAAATAATTAAGGCAATAAGGTCTGCTTCAACTTCCATAAAGTCAAGTCAAGAACCTCTAAAGCAAGAACAAGCCGCTGCTTCCAATCAACCTGCTATAATATACAAATAATTGCGTTTTTCAAATAAAAAATAATTACAATAGTCAAAATAATCAATTTATTTTCATCTTATCAACTATTACAATGAGTAGAAAATTGCCTTTTTTATTTTCTATTTATATTTTTTATAGGTACCTTACGTATACAATTATGGTACCAAGATGGTACCCTACGTACACAATTAGGCACGCCGCGAGGCGCGGCGGCGACGCGCATTATTAGCTATAGCCAACAGATTTGAGAACCACCTTTTTTCTAATAAAGATTGCAGTGGCGCAAAAATACGCTTTCAATATTTAACATAGCTCATTATTCAATATTATGTATGATTTGTTTTATTGCAATTGGTAGAAAATTATAATTTTATTGGTTTTTCATATAGACAGGTAGTTTGTTCCTCCTTAATTCGGTTAAGCGCAAGAATTAAATGTGATATGAAGATGATCTGGTAAAATTTTGGTACGAATACCAGATAGCCGGTTAAGAAAAATGTTGAAAAATCAGCGTAAAAGAACCTTCTTATTTTGATTGAATTGACTTCAAACTTTGCATAACAATTAGATATAGTATAGGGATATAATAATTTTGGTACAAATTCAACATGACGCACAGACGGGCAAAATTTCAAAAAGTTGGCCAGAACCCCAATTCGGGAAGATTGCCATTTCACACTTTTACGCGTCTAGGGGCTTTAATAGATCATTGGGCTTTTTAAAATTAGAAATTCCGTAGATGGCGCTCTTCGTTGAATACGGTGACAATAGTTGAATGTTAAATGTTGTTCGCGTAAGTGTTTTTGCGAAAAAATATTGGCTGTTTTTGTGTACATATTGTAGACATTATAGTGCTCAAAGTAAAATGGATTGTACTCCTGGTGGTAAGTAGTACCTTTAGCTATACTATTTATATAAAATAATAATATTTTTTAATTATGTGTATTTTATACAGAAATAATTTTCTGGAGTAGTGCAAAATTATAGTTTTAATTTTATTGTTAATATTTTAGTAAACTTCCGGGATCTTCCGGGCTTAACTTTCTGGAAAGTTGTGTAGCTGAATACTTTAAATAGTAAATGGAGAAAAAATATTTTCCGCTCAACTTTGTTTTGTGTCACTTGGAATTTTCCCCAATTTATCGCTTTCAAATCGTTTAAGGCTAATTATTTTTATTTATTTCAGGATCAAGGGACGTAGATCCGGATGAAAATGTTGTTTTAAGTATGAGAACGCTTTCTGAAGTAATACTGACATGCAATTCAACAAAAATTGAAGCTAATTGCGAATATTTGCATTCGTATGTAAAAGATCTAACTAATTGCCCTGAAGTATTATCTAATGTAATTAAACAAAAGCTTTCACATTTTCTTTCTGATTTTAAATTAAAATATAAGACTGCCCAATACAAGAAAGATATTTTGCCCAAAACAAAACTTGGTTGGAAACAAATTTAAAATTTCATTTTTTTGTGCAATCACCTACAGCGAGTTTAGGTGGTCGCCCTGCTGTTAATTTCCAGACTAGTAGCGAACGAACAAAACGAAGACAAACCGAATATGTTGGATCAACAATGAGTTCCTCAGAGCCTGTGTATGCTGCTCAAATGAATCTGCGCGCTGAAGGAAGTATAGATGCTGCAGCTGTTATAAAAGATGTACAATTTTCAACCCCAAAAAGGGCCCAGAACTATAGAAAGGCATATAAAGAGAGAGCTGAAAAAGTTGATCAGCTATCTGGTGATAAAGCATTGTCAGTATTTGTTAAAGCAAATAGACACCAATATCAGATCATAAGGAGTGAAGATAAAAAACGTTTTCCATCGTATAAGAAGATTCAGGAGGCCAAGGGGCGCTGTTACCCAAATCGGGATGCAGTTACAATCACGGGGCAAAAAGCTGAAGTAAAATTACAAGCCTTACTAAACCATACTGCCCATCGTATAGTGGAGGTGCAAAAAGATGTATTGGAAACATTAACAGAACCTCAACTTGCTTGTTTGACACTTAGGTATAGCCAATACAAGCAAAATTTTGACAGCGATGAACGTTCGGATGCCAGTATATTTTTAACATCCTTTGTGCCACTTCTATTAACATGCGACGATCCAAATAAATCTACAAACAAAATAGTTTGGCAAAATCCACGTCCAGGCTCACCCCGCTTTTCGTCCAATCAGAATTCAATTTATACATGAGACCACTGATTTAACACTTCAAGAAATAAATACCATGCAGAATGAAATAGAAAACCTTACACCTACTTCCATTAGTGTAGGCACAAGGACATTGAACACAACTTACTTTTTACAATGGTAGATGGCAAAATGTGCAATGCTGCTTCATCTACGACATCCACGAAAAAGTGTTATATATGTGGGGCTTCTTCCAAGTCTTTCAACAACATAGATGTTAAGTAGAAGTATTTTAATCAGTTTGTTAAACTGTGAAAATAGTGATTTTTTTTAGAAAAATATGATCAGTAGCAAAAGTTATGGTACGAGCGGGAATCGAACCCGCACCTCTGCGTGTCTAGCGCATCGCCCTAACCAATTGAGCTATCATACCACTGATAATAATAACATTTTTGCAAACTATATCTAGTGGATACCGTATAAATATACAAAAATTTAAAGATTATGCTTTAACAACAGCTAGGATACTTGTACAAAAATATCCTTGATACAACATGCCTAATACGGTCCACAAAATTTTAATTAACTCGTCAGATATTATTGAATCTTTTTTATTGCCTATAGGACAATTATCTGACGAGGCCCAGGAGGCATTAAATAAAGACATTAAGAAGTATAGAGAAGGATTTTCCCGAAAGTGTTCAAGGCAACAAAACTTGGAGACTGCTTATATCGTCTGATCCAGTCATATTAAGCATGCGAAAACTTCCAAGGCGAAAGTCCAAGTCATTCGAAAAAGAAGTCTTAGATTTATTATTAGCCCCCGTCCAGAGGGATCTGCCACTAATACTACTAATGAAGACTCAGAAATTAATAGCTCAAGTGACTCAGACTCCGGGTCCGGGGATTAAAAACAATAATTAGTTATGCGACATTATTTCTGAGAATAAATGATGCTGTTATTAGTTTATTAATTATTTATTTTACGCCGTTGATGACTTTAAATAATATAAAAACAGTAAAATGTAGGCAGTATTTTTTAAAACAATTTAAATTCGGTTTTATACACATAATTATGTTTTTGTCAAGTATTTATTTATTATATTATTAAATTTTCCACCAGATTAGTAGCCAATTGACAAATATGTTAATTAGTTTTTACAATATTATTTCTCATAAACACATTAAGGAAATTTTATTACTACATATCATCGTTTAAGTTTTGGCCAGGTTTTTTCAATTTTGCCCGTCTGTGTGACGTAACAAAAGGCGGCGTAATAAATTTTTAAAAAGTCAATGTAAGAAACTGCTTACTCAATTGGTTTGAAATTTTGTACAAAAAGCAAAAGCGAAACAGGGATGAACTGGTAAATTTTTAGTGCGGATTCTATATAGTAAAACAAAATGGTGGTCTAACAAATAAATAATAAAACCTTCTTTTCATAGAGAAAAGTTATAAATGGACATAATTTATATTCTATAGGCCATGTAAAAATTAAGTTATATAATAATATAACAATAATACATTTTTATTTAAATTATTTGTATAAAGTTATTACCATATAATATGCATATATAAACTGTGTGAATTCTGTACGAGGGTAGTTCTGGTTAAAGGAGAGTTTACCGACTTTTTAGTATGTTACTGTAGTATGAAGTAGGGAGTTATCACAAATTAAAATGTTTAAGTGAGTTAATTTTTTTACACTTACTTCATTACAAATAAGCAGTTTGTTCCTAGATTTTTTATTGTTATATGATAAATTAGGCGATCTTTTATATTTTCGAGATTCGAATACATTCCATTACCCGTCAGTTTTAAAGTTTAAACTGTATGTATGCCTTATTTTTGACGATTTAGTCATCTGAGTATATTATCGATTTGTGACATTTCCTAATACCCACTGAAAGTATCAAATGAGCGTTTACAAATTATGCTGTATAGTTATTCCTAGAGAGCTACTAACTTTATCTAATTTTAGAGGCTTTTCTTTTGTACACGTACTTCGCTATAAAGTTCTGAGTAATTTTTAGATGCTCAAAGATTCTAATGAAATTGAAAATACAAGTTTTTTTTTTTAAATTATTTATTATCATCACCATATTATTTTACCTTTGACAGTTTAGGATTATCATAATGTGCGATTAGAAATTGTGATTAGGGCTGACTACTAGGGGCAAATCGTTGTCCCGCCCACTTAAGATGTGTAAACTAATCTTGATTGGGAGTAGGTAATTTTTCCGACCTTGATCTGGTCTTCTAGATTCTTGTAGCCACAGTTTTTTTTAAAAATTGCAACCATATCTGCTTGTAAATGACAATTTTCAAAAAGCTCTTTCATATAAAAAGATTCAGTTTTCTGGCGTTAAAAATGTATTAATGATAGTTATATTATAGGTAACAAAAAACCTAACTACACATGTGAGGATCTTTAGTGCCGAGAAATGTACATATGCGGATATTTTATTTAGGTTAGCCCTCTAATTTAGTACCTATTAAATTGGAACGTCCAATAGATATTAGATTTTATAAGTCTATATCGAGGAAAAATGATAATCTATTATTATAGCTTTGTTTCAGTAATGAGTTACTTACAGTTCACATCAGAAACATAAATGATCGAGGAAAAACATCTTTTCCTTCTGGTAAAAATTAAAATAAATATTTTAACAACTTTTTACGACAAAACATTTAATTAAATAGTGACTGTCTTTTAAGATTTGTTAGAATGTTTACAAACAAAAAAAACCCATTACCCCGTAGCGAAGTACGTGTACCAAAAATACTGAAAATAAGCCTCTAAACTTAGATAAACTTAGAAAAATTACCTCTACATATAAAACTTGTTATAACTTTAGATATTTAAAAAATCACACTCTTCTTTGGTTTTAAACAATGCTGTTTTTTTATATAACATGAATAGCAAAGCAAAATATCATAAATTCTAAAATCCTGCGATTAGCATTAGACATATAAGAGCAAGTAATTTGCTAATTAAAAAAAAGTTAAGCAGTTAACTGTTTTTTTAGACATGGTGTGTATTGACATATAACACGATTTTAATTATTTTAATTTTAAATTAAAAAGTTAATTACCGTGAAGTATCCTTTATATAATATTACTTGTAAACTACCTTTGCAAAAAAAGTTTAAAAATATATCTTAATTATACACCATCCCTTAGGTGTGAATTTTTTATGGACTGTATGAGCCTAACTGGTACCCCAACAATGTCGGATGAGGTGTTTGACCGAATAATTTCTTTGGTTCAAAGTACTAAAGTGGGAAAATCTATGTACTACTCGGACTATTTTAACAAGGTAAAATTTTACATTCAATTTTTTGTTGTGTTGTATTTATGGCATTTAATTTTAATTTAGATAACTCTCTATAGTATAGATTTACTTAGAAGAAAATATAAATAAAAAAAATTATGGCCTGTAATTCTGTCATCCTGCAAATAGGGGAAGGTATCTCATCGGAGTCAAAGCACCTAGGTCTCATTGCACTCTTTATACAACCTCCTTAGGGAACGTCATTCATCCTAGGCGGCCATCCAAATCCACATATTTTCACTAAATAATTTATAGTAGAATTTTATCTAAGCTCTTGATTATTGTCCAGCGCACATAATCGACTCCATAATTAATAAGACATCAGGACTATCAAGAGTAAATATAGTACTTTTTGTAATCAGAATTTCTATAGAAAGGTGTATCACTTATCTACATATTGTGAAAGTGTCTCTCTACAATTCTATAGCTATAAATCGCGTATTTCTCTTTACCCATTACCGTCTCGTATTTTTTTGGGAATTCACTAGCAAATTCGCAGTTTTTAATTTTCTCCTTCAATTTTATATTTTTTTTATAATATAATTTATTTACGAGTATTTGGTGCAAGCCTGAGATAGGTTGGTACAGAAACTAAAATATTAATTACATAAAATATCTATTTTTTCCTAAAAAAAAAAAATAAAATGTAATTTCACAACGCTTTAACGACTGATGAAAACTTTACACAAATTGAAAAAATCAAAATTAGTTTAATCCCAAAGAGTGAAGACTAAACTATTGTAAATTTTGGACAATGTTTAAGCTTTATTTATAATCATTCTCAATTTTTTTTTCAAGGAAGGAATAATAGGAACTTTTTATCAGTTGTAACTTGCATTGGGATAATGTTTTTAAATGTATTATTGCATGCGAGTGTGTGTTGTGTGCTCCATTATTTATAAATGGTTAGCAAATAGGACAGGACTAACTAAGCTCGGGAATTTAGCATATTATTAATCCTTTACCTGTGTTATGGAGCAAAATGGCATAATATTATGTATTTATTTAAAATATTGGTGTTTTTTTAAAAATATTTTCTATGGGTTTATCATTATTTTTTCTCTGTACCAATTTGTCATTTTTTATACCCAATGTTTTTGAACTTAGTCTTTGGTGAAAATCAAAATCATGTATTGTTATTTTTATTTTTAGCTTAAAGAAGAGATTACATTGAACCATCAAAGAACCATTGGAGAGCTCGAATTTAAAAGAATTCAGAGCGAAACCGATTATAACTTCTTCCCGTTTGAAAAACCTTTGATGCCATTATCATATAGTAAGTACGACGTTACGTAATTCGCAGATATTGAAACGAACGAAAAAAAACGATGCCTGTGACGTGTAAATATTCACAAAAAACAAAATCATACCGATTGGAAGAACTGTTGGTTTAATTGTCTATAGTGAAATTTATATTGTTATGTACATTATTTACGAATTCATTGTCTCCATTTCCATAAACCAGGTTAAAATGTCGTCTACGTACCTATTCCAATTAAGGAATTTGCTAAAACGCGACTTAACTGAAGTGGTTTTCTTGAAAATTCACAAAAATTCGGCTAATAACTGGTGGATTTCTCACTACTTGAATAAATATTATTGTTAAGTAGAAAATAATTCTGTAAAGACGCAAAGTAAATTCATTATGTTATTGAAATATCTGTATGTTTTTGAAGATAGAAGTTTGACGACTTCTATCTTGTATGGACTTGCATGGACCCTCCCCCTTAATATGGCCATGGGACTATATCACAATTTAATGAATTTTGTTTCCTGTATCGTGTTACGTTAAACAGGGAGCGATACTTAAAAATTGGATATGAAAAAATCTCCTTATAATTTACGGAATGAAAAATTTTACGAAAATAAGTTTTTCCTCCATATTTCTTTTGTTTGACATTTAATTGCTTTTCTGATTTCATTTTTCGATATCTCAGAAAAAAGTACATACGGTCTTGAATTTTTATTCTAGCTGAAACCATAAGGGCTCGTCAGACACCATATATGTAAGTCAGAAAGGTATAATAAAACTGGTGTACACGCTCAGATGTTTTTAAACAAAGAAAGGTCTGTATAACATGTATAATACCAGCTGTCATTAAAAAAAACATCATAGCAAAATGTTTTTGTCTAAAAAGTCATGTTCAGTGTTAATCGTCAGTAAAATACAGCCAAGAAAGATCCATGGTCAAGTTAATCAGTAAAAATTAAAACTTTGATAACAGAAACAAATACAAACGCAGAAGAATACCAAAACCACATTTAACCACAATATTTCTGCAAAAGCAAATGTCATTTATAAAAAGCATGATGTGGAACAGATAGTTCCTAAATGACTTATTGCCTGTATTTTACTGACGAGTAGCACTGGAGATGACTTGTAGTCGAAAGCGCCTTGATTAACAGCTGATATTGTACACGTTATACAGACATACTTCTGTGTTGCATTATGACTGGTAGAAGTTTAAGCAAAAGGATAAATGAGTATCATAAATAGTTTGTTACGGGTGACGATTAATCTAATTACGCTATTCAGTCAATCAGTTTTATAAAGAAATTCTGTGAACAGAAACGGAAAACATAGAACTAAACTAACTAAATCGTTAAAAATAAACGAAATTAAAGGGTCAAGTCTATTACGTAATTGCCAAACTCGTCTGAACAATTCTTCCTTAATTAATGTTTTTTGTACGCATACATTTTGGTACATATTGACCAGTCTCAAATGTAGATCAGGTATAGAAGTTTTGTTTTTCATTTCATCCGAATATGTCGCTGCGATTGGGAAACATGCCATGTAATTTGGTTTTTATCTTGTTACTTAAACCAAAGCAACTTTGGTACTTAAGGATGTAAACAGATCTCGATACAACGAGTAGTTTGAAAATGTCTTTAATTAAATTTTTAACAGACAGGGTGCCCAATATTAAATTTTAAAAAAATCCTTTTAAACAGTGATTTGTATATATTCATTAGTAAAATAAAACCAATAATACTCATATAATGTTCATCTCTTATATTTTAGAGAAAGTTGACACTGAACTTAATCAAGCAGACTTTTTAAGCAAAAAGAAATTTTTTGCATGGTACAATATATATGTTGTTCCAGAGACATATCTAGCTATGTCTTATGTGGTTGGCGAGTGCCTAAAAATTGGACAAATGTCGTTATTCACTTCAAGTTATGGAGCAAGATACGTGTCTCTAGACGAATTTAATACTATTCAAACACAAACTTCAAATATTGTAAGTATTCTCATAAAAGCAGTTATAAATTGTATTTAAAAATGAAGGTAATCGATGTGTGATTATGAAAATAACTTATTTTTCGGACTTGCATTTGTATCCAGCGTTTGACTTACTAGTCAGTCAGGTGTGTACTATTTACTGCAGAGTAATTGTCCTGTTATATATGTCGGTCAACTAGAAAGAACGATCATCTAGACCTCATTTATAAATACGAAAACTCCAGCATAACTATCACAAAATCAGCTTTTTCTGCACATTTGTTGACTTCCTGCCATCAATTTCCAATAATGGATACTATATAAGTGCTACATGAGTAACCAAAAATAAGAAATTAGATTTAATAAAAAAATTGGAAACTACCAAAGCCAGGAAAAGCCTCACAAACGTAAAGAACGTTTTTAATTTTGAGCTCATTTAATTTAAATAACCTAGATTCGTCATACTTTTTGGATTGTTTACATTTTACATTGCACAGGGTTTTCCCGTATATTTTGACGCCCACTTAGAGAAATTATTATTCAAGATAGAAGAAAATGTTGGATATAAAAGTTATTTGTTTTTACCTGAAGCATCAGAATCTGTCAACAACATAAACAAAAAAACAATTGAAAAGTTAAAAATTGAGCATTGACTTTGTTAATTTAAATGGAACATTCTGTAAAATATTATTTCATTAAATCAACTTCTTCTTACCAATTATAAAAATACCAGGTTTGATATTTAAAGACAACCGAGAAAATTGACAAAAACTCTGCCATAAGTCGCAACAATTAATGTTATTAACGTCTATAAGACTTCATTGTAAAATAATAGTCACGGCTAGCGTAGCGGAGTGACGCAAAACGACTTCTTATAGACCTAATTTTGACGTAGTGTCTTGCGTCACAAAATCGCATATAGACGTCATCAGGGAAATAACTTCAAGAATAAATCTTATTTCAGGATTTAAAAATTAAAAAAAAAATATAAGAAATTTATTTGTTTATTTATTTATATGTGTGAATTTCCAAATACATTGTTTCCAAAACAAAAAAAGGTCTTATTTTATTTTTTTATTATTGGCTCATCTTCGCCACAGCTGCTGAATTAGTTTCTTTCACTTGGGTCTGTTCCTTATATTTTCTGTGTTCTAAAACCTATTATATGTAGATGTTATTTAATACCCGTTGGTATTTTTTGTTTTATGGATGAAATATCCTGATTTTTCCCAGAGTTAACACTGACTATATAAATTCCTTAACATCTCTGAACTTTACCAGAAAATTAACATGCTACAAATCTTATAACATTAAACATGTAGGAAGTCTGTGTAAATTAAGATACAGTTTACAAAATAACCTATATAGAGCATTCCTTCTAGAAAAATGTAGATCATTATTATTTTTTTAAAGTTATCAAGGGCACAATTTAGGAATTCACCAAGGTTTGCAACATAAATTTTCTATGTATGTCCTTTATCTTTTTTGGAAAATTCATGATTTTATTTATCCGCACATCACTTTGAAAACATACCGCGTTCGTTTAAACCAGCGTTTGGCTCAAATGTGGCATAAACCCTTTTTGTATACCAAAGTACCCTTACATAATTGGACATTTTGATATTCCAAAAGAGTCCAAGGATCTTTTTGCAGCTATTCTATACAATACCTAATCTAACCTACCCTTATCCAATATTATTTATTCAATCCATTAAAAAACGAATTCCTCCTATTATTGAAAGCAAGGAACTTTTCAGAAATTATGTGTATTTCGAAGCATTGGCTTAAGCCAGGAAAATTATACTTTATTTTAGAAGACTATCTGATTATGACCAAACGTCCTGGGTTGTCTCATGGAGTAATCATAGTTGTTATTAAGAAGACATTTGTAATACATAATTACATTTGTGGTTATTGATACGTTTAATTATTTGTGTTCAGAGACATATCTAGCTATGTCTTATGTGGTTGGCGAGTTGGTTATCTCTGATGCTTGATATTTGTAGTAACTTTGGTGATTAATAGTAGATATCAAATACGGGAACTGATTCACCCCCCACCACTACTCCTGACCTTGAGAGCCCAGGTGTGCTGTGTAGTTTGGCCTTGAGGCGATGTGACGTCATATGACCTTGAGCGCGCATCACGCTTTTTCGATACTTGTCCATGACGTTGAGAGGCCAGGTGTGCTGGGTAGTTTGGCCTTGAGAGGATGTGACGTCATGCGACCTTGAGTGTTAGCTATTAAAACCAAGGCTGACGCCATTCAAAGCTAAAAAGAGGTACACTGTTTGTGCGGTCACAAGTGATTTCATCATTAAAAAGTTATTGTGTGGTGTATTCTGATTCAATTTTTTAAATTTACGGTAATACTGTGTTTTTATATTAAATCTTTTACATTTTTTCAACAATGAGTGCAAAATTAAACTTGGGTGAAATTAACGAAATGCTTAATAAGGATATAGATTTTGTTGAACAAAGAAAATTTTCATCATTAACAATTGGGAAAGTTTTTATAGTTCAAAATATTGCTTTAAAGATGACACGGTTTGGCAAAGCTTTTCATGCAACATTGTACGACAAAACGCATGATAAAACATTTCAAACTTTTTTACCAAAGCGTGTTGTCGAAACCATTTCTGAAGACGTTATCGAAATTATAAATAAGTCGGGTGGGATGTATACTTTAACTTATTTGGGGCAGAGCTTGCGAGTAATCTCAGGCACTAATACTAGTAGATCAATATTTAAATTTGGGTGTTTAGAATAAGCAAAATTTAGAGATATTTACTTATTTGGTATTATTTTCATCTTTTAATTTTGGTGCTTAATAGAATAAACAAAATTTAGAAATATTTACTTAATTTGGTATTATTTTCGTCTTTTAATTTGGGTTCTTAATTGGGTGTTTGGGTTAATTAACAATTTGATAATTATTTTACAAATCAGAATACACAGACATTTTAATAATTAGTGTTTGAAAGATGTGTGACAGCAATAGTACCATCACACCAAGTGAAGACCTTGATTCTCACATTATGTGTTTGTCGCATAAGTTAAGAAATGCGGCACAAGAGATATTACATTTTGCAACCTATGATGGGTCGGCGGTTGAATCAACAGTCAGTCAATATAGAAAGTACATGAAAGATGTAATTAATTTCATGTCAGGCGCTCATTTGTGTGAAAGATACCTGTATGGTTCCATCAACTTAGACGAGTTTTGCGTGGAAATGATCGACGAAGGTCTCCAAAGCTATGTTGTCGAAATACCAAATTTACCCAAGGAATTGTTATCAAAGTATGGTTTGGTCTCAGCGGAAAACATCAATGAAGTCGTGAAAAATGGTGCAGATATTTTGAACCGTGTAGACAATACCGCAGATGATACTGAAGAATGGGAGAAAATGGATGTTGACGATATAGAGAATGAAAACTGTGAAAAACAAATAGGAATGTAAACAATTATATGTATCATGCAAAAATAATTTTGTAAATAAATAATCATTTTATTAATGTATTTGTGTTATTTGTTTATTCTTAAATTCTCCGAGAAAATAACACCCAAATCCTATTCACATGCATTCTGTGTGTCCTTGTAAACGCAACCTTGAAAAATCTATATGTACACGCCCACAAACGCAACCTTGAAATATCTATATGTACACGCCCCCAAACGAATGTACACGCCTCATAACTGTGTGACGTTGCAAACACAACCTTGAACAATCTGTATATATACACGCACTTAAACAAGCAAATTATTAGTTCGTCTTCATCGTTATTTAGCTACGTGTAATAAAAAAGAAGTTTAAAATGTCTCAGTGTCAATCTCAATCTAGTTCCACAAAGAATGCAGTACCAGAAAAGCCGATAGCGATTGTCCAGCCATTTTCGATAAATGGGATGCAGAGGTGTGCTATGTGTGAGCACTATGATGTGCTAGTTGGAACGAGGGGTCTTTGTAATTGGTGCAATAATTTTGTGATGTATGAGCAAATAACATCGCCAACTTCGTCACCACCCAGTGCTAGGAGAAGGCTTAATACGCCACCGCAAGAGGATACAACAGCAACCACCCCAGCTGATCCATCTCCGCACATTTCGCAGACAGCAGGACCATCGGGGATTTTGCAGGTCCCCGATCAAGCTGGCCCTTCTGACATTTTGCGGTCTCCATCGCCGCAGTTTAGTCAAGAAGGGCAGCAATGGGCGGTTGCGGCTTCTCCATCTTCTTCTTCTTCCACAGCATCCAACCTAGAGGCCCCCCCTAGACACGTCTGACGAAGAGGACTTTTTTGGGGACTTTGGGGAAGAAGATGAAGATTTGGAAGACATTGTTAGACATATATGTCTAACAAAAGAGGAAATGAGGGTGTTTGGGTTTGAACCATAAGTTTTTTTAAATAAATAGTTTTAGGAATTTGTAAATAAATAGTTTTAGGAATTTGTAAATAAATAGTTTTAGGAATTTGTAAATATTTAGTATTAGGTAAAAAATAAATTATTATTATTATTACCTTTCTTTTATTTCTATTATTTTTAACAGTTTTCAGATATAAATTCAAACATTTTTAAATTTTACATCAGTTCTATGTAAGCATGGGTAGAATTAACATTACAATTGATAAATTTGGTCGTCAAAAAGCTAATAAAAAAATAGTAGTATACAATCCTCCAGGAATAGGTTTTAAGTTGAATGTTGATCATCAATACGACATTCAAGGAAAATCTTTAACTAACATAGCAGATCCTTCACAAGGTAGTGATACTGTAACCCGAGAATATTTCCTTAAAGTAATTGAAAAACTTCGGATATTACTGGTTGAATTATTAAATCAAACTTATTTTAAAATTAGTGAAATACTTAGTGTTATTAAATCGGAAATAGAATTTGCATATGTGTACTCGATAATAGAAAAAAGAGAAGTAATATTATCCAACCTTGAGCAAAATGTTGATCGTTTAATTAGAGAAACTCATAGATCTGGGATACATTCAAGGAAAATATCTAACTATGATAATAGAAAACTATTTAACATGATACTAGAAACAAGTGATGTCATATTATCGAACCTTAATGAAAATATGTAAGCAACGTCGCAGAGACTACAAGTTTTATTTTATACCTTATAATGCTGCACTTTGGTGAAAAAAAATAGTTTTAGATAAACATGGGTCGTGGTAACAACACAATTGATAAATTTGGACGTCAAAAGTCTGGTGAAAAAGTGCATTTATTGAGGGGATCACCAGGAACTGGATTTAAGCTTACGCCGGACGGTCAATATGACATGCGGGGAAAATCTTTAACCAATGTCGCCCCACCGACTAAGGGTAGTGATGCTGTTACCCAGGATTATGCGCTTAAAGAAATTCATCGATTACGCGTACAAATAGCAGATATACTGAATACAGATCTACTTAATAAGGTTCGTGTCGATATAAAGCAGCTTGAAGCGAAAATTGTTAATATTGAAACAATAAAAATGGATGTACTCGGGAGAATTGAAAAACATGAAATCAGAATGAGCGATTTGGAGAAAAAAGTGGTCAAGCATATAAATGGAATAATGTATGAGAAATAATTAATATAGCCCCAGCTTGATGAGGATTACTCATATATGAAGATAATATCAAGACTGCTGATTGGTATAAATATAATCAAGAATGATGATTGTTGTGAATAAACCTAGTTTATAATTGTAATAAACGCATATTTAAATAAAACAAAGTTGAAGTTTATTGGGTATTTATTTTAATAGTAACCTTAACCAATATACATATTTAGATAGGTTTGAATGTATTACAACATATAATATTTTAAACAATATCTGTCTCATCAATCCAAGAATTAAATTGATCTGAAAATCCTAACCATTTTACAAATAATTGATTAATATTATTTTTCTTGCGGCGACGAAGTACTTTTTCCACTAAATATACATTCGGACTACTTGTTTTTTGCAGCTCAGCTTCATAAAAACATCCTTTTATAGGTTGACCTTCTATTGATTCCAATAGGTATGTTGGTGGATTGGTAATGTTAACTTTTGCGATTTTAAACTGTTCCGTGGACCATGAGGGCGTATATCCTTTATCAAAGACACTTTTGTGTTTGCTTATACGAACTATATCGCCCAAACGAAATTTAAACTTTTTGGGTACTATTTTTATCCAATTGTATGCGTTAATGCGTGTGGTTGATTTAACGTTTATAGGTTTCATACCAATAGTACGATGCTCTGTGTTATTATAGGTTTTCGTTATGACTGGTAAAAGTTGTATCCATTTGTAGGAACCTCTAGCTGAAAACTCCTTATAGAGATAATTTTTGAGTGTACGTATGACTCGTTCAACTATCGCAGCTATTTTGGTGCTGTACGTCGAATAATGATTAATGTTATATTCCTTAACAAGATTTTGGAATATGTTATTAAAAAATTCTTTTCCCTGATCGGTTTGTAGATTTATTGGTGTATATCTTGCTTCTTTAAAAATGTCTTTCATTGCTTTAGTGACTTCAGCCCCTGTCTTGTTTCTAATCGCCCTAGTATAGACAAATTTGGAGTAGCAATTTATGCACACCAAGATATAGCGGTATCCATCGTTTTCATTTGCATACTGTTGCATTTCCGCCAAATCTGTTTGCCACAAGTCTTCATATCCTTTAATGATGGTGTGTCTTCTGGGAAAATTTTTTCTTGCTGACCTATGAAGTTCATTGACAATTTTTATTTTTTCTGTGCTAGTAGTCATAGTTCCAACTCACGTCTCTTGAGATACTGATCAAATTATGTGATTACTCAATAAATTATACCTTCCTCACGAAGTTCTTCTATAATTGACATTATTTCATTATCGTGTCCGGTATGACCAGCCATCTTTGAACTCCATAGCAATCGTAATCGTTCTACCAACTCCTTCGGGTTATTCCAATATACGTAGCTAGGAGTTTCCGATAAAACACGTTTTTTTAATGGTAACACTACTTGAGCATATGTTTTTTTACCTGCGATCCCACTCCCCATTCGATTCCCTGTCATTAATGGTTTTATAATCTCTAAATATTTTTTCCGCCTGGTTTCCTGTAGTCCCCGCTTCTCGTCATAGCCCTTGTATGCTGCATTTGTCAATCGCAGCATCTTTTTATAGTCTTCTGCCACTTCGGGAGTCATCTTTTCGATATGCGGATTTTTTAAGAATATCAAATCGTAAAGTTCCGCATTCCCTTCAAAGGTTGCAATATTCTTAGAGTTGTGCCATAGTGTCACTTTACCAGGAGGAAAACGTATTTCCAAATTACCTATAAACTTTTTGTTTTTTACTTTTGATTTATGATGTACTCCATAAACTGTATCGAATTGTGATGGTTTTGTCTTTAAACCGTTCATATATGTATTAATGATAATATCCGGAGATGAGCGATCTTTTAATGTGACAGCTGACATTGTAGATTTGTTTGATGGAGAAGGTGTTGCATAAATTCCATCTAACGTCTCGTTTTTTGGGGTATCTATCGATGTTTGGACCTTTCTGTGATCGGTGTTGATGTTTCTACGGGAAACTCCTCTGACATGAACATGGTTGTTTTATTTAGTGGCTCCTCTATGTATGTGCTTAAACTTTTCGGTTGTGATTGTATATGTTTACGAGACTTTTGTGTTACTGCATCGGATATAGAAGTCAAAGGCTTAGCAATCGGCTCATAAAATTTGTCCAATTCAAATTTATCTTGTACATTAGCAGCTCTAATTTGTTTAAACTTTTTTCGAACGGCATCTGTAACCCCAATCAATTGACGTTTCAGATCTATATCATTATTCATCATGAAGGTGATGTTGCCAGAGTATCACACAACTATGTAATGCGAATTCACTGATCTTACTCTGTGTATATATAGTTATCGAACCCCTTGCGATATCTTCCCGAATTTAAATCGCTATCCTTATCAATAACGAGGAACCCATACTTGTCATTCCAACATTTAGCACACATCTCTTGAAATTGTGTAAAAGTCAGATCTGGCGATACATGATCCGAAAAAATATGTCGTAAATTCATTTCGTCTTGTTTAAACATTATAATTAAATTGGCGTTGTCACGTACTAATTGCTTGGGAACTCGGGAATAGGTTTGTGCTAGGTAGAAACTATCTACATTTTTATGTCGTCCCATACTAAGATATGATCGTATAACATCCTGTTTTTCACACATTACGTCGTCAAATATGAAAATTGAATTTGGTTTGGCATCGGATGGCTCCACGATATTTGTTGTATCGCTAAAAGTATAATAACCAAGACCCTTAATCGGCGTGAAAATTTTCCTGAGATATTCGTATTTGGGTTGATACAGCGACTTTGAATATACGTAGACATTTTCAAAGCGCAATCCTAAAGGGTGTGTAAGCAAGGTAATCATAACATTGGTTTTTCCACAATTAGAAGGTCCTATTAGCAATCCACGAATTGATAATGGCAACAAAGGACCATGCCGACGTCTCACATTTTTCCCTACATGTCCAGATCCAACCTTCTCATCGAGATTATCTATTTCTAGCTTCTGTTTCAGCTTAACAATACGCATTATAGTGAAAAAAAAAATTTATATCGTACACACGGCTTTAACTACTCATTCAGATGCAGACCATCAAACGAAGTGGACGCTCTCGATATTCGAGTAAGACTGGGTGTGGTATAGTGAATTCTATAATTAATAAACTACCGTTTGAGTTACACCTTCCCGGTTATCAATATTGTGGGCCAGGCACCAAACTTACAAAGCGATTAGCGAGAGGTGATTTGGGAATTAACCCATTAGATGCAGCGTGTAAGAAACACGATATAGCATATTCAAAAACCGAAAATAACCTAAGTTCACGCCATCAAGCTGATTACGATCTTGAACAACGTGCTTGGGAGAGAGTAAAATCAAAAGACGCTAGTGCAGGTGAAAAAATATCTGCTTGGTTGGTAACAAATATTATGAAGGCGAAACAACGTTTCGGTATGGGTGTTTCAACGCATTCAGCTAAAATAAAGAGCTCCAAAGGAAAGCGACGACGATTTGTGAAAGGGAAACGTACATGTAAAAACAAAAGAGTGTCCAAGTTTACTTTTGGATCGACATTGCGACAACCCATTCGAGCTGAATTAGCTAAGGCTGGTGGTAAGAAATTTGCTGAAAAAGACATATTTAACGCATCTAGAATAGCAGTGGCTGCGGCAAGGAAATTATTAAAAGCCCGTGGTGGTAAGCGGAAGATACGCATACCTAGAATTATACCTGTTCCAAAGGTTGGTGGCTTATTACCTTTGATACCAATATTTGCTGGGCTCTCAGCATTAGGATCCTTAGCAGGTGGTGTTGCAGGGGTAGTGCGTGCAGTAAAAACAGCAAAAAATGCCACTACCCAAAAAACTGGTGGTGAGTTACAGCTAAAATCGAATGGAGGTGGAATGTATTTGAATTTGGTTTAGGGCTTTTTATGAACCATTCAAAAAACTAGTAAAATGCCTTCCTCGAAGGCCATTATCGAATATTGATCTAGAAAGGTATGCATTACAGCTACAAGTACCATACTTTAGAGGTGTATTTATGCGAGATTCACTTCCTCGACGAGGTCCTCGACGTTATGAATCTGGTATTCTTAATTTGGACAGTATAATGGGATTTGGAACACATTGGGTGGCGTATTGAAAGAATGATTCAGAAGTTACATATTACGACAGCTTTGGTGATTTACCACCACCAACTGAACTGGTTCGATATCTGCGAATGGGTGGGGAAGCAGCAAAGGAAATTTACTATACATACGATCGACAACAAAAATTTGGGACAGTCTGGTGCGGTCATTTATGCTTAAAGTTTCTCTCTCAATCGTAAAAGTCAATATGTCTTATACCCCCCAAATGGATCGGGATAGTTATAAAAAGATGGCGTCTTCGTTAAAAGCCTATTATCGTTCCGGTAGTTTATTAAAAATGACTTCTAAAGAGTTAGAAAACATACCCAAGGAGGTAATGATTGCTTGTTCCCCAAATGAAATCGCACTTGTTTGGGATAAATTACCAGAACACATGAAATGTGACATAGACATGTTAAAGTATCAGTATTGTACGGACCATCATAATTACCAGAATCTGAATGGAGATGAATGTGATGGACCAGCGCCTAGGAGATTGTTTTGCTGTTCCTGTAAAATAAGTGATGTAAAAATAACAGAAAAAAATTGGTTTAAAATTTCAAAACCAAGTAAACGGTGTACAACCTATAGCAATATAAACTGCTGTCGACAACAATAAAAGCTAAAAACAGTAGATTTTTTATCAGTCATGTCGTACACATTCACATTAACAGGACGCTCGAGCGTGTTAAGTACAGATTTTTACCCACCATTAGAACTCAGTACAGTCAATAAATATGGGCTTGCACTTGTTGGATTTTACACATATAATTCTATTTTTAATATTGATGAAAGCAATAATTCATTTGCATATAAGAAAAAAAATGACAAAACTTCACTATCTATAAAGTTAACAATTCCCCCCGGAGTATATGAAGTGCACGAGATTGAAAAAGCTATGAAAGTTGCCCTACAACTATCCACGAGAGATAATGATGATAAAATATTTTCATTAACACCCAATAATAACACATTGAAATGTGAAATAAAAACAAAATACATTATGGATTTTACAGGAGAAAACTGCATTGGTCGGATGTTGGGATTTGATCGTATATTGTTAACAACGGACAACAAAAAACATGAATCAACCTCTCAAGTAGACATTATTAAAGTACGCATAATACGTGTTGATTGTAATATTATCTCTGGAGCATACCTGAACTCACAAGAATGTCATATTTTATTTGAATTTGATATTGATGTTGAACCTGGTTATAAGATAACGAAAGAACCCACAAACCTTATTTATTTGCCGTTGAAGCCTGAAGGACGTCAGTTCATTGACAACATTACTCTACGCATCTTGGACGACAACGGTGATCTTATCGATTTCAACGACGAGAAGATTATTATTAAACTGGAGCTAAAAAAACTAGGATACCGCTAGTAATGTATTTTCTGGCAAAGTACCCCTAAAATATCTGATGGGTTTTGCTGAGGATTATACGAAGGGGATTTTTAACATTAAACAGGAATTGATTATAATAATTGCCCGCACTTTTAACAACTGTTATATTGGAGAAGTTGAAGCCGACATTAAAATTGACAAACTGGAGTGGAAAATACGTCACATTGTTCCCGAGGATAGACAAAAGCTAAAACTATTATCACGTATTAATAAAGGTGGTAATAATGCAAATATCCGAATGGCTTACCGTATGTGGGATCTTCACGAGCTTCCCGCTCTCCGACAAACTTCATCCGATGTTTGGGCTATAAGAACGAGTACAAGTCTAGAGAAACCTCGTTATTTAATTATCGGATTTCAGAATATTGGAAAAGCGGATAGCTATAAAGAAGATGCGACTGAATTTACAAATGCAAATATAAGTGACATTCGAGTTTATCTTAATTCAACAGTATTCCCTTATGAAAGATGGAATTTGGATTTTTCAAAGAAATTGTATGCAGCGGCCTATTATAACTATGAAAACTTCCAAAGCAGTTATTATGGTCGAGAATTTAACGATCCAATGATGGATTTTGGCGAATACATGAAAAATCCGCTGTTTGTTATTGACTGCTCGCATCAGGTGGAAGCTGTAAACTCGTCAACTGTGGATGTCAAGATTGAATTTGAAACACGTAACAGTCGGTTTCCTAAAGACACTAAAGTTTTCGCATTAATAATTCACGATTCTATTTTTAGTTATAATATGTTAAATGGTTCTGCATCAAATAAGCTTGTTTAATCGTTTAGTTATTTATAATTATTATACTTTATATTTGGCATATATGTTAAAGTATATCTTAGTATATCCATATATTGTTATATAGTTTAGTATTTTGATATAAAACTTAATATATGTGTAATAGATAGTTTAGCAACTAATGTCAACAATTAAATAATAAAACATATTGCACCAGTTATTTTGAATTTTATTTTAGTCTAAGTTCTAAAAGGTAAATTAATATAAAAATTTGGTTTCCACTCGTCCTTGAATTAAGATCCGACCCCGAGAGCATTGCTAATTCCCCGACCTTGATGGTGGGTGACGTCATAGGACTTTTCTATTCGTCCTTGAATTAAGATTCGACCCTCCCTGAGAGCGTTGCTATATTCCCCGACCTTGAGGGTATGCGACGTCATAGGACCTTGGGTGCGCAACGGACTACATAATAAGATACAAAGAGTATATATATATAAGGTTGACGTTTAAGATTTCTGTTATATTCCAAATCAGTTTGCAAAACGAACATGTCTTCCAGCTCTTCTAACTCTTGGGTATTTGATGTTGAAACAGTGCGGTCAAATAACCGGTCAGATTCGTCTGATTCCGACGACGACGACGAAACAGTTGAAATGGGTCAGAGATTTGTTGTGCAAAATGAATCTTCGTCTGATGAGGAGGGTCAGGAAGAGGAGTCGGCTGAAGCCAGTCTGCCTGACTCATCAAGTTGGTGGAGTCCACCATCACCACGTGGTGAGTTTGATGGTCCAGCCGACAGTAGTTGGTGGGTAGTGCCTGATGTTTCAGAAGATACGCAGGAAGCGAATGCCGACTCCACTACGTGAAGATGCTACTACGGAATGGTGCAAAATGGATGGTGGCGATGTATAGAATGTCAACATTTAATTGTACCATATATATATATATATATATATATATATATATATATATATATATATATATTTATAAATAAATACTGATTTTATTAATGTGTTTGTGTTATTTGTCTAGTTTTTAAAATTATCAATATAAGTATAGAGTATTTTAAAGAAAAAATTAAATATTGATTTTTTTTTCGATTTTCTCGAAAGTCAACTTTTTTTTATTTGAAACTTTTTTCGTCTCTTGAAAATTTTCAATTTTGGGTGTGCCCGATCGTTCAGGTCCGGCTTAGTGTAGATTAGTGTAGATTAGGTTAGGTTAGGTTAGGTTAGATTAGGTTAGGTTAGATTAGGTTAGGTTAGGTTAGGTTAGGTTAGGTTATGTTAGGTTAGGTTATTGGATTGACACTAATCGCAGATCAAACCAAATTTTTTTTTTTTTTTTTTAAGTTTTTAAAAATTTGTCAGGAGGTGCGGGGGACGTAGCTGAGCAAAAAACGCAATTTTTTTGTCAACTTCGCAAAAGCGTATCTCGGTAACGGCGAAAGATAGACGAACGATAACTTTACCAAACGATGACTTTTTTTTAGGCGAACAACTTTTACATTTAACCCAAGTCGCTATCTCGCACCCCCGAGGCTCGGGAATCGCTCAAAACAAAAATGTGCACCAGCGCGTTGACAAAGTCAGGAATGCGTCGGACAATATCGTCACCATTTAACTTTTTGTAGAACTAGACGACCTACGTCCGGCAACACCAAGCGCGCTCCCGTCCGAGCTACCGTTCTCGAGATATAGCGGTTCAAAGTTACACGTAAATCGCGATTTTTCAAGAAACGCGTAAATCGCCGACTTCAGAGGTCCGTAACTCTCGAACGGTAACTCCCACGAGGTAGGTCCTGTGGACGTTTTTGTAGAACTCGATTTTAGGAATTCTTTTATCTAAAACTTTTTTCTCTATCTATCACCGTTTTCGATATTATAACGTCCAAAGGTGGTCGGCAAAACGGGCAAAAAACCATTTCGACTTCCTATCTAATTTTTAGGTGCTGTTTTAATTGAGCTTAAAGGGAGTTTTCGATGTGTTTATATCTTTTGGGGTCTAAAGAAAACATTTTTAATTATATATTCTAAAAATTATTAAAAATTTTATAATTGTTTATGTACGCATTTTCGCAACATTTAATACATTTTCGTTGGAATAAGAGACATATTGGTTTATTAAAACTTTTATTTTCATAATAGGACACACACACAATTTACTGGGTTATATATAGATATGTGACATAATATATTTTTTTTCAATTCATCTTATTACTTAAGGACTAAATAATTATTATTATTTTCAAATTAATTTCAATACTTATTATTTTTTGTAGTTGTATTGGTTGGTTGTTTTATAATAATTGACTCAATGAATTACCAAATAAAAAAAAACGTCTATTATATAACAACCTTAAGCCCTCCCACCAGCGACAAGGTTTCGGAAGGGAAACGCCCGCAGTGATGTTCGGTTAAAAACTTAGTACTAAAACATATTTAAAAACTATCCTATCCTATTAAATATAGAATGGTAAACACAAGACGCCGATTTTACAACTACACATTCAAGTCTATTTTTTTTTTATTTCTTTTACTTGCGTATGAATGAGAGACGTCGCTCATACTTTTCCATCCGAGCCTCCCAGTCGCTCGCCTCTCTCATATACCGCTCAGCCTCTCTCCTACACCGCACAGCCTCTCTCCTACACTGATCTAATTTATCACCCCAAACCCTCTTCATATTGGTCAATCGTGCCATCACCTCACCGTCTTCATCCTGTGAAAATGGCCCCAGATTATTTGGAACTCCATCTTCGGGTTGGTCGGTAACAATTTTTTTTGGTGTCATCAATTTTGCTTTATTTGTAATCCTTCTTTTTTGTCGGATTATAGGTGACACCGGCCCACCCAACCCGGATGTTGACGGCTGTGGCTCACGCTCCCCCAACCCAGATGTTGACGGTTGTGGCTGACTGCTTTCCACCTTACGTTTTTTTCCTTGTACAAATCTTGAGCCTTTCATAAGGACTTTCTTCAGTATTGAAGGTTTTGCTGCCTCCTTTATTGTTATATCGCTAATTATATTCACTGCGGGCTGCGGTTCTTCTTGTCGATCTAGTGGAAAGCAGTTTATGTAGCCACCGATGGCATCATCCAATTTGGTGTTGTTGGCATCATCTAATTTGTTGTTGCTGGCAGCGTCTAATTTGTTGTTGCCGGCATCACCACACTCTGCTTCGAATGCGCCAGGTGTTAGAAAATTAAACTTTTCGATGTCGAAACTATTATCGGCGAGCGAGTCAACACACTCAGCAAGAACAAAACTATTGATTGAACCACCAAATTCACTGAATGAACTCATTTTTATATGTTGCGTAGTAATTTTAACTGAACTTTGAAACTGAACAAATGTCTAAGACTGAAGTTACACAATGTCTACATCTGGTTTTATGCAACCACCCCCACTAACACAACCCCTTAATTTTTACTGCGCAGCCACCCCACCACCCATAACCTTGAATATGCAGCTCCACCCACGGACGGCCTTGCGATGTGTCCTTCAAAATCTTTGCGTCGAAATATACAAGGTTAAATATATATTCTATGAAAAAAACTAAATACAATAAAGTATGGATTTTCCAGCACGTTATATTAAACATTATCATTAGTCAGAAACGTTTCCATCACACTAAGAAGTTGATCTAATTTTTCGTCTTCGGATAAAAACGTTTCGACCACACTCATAACATTTCGAACATTTTCCTCAGGTGTGGTTTGATAGAACTGTATGTCGTTATGACCCCAAGGTAATGTTTTTGTAGAAGATGGAATTACATAACGTTTATCATCACTGTGGGACAGAGCTACTTTGTTTACTATTTCGGTATAAACGTTATGTAATTGACTTCGGAAAGTTTTCATTTTACGAAAAATTAAACCGCCCTGTTCTACAACTTTCCGATAGTCTTCCAGGTTAAGATTATTTTTGATAACCGATTTCTTGATACCTTTGGCTTTTTTTACTTCGTTCTTAATCGATTTTATACAATAAGCCTTAGCCCCGGTACCATAAAAACTGATTATCGGATCACCTGGAAACTCATCTTTCATTCTACCCAAGACTGACATACTCTTTTGAATATTAAATGTATTTCCCTCGACATAATTTGACGTGTCAAATTTATCCGGATTCTCAGTCATACAGCGATAAAAATTATTTGTGAATACTTTTAATATCAGGGAATCTGTATCTGTGTAGAGTAAGGAAGCATCTTTACCGAATTTCGTCTTGATAAAATTGTAAAAGAAATCATAAATTACCGTTTTTGACATGTCCAATATGGAAAATCCTATATATATAGGTTTATTATATTTAATTTTCAATTGGTTCATATGTATTGCCACGAGATCTTGAGTAAATATGGAACAGCTTTTAAAATTAGGACGAGCTATTAGGGCTCTAGCACCACATTTTCCTCTTGAGTTTTCCCATTGGGTTATTAATTTTATATCCTTGCGATTTTCCACATTTTCCATGGTTTTACCAAAAATTGCATTTATGATCAATTTGAACATATCTTTACCGAATTTTGTTTGCGATTTATTCCGCATATCAGTATTGAAATCAATATATTTTTTCAACCATTTAGATTGATCAAATTTTAAAATTCTGTGTGTTCTCATTACCATTAGGCCGTTGTTAATTGCTTGTTTTAATGTACGGTAGTGTACAATATAGTTTTTCTTATCATTAATATTCGGTATTAATTTCGACATTTTGGATGTTCCCGTTGGAGGTATAATATTTTCTACTAAAAATGGAAGATCGGCATGGTGATCGTGCAATTCTTCCGGATAATGAATATCCACTTCTAAAACATAGCCAACCGGACTGTCATCGGCAACATCCAATATGTTTAAATCCAATATTTCCCGCTCCGACAACCAATTAAAACCTCCAAATGGTAATGCTTGTGACATACTATGACCATACAAATTTGTTGCATCTAAATATGTAATAAACGATTCTGGTTTTGTAGGGTCATAGTCGGGTAAAAATATGTTGTTGGCAATATGCTTCCTTTCTGAACACTGACTTATACCCCCGCGAATTCCCTTTTTAAAAAAATTAATTGTGCTGATATCAGTCAAGAGCTCCAACTTTACCTTGGTCATGCGCAACATACAATCAAATGATAAACTTGGAAGAGTGCAGTAATGCGCAGGATCGAGTTTATAAATATTTAAACACATATCGCGGAATTGTTCAAATACATCGCATAGCAATGTCACGTCTGATTTTAAATATAAATCTGAATAGTCCCCTAAATTCTTACATTTGAACGATGACCACACATCCTTGGCTCTGTCATAGCATTCATCACTTATATGTTCCTCTTTTAGTGTATCATAAAATTGATTTTTTGTTGGAAGATTTGGGATATTCATTTTTTCTAAAGAATCAATGAAACTGTATGGGAAAACACCTTTTTTCCGCATTAGATCGAATTGATACCGATCAGGAAAGTGTTTTCCCGTTTCCCTGAAACTATCAATATCTAAACCACTACCCAAGTCTTCCAACGAAGCGGATAAAAATTTAAAACTATCAATGAATCGCAACTTTAAATATTTTTTCTTGATCGATAGGGTGTGTTTGTCGACATAATCGTGAACGTAAATGCTCTTTGTAAATGAAACATATTTTTCTTTACTCTGGGCTATGACGTTAATATTATCCCCATGACGACATAATTCTTTAATAAATAGGTGGCAGTCATAACCGCTTAAATTATGGAAAATAATAGGGACGAAATTAGGTAGTTTATAATTTAAATTACAGACGGAATGAGCAGCACCAAATCGTTTCTTCCCCGTTATGTGACAATGATCTCTTACTTTTTTTTCATTGTCGATAAAAGGCTGCTCACATATACAACATGTTTTAGCATTCGCGAATTCATTCTCTTCCTGAGGTGTTAAACGGTTCATTGGTTTAATATCTTTTAGATATGTATTATAAAGGTGCCTTAAATCGCTTTCTATACGAGAAACAAATACTTGGGCTGCATCATTTCCGCGGTACAATTCAAATTTAGAAACAGTATCATCAAAAGAACATTTTATGACGTATGCAAAGGAATATGGTTCGTGTTTAACACTCTGCATTGTGTAAGAATTTTGAGGACTTGGCTCGGCTATTGGTAATGGTTTTAGAACCGATTCGAAGTCGGCATATACGACAAATGGAACTCGCATTTGCTTTTCTATGCTTTCAAATTTTAAAATATTTTCAGGTACACTCTTTCCAAACTTATCAACCCTAATATCCTCTGAGGGTGTCAATGTGTATAGGTGATTACAATCATTTTTCTGGTGTAAAGTTATAGCTGATAATGAATCAAAATAAACGAGACAACCATCACAAAAATACAATTTACTTTTAACTTTGCTAATTTGACTAGACACTAATCGAGATAAATCTGTGATCCAACAATAATGACTTTTTGTACAACGTGCATCGCAAACATGTGTATCATCATGAGCTTGAATATTACAATCACTGTTTATTAACAATAAATTTACATGATTTAATAATTTTTTGCTCGCATACCTAAGTGGACCAACTATTTCATACTTCATCTTATTATTTTCAAAAGTAGATTCTACACCATACACATTGACTGAAATGTTATTTTGTTTCTCAAATTTACTAATATCACACAATTTTTGCTGGAAAATCCATACCTGTTACATCCAACACAGTTGAAAAATGGGGATATGATGAAACTTGTGTTGGCATATTGATTGTGGGAAACATCGCTGAAGTTACAGTCCAAGCGAAGCAGCACTCGTCTTGGTTCACCACATTAATCACAGCCTTTTTGCTCTCTATGAATCTCGGTAGTTTGATGTATGATGAGCCGCTTACTGGCCTAAACTCGTTGATGTTCACTTCCAGATATAGAATTTTCTCAAGCGCCCACCCTATAAACACACAAAGTATTGTAATTCACAAAACAACACTGTTAAATATTTAAACATACCTGAATCTTTTTCTTGAAATTCCATAGATTGGGTCTTCATTGCATCCACAAACGATTGGTATACAGTTTCCAAATCATCCCCATCCGTGATTACTTGATTGGTTGTATTAAACGATTTGTCGCTGCACACGTCCTGAGATGGTAGCAGATATTGACCAAAAACAACCATGTTTATCTTCAGAGCCCCATGCGATGTCAGCATTCGACGCATCAAATCCAACACTTTCTGCTTAATATCATCGAAGAATGCAGTAAAATCGACATGGATTTCTGAAGGCACCATCTATCATTTCTACACCTTGTGATAATGGTATACATGCATTATTTCTATGCACCAATGTTCTTTGGTGAGCCCCCATTCGGTTTGCCGAAACAACAACATTACAAACATCGCAGCTTTGCATTTTTGGGGAATTTGATGAAGAGGGTCCTGCAACATCCAATCTTACACGCTTTCCTCCAACACCAAAATCATCATCCGGTCTTCCCCTACACGACTCTCTTTTGTGACGCAACAGACTGTAACTGCGGGTAAATGATGCACCGCACATATCACACACGTAACTCATGTTTAATTTAATTGAAAGTTCAATTACACGTCTCACTTCAGTTATAACACAATATGCTTACACCACCAATCTTTTATATGAAATGGTTTGCATGGTCATATGATGATGTCACATCGCTTCAAGGACAAATATTGAAAACGTGGTATGCGCAATTCCCCAAGGTCGTGGGGCGGGGTTTAATCTCATGGTCATTGGGGCGGGGTTTAATCTCATGGTCATGGGGCGGAGCTTAATCTCAAGTTCAGGTGTGCGCTCAAGAAAAAGCGTGATGCGCGCTCAAGGTCATATGACGTCACATCGCCTCAAGGCCAAACTACACAGCACACCTGGGCTCTCAAGGTCAGGAGTAGTGGTGGGGGGTGAATCAGTTCCCGTATTTGATATCTACTATTAATTATTTTATTTCAAATTCTTTATTTCCGACCAACTTACCAGTTTATTACACGCAATATTAAAAATACATGTGAATAAAAAAAAACATTAACAAGCGAAATATATAACATAGTAGCCATTTTAAAACAGTCAAAAAATATTAAGGGGCTGGTTTTAAATTCTACTTTTACTTTATTTAACGATGTGCTTAAAACATGGTCGATTCATGTTTTTCCATTTATAGTGTCTTTGACGAAACAGTTTTTTTTTGCAAAATTTAAAATTATTTGATAGATAAATGTTTGTAAGTCTTTTTGTTTTATTATTTTCGTCCTAGTGGTTAATGTCTACATCGCCAATAAAATAAAATCTAAGTTACGGTTTGTTAAAGATTTCAATTTTTCATCCAAAAAGTTTACACAAATGTTGCTTTGTACTGAGGGAAGTATATTATAGATTACATTTAAATGTATATTCAATGTTTTTAATCATTACCTATGTTTTTGTTGTAATTACAATGTCGGCATTTTCTTCATTAATTAGAATTTCCAATTTTTCCGTTTTATTTTTCACGGTACGTGTAAAAAAGTGTAAGTAAAGCATTTTTATAAAAACTAATATATATTTATTTTTTTAACTTGTATTGATCATTGATGTGATTAGTTTATCCGTTCTCTTGACTACTGAATATAATGGACATTCTAAACTAAGTGCATAATAATCCATTGTTCTTTTTTTTTTGTTTTGTCTTGTGCATTTAACACATACAAAATTTGCTCGTTTCCATTCCCAAAACCTGTTAACTCCTGAACAAAAAGAGCGCATTTGATATCCGAAACAGTTTTTAGTTGTATGTTCTTAATTTTAGGTTTATTCCAACCAAATGAAATTTCCTTGTTAACCAATTTTGCAAAAGTTCTGCCAATACTTTAAAAAATACTTTTCATTGCCTAATTTGTTTAATATTAGTATTGCCATCTTCATCAAGGCAAATTAGTTCTTTTAGTTCCTCCAATAGTCAATTAGTTGTATGTTTTTTAGAATTGTCAATTAAAACTAATTTAGTTGACTTCATTTTTGAAGAATACTTATCTCTGAGTTTTTCTTAAGAGAATTTTTTTATTTTTTCAATTTCTTTTTAAACACGCTTTTATAACTATTCCACCATTCTTAATATCTCTCACTCCTGTAACATTAACCTGAATATTTGCTGGCTTCACTTTATTCATCTATTTTTGTTTGTTTGGTTTTGCTGACTCTTTCTGAGTCTGACTTATTTTCATTTTTAAAACTATAATTTGTGTCTTGAAAATGTCCAAACGTTATTGATTTTGGATAAAATATAATTTTTTTTGAAAAAATTCATTTTTTAAACTAGTAAGTAACTTGACCCAAACCTAAAACAGACTTTCTTAAACATTCATTTTTCTTTTTAAGTACCTTCTTTTTTGTATTAAGATATCATGGTTTTTTAAACATATTTTTTTACTTTTTTTCAAGTTTTTCGTTTCTGTTTGTGCTAATTTTGAACACTTTAGACAAAATCCATTCTTACATGTAGTACAACCAATAAAATATATTTTTCCATTAAACTTTACCGAACATGAGATACATTTTTGTCTATATTCTTTTTTCGTCAATTTGTTATAATGATTTGAGGTCCCCGCATCTCTCGTCTTTTAAAGGCGTTTGAATAAAATCCGGATATTTATCGCCTTTTGGATTTATTACTATTTTTATACTTTCAGGTAATGGACTGACAAATAAGTTTGAAAATGACAATTCTTTTTGCGATTTCTATTTCCCATGTTCCAGCTTCTTATTAATTTTCCCTTTATACTTTCATTTCCAGGGCTAGTAAAAAACTTTTAAGATACTTTTCTATGAAATTTAATTGACATTTAGAATTACATCAAATAGAAATTCTGGTTTCATAAATTTCAATTTCAGAATAAAAGGGAAAGTAATTTAGTTAAGCAGAACTTAGCAGCAACTTTAAACTCATGCATACTTCTTGGCTTGATTAATTTGACCATGCTTGAAAATACTCCCACTCGTATCTCTCAGTTCTCTTTGACTACGGTATATTATTATATTTGAAACCGAATGTAACTATCATATTTTTGTCATTAGTTCTGTTAGACAATGAGGCAGTGATTAGTTAGGATTAAGTTTGACCAGTCTACAAGCAATCCGAAATTAAATATGGAAAGTTGTTTAGTTTATCTAATTACAACAATTTTAGTCAGATGTCCTCTGTAGTTCATTGGGGTTTTTTATTTGAGCGTCTCAAATTAAAAGAAATCAAGATAAAGAGTAAAAAAACCTTGAAGAAGATTGGCGAAGGAAATACTTAAGGTGTCTGGTTAGATCTGGTAATATCAAGAGGACAAATTGGAGCATCATTAATAAACTGAGAGATTAGTATAGCTAATGCAATGAAGTTGTTTCAGACATATCTTTAGATGTCTACTATTACTGCCAAATTGGAGGGTGGCCAAAATAATCGATTCATAACTTATTAGTCGATTAATCGATACATCGATTACCCGATTATTATTTTTTAGAAAAATCGATAATCGAATATTTTGAATTAATCGATCATTTTTGATTAATCGATTATTCTCGATTAATCGAATATTTTCGATTACTGGAAAATAATCGATTAATTTTGATTAATCGATTATTTTCGAATTATATATTATTTTTGAATAACGATCATTTTCAGTTTTTGAAAGATACTTATGTACGGTATCCGATTTTCATTAATCGAATAATACAATAATAATAGTAATAAAATCAACAAACAGTTAATGGAAGAAATAACTATTAAGCCAAATAAGTTTAATAACCACATAACTATTAAGCCAAATAAGTTTAATTACCACATAAAAGATGGTATATAGTAAATGATATAGTGCAGTTTATAGAAAAATATAGTATTTTGTAAACATTGATAATACCAATATTTCTATGTCTGTATCATTTATCCTTCGTTAAAGAAATAAAAAAGGTCGTTATTTTTAACTTTATTATTTAGCTGTCGCCGGACTCGGCAATCAGTATGTCGGCAAAAGATTAAATCTTTGCGATGTAGCGCTGCCAAATAGTATAGGGGCTTTTTGCTGCTGCATATCTTTTGGATCCTTTTAGCTTATGTATAATGATGAAAATTACCGAGAATATTGGAAATATTATAGGAAAATAATGATATTTTAAAGAAACTCGGAGATTGTTTTATAAAATTGGGACGATTCCCTTTACTAGCGTTTGTAAGTTTTTAAGAGATATTTTTAAAGATACAAATATACAAATTGTTTATTTTGTTCTTGGTTGAAGGCGGAAATCTAAAACTCCAAAGTAACCAAAGAGTTTATTTTAAAACAAGCCGGTTAAGATTTTCTTTAAGTCCATTAAAAATATGTTGTGTACCACTGGCCATAGGACTTGTGGGAAGTTGTGGGCAACGAAAACAACCTGTGAGAATTTGGTTTTATAAAATCCAATATATGTCTTGTAATCTCAAAAATGCATAGAGGTTATGGTTAAGTTAAATTTCATTAAAGTGGGTTTTTAAGTTCTTTATTAAAAACTAAAAGACTAAAAAAGCTAATTTTTAGTAAAAAAAATTGTTATTGATCTAAGGTTTCGCACAAAAAACTTAAATTAAGGAAGCATAAAAGTACAAAAATGTGGCTTTGTTAAACAGTTAATCGATTATTGGATAATTTCGTTTACAAAAATGGATAATCGATTATTTTAGATTAATCGATTATTTTCCATTAATCGATTCTTTTCGATTATTATTTCAGATTAATCGATAATTTTCGATTAATCGATAATTTTTCGATTAATCGATTATTTTTTAAGTCAAATAACATTTGACGCTCCAATAAGTTTTTCAAACACTAACTTTTGGCTTGACAGTATTTCAGTTAGCATTAAAAATGACTGCCGATTATTTTCGATTATTATTTCAGATTAATCGATTATTTTCGATTAATCGATAATTTTTCGATTAATCGATTATTTTTTAAGTCAAATTACATTTGAGGCTCCAATAAGTTTTTCAAACACTAACTTTTGGCTTGACATTATTTCAGTTAGCATTAAAAATGACTTGTTTTTTTTTCATCAACCCCAACTTCGGGTGAGGGTACGAGTGTCTGCATGTGTATGGTTGCAATTCATTTTCTATCTGTCCTACTAACTTCGGATTTGGCACAAGAATTAAGTAGTATATAGAGCTGAACTGATTAGAGTTTAGTGCCAAACCAGTAGGGCGAAACAAAATTACTCCGTAAAGAAATATTTAAAAAAACACGTGTGTCAAAAATAGTATTTATGGTATTTTATTAAACTTTTCTGGGATTCTTAAGTAGCATAACGTACACCACACCGATCTAAAACATCGACGAAAGGGGGAGGTATGTCAAAAGCAGGCCGTTTCCATGGATATACAGAGTTGTAGCCATCCGCGAATGATCATTGCACCGTTTCCATAGTTACTCACATTCTTTTTATAGACTCAGATTCGTGTGCCAAGCTTTATATATTATCTTTTACACAGTGGCATACAAATAATATTGTCAGTGTAACTCGAAGTAAAAAAAAGCCGGGACAATAATTTTAATCTTAAAATTCTTCCACTAGTTAATAATTAAAGGTTTCTTTTTTAGATAATTAAACAGTTGAAGAATAGCTGGTTAGAAACTTTGGTATTCAATATAAGAATGTGCATAGGTGATTTGGGAAAAGGATGGTTTGATATAAATGAAAAGAATTACGAAATATACGAAATTTCCAAACTGAAGAGATTTATGGAATTAGTGAAATACAGAATGCAGGTAAGTAAAGTAGGTAGTATAGTGTAATATTTTGTATTTTAAACGTATATATATATATATATATATATATATATATATATATATATATATATATATATATAGAAATATACAGTGTGGCTCATGTGATCTTCCATGTATTGAACTGTAAGTTAAAGATTCGGTTAAATGGTGAAAGTTGTAGGGGATCATTAGGCTCACTCAAAACTACGAATAGAACTCTAGCTCTACTAGTTTCTGAAATATATTTGAAAATTTGAAAAGCTGCATTTTTTATTATGCGCCATTAACTACCAGCAGTTTTTTTTCTGAAGAATACAAAGATGCTATTAGAGTTTTCATTTGACGTTTTGTTATTTTTTAACTATCAAGTTTGTTTTTTCTTATGGACGGCGTATTGGGTTTTTACGTAGTTAGAAAAAGCTTATTTTTTGCTTTTTAACGATCTACGACTTGTGTGCAAAAAAAAAAAAATAGAACTAACCCAAAAACTAAATGTTTTTAATTTTTAAAAAAATCACTTTTTGTAATTAATTTAAGAGACTTAATAAGGTATTTTGTAATTTTTAAGAGTTATTAATTAGGTAAAAATGGCGTTAAATTACAGTAGCGAAGAAAACTTTCATACTTTAGAGTGTTACATATAAAATAATAGAAATGCTTCTTCGGCACTAAATCAGTATTTCGAATTGTATCCGGAGAGAAGACAACCAAGTAAAAAACATTTTTCTTCGGTCGTGTCGAATTTAATTAATTACGGTAGTTTTAAGAAGCCAAATGACCAAAAAGACAATAGAGATCGTGATGAATTAGTTTTAGCGTTTTTTTTTAATGAAAATTGAACTTTGTCTACTAAAAAAGCGAGCAGGCAATTCCATATTCCTAAAATAGGTACTATCCTAATAAATCGAACACAGTACAAGGTCTTGAGGAAAATGAAAATTTAAGGAGACTTAATTTTTGCCACTGGCACATTAATAGATGTCAAGAAAATTCAAATTTCTATTAAAAACATTATTACATGTTAGTAACTGTGGGTGCTCAACAAACAACATTATCATTTCTGGGCTAATGAAAATCCAAGAAATCGAGCTTCTAGAAGACTTCAAAGGCCGTTCAGTTTTAAAATATGGTGTGATATTCACGGTAAGAAACCTTATTTAATCATAATAAATAAGTTAAATCAAATCAAATTCTTCCTGGAATTCGGTCTTTAAGTCTGGTTTCAACAAGACGGCTGTCCTGCACACAGGACGAGAGAGGTGACAATATTTTTTTATCAACATTTTGGAGACCGTATAATTTCCAAGGTAGCCCACGAGATTAGCCAGCTAGGTCGCCGAACCTAGATCGATTTTTATTTATGGGGCTTTTTGAAGAATGAAGTATACGAGTTTAAACCTCCTGTGACGGTTGAGATTGTAGAAGAAAGAAATTTTATCTAGTATTAACCGAAACACAATTTCAATGCTGTTTTCATAAAATTACAGCAATGTGGTAACGAAAATGGATTTTTTGAGCGTTAATTTAAGGTCCAATAAAGAGTGTGATTTTTTAATTAATTATTAGATTTTAGTAAAATATTAGTATCTAATAGTACTTACACAGGCTACTTCTTATTTTTTCTACTTATGTAATAATCTTCGTCTTAGTCTAGTATTTTAAACTATTTTGTAATATATAATTCAACAAAGGAATAAGTTATTTAATAACTTCATTTTAATGCAAATAAATATGAATATACCATGACATTATTAAAAATTTTAGATTATGATCGGCAAGTAAAAAAATATATTTAGAAAATAATGGAACTTGCACACCATAAAAGAGACCCAGTTAGTCTTGCTCTGGGGCCCAAGAGAAGCAACTATTAACTGGGACACCTTTGCGTACATATACAGATTGAGCCAACACTCCATGAAACCTTCGTTTTTGGATACACTCTATGCGCGGACAAAAATGTTTATAACTTGCTTGTCTAGAACTGTAGAATAATAAGAACACGGTCTAAAGTCGGGATCTCATATATAGAGGGAATCCTAGCTCACCGGTTCTTTGTAAAAAATATATAAAAAAAATGTTTTTGAATTTTCGCTTATGATTATTAAACATCACAATACTGTTTTTCTTTTAGTATACTCTAAGGTTGTTGGTTGAAAATACGCTGCAGGTTTTTATTAATATGGTAGAAACACCTTGTTTACCATGCTTATCTGTAGAAAACGATTTTGAATGGAATGATGATCTTCTTAATAGCCCATTCACGTCACAGGCGGCTCCAATATTTAGCCTGCAATTAAAAATGGACGAAACTGGAGCATTTTATAGCACGACTCCGGAATTATTTGGGGTAAGTTGTTAAAAGAAGATATTTCAAAATATACATTAAAATAAGTAATAAAACTACCCCATCTCGTTTTACTGTAGTTGTATATTCCATATTTAAAGCTTCATTAAGTAGGAATAATTCCCGTTTTTTAGATCAGATGATAATTGATTTTTTGTTAATCTATATTCAGTTATATATGTAACAATACCATATACTTGCGGACACACTGTATAGATTGTTTGTTAATCGTTTAAACCGGCAATGAATAAATAAGTATATATGTTTCAGTGAAAGTGGGAAATCCAGTGAATGTTAACAATCACTAGGAAATGCTAACAATTACGCATTGGACCAGTGAATGTTGTATTTTAAAGAAATTTGTCGACTTTTACTAGTAATTTTTAGCAATCGCTAGTGACAGTAACATTTATTAAAAGTTTTCAGTAAAAGTCACTCTATTGTAAGAGAGCTGTTGGTGGAAGTTGGAACAAATAAAACTTTTAAGAAGATTGAATCACCTCAATATTTAAGCTGATCTAATGATCTTAAAATTACAATTTTCTTGCTTACTATATTTATTCGCAAATAATAGGCAAACATAGTGTGCATAAAACTAAAAATATTGAAGAAGAATATTATGCACCATTGCATAATATTTGTAAAACCTATAATAGCATTCAGAACCACATAGACATTTTTAACATAAGTGATTCGAGAATTAGGAATAGGTTAAATGAAATATTGTAATTAGTATGTAATCAATTATGTATCTTTGTACTTTGTAATTGGATTGTTTTTCATTAAATAGTCTGTCAAGTACTCAATAAAATAAAACAAAATAAAATAAAAAAAAAAGTAAACAAAAACAACGACACATTATAACCTTCTAAATATAAAAAAAAAATAAAACAGCTTACTACTAATATAAAAAGTCAAGAGATTTATAAATGTATTATAAAAATGTTTAAAACAACCAATAATTCGAACAAGAAGCTAACTAATAAACATATTTAACTTTACAAAATAATTTAAAAAAAATAAACATTCATAAACTCAAGTAACAGAAATACCAAAATTAAAATATTTGCCTTTATACTAACTGGTATCAGCGTTGTCAATGATTAACCCAATTTAATTTTATCCTTATATTCCTCACACCGTATAAATTATGATCTGCGACTAATTTTACACAGTGCGTGGCAACCACGCAAATCGAATCTTTCTTTTTTTTAACACACACAACTATACTCCAGGAAAAAGTTTATTTCAAAAATAGTTATTGAACTTTTACTGACGTATTGTTAGCAAATCAACGAATGTGAGCTTCTACTAGTAATTGTTAACATTCACTGATTTCTCGCTTTTACTGTAATATATATATATATATATATATATATATATATATTTATCCTAAATTTTTCTTGGTTTGAGGTCAATACATTAACAACAAAATTAGTACATATTTTTAAACATATATTTCGTTTCTAAGGTGACGTTTCGACCATAGTTTTGGTCTTTTTCAAACCTAAAATTTGTTTAGCACTATTTTTTTAAGTTTATAAAGTATTAAAAATTTAGGACTTACCATAGAACGTAAAATAGTTGACTAAAAAGTATACATAATCCACATATCTGACATATACTACACATATTTAATTTACATTTTACAAATATTGTGGACGTTTATTACAGACAAATTACAAGCGACTGAGCGAACACTGTTATAGTAAAGATATATACAATTTATTTAGGTTGTTTATGTCTTTTTTGTCATTTATGGCGTTTTTGTTTTTTTGAATTTCAGCCATCTCAAAAAATTCTCTTTTTTTCAACTGAGGTTCGGATTTTAATACTTTCACTTGTTCGTAGTTGAAAGTATGTTTTTTGGACATCTCATGGTGTGTTAATGCGGTGCTGTTCTTTTTATCATATTTGTGACTTTTCAGTCTATTTTCTAAGTATTGGCTTGTTTGTCCAATATAAACACCGTTACAATTATTGCAAGGGATCTGATAGACTATATTGCTTTTTTTATTAATTGGCGTTTTCGATTTTAAGTTGCTGAAGTTCTTTGATAATAAGTTATAGGCTTTGTGACTTGTCGTGATGTTATATTTTTTAAAAAGGTTTTGAAATTGCTGGGATAAACCATTTATGAAAGGCAGAGAAATGTATTTTGTTTTAGGTAGATTTGATGTAATAATGGCATTTTCAGAATTATAATATTTATGTATTCTGCTTTTGAATAATTTATTTACTAATTTTTTAGGGTATTGATTTAGAGTTAATGCTGCTTTAGCCTTTTTAATTGCTCGTTCTCTGAATTCAGAGTCGGACAGCTTAATTGCCCGATCTGCCAGACCAATAATTACAGATTTTTTTTGAGACATTGGGTGACAGGAGCTGAAATTTAGGTATCGAGAGGACCAAGTTTGTTTTGTGTACCATTCCGTTATAATTTTATTTCCTATATGATGTAATGTTAGGTCTAAAAAATTGATTTTGTTGTTCTCTTCGCTTTCAATTGTAAATTGTAGTCTTTTATGGTATTGATTAAATTGCTTTAAAATAATTTCTGTTTGGCCAGATGGGATTGCAGTAATACAATCATCGACATAACGATAAAAAAATGGTATATTAAATTCCACATTACTTAGAACAGTCTCCTCTAAATCTTCCATAACTATTTGGGCAACGACGCTTGATATAGATGCTCCCATAGCACAACCTTCTATTTGTTTATATAACTGATTTTCGTGTATGAAATATGTAGAATTTAGTGTTAATTCTACTGCTTTAAGAAATTCATCTTGAGGAATATCTGTGTATTTTTTTATTTCAGACCATTTCTTTTTAATTATTCTGGTAGCCAATGAGATTGGAACGCTGGTATACAGGGAAACAACATCAAGCGATATCAGTTGGTAATTTTCCGGAATTTCTAACTGTTTTAATTTTTCTTTAAATTGATAGGAGTCTTTGATATAGTAATTATTTTTATGTACAATATTTTTTAAGATTTTTTTTAAAAAATTTGATAGTGGTGTAAACGGGGATTGAATGCATGAGACAATTGGCCGTAATGGGATATTTTCTTTATGTAGTTTAGGCAATCCGTAAATTTTGGGTGGTACACTATTGCGGATTTTTAGTTTTTTAGCAGTGTCGGGTGATATAAAAAGATTTTTTTCCCAAGAGTTAACTAATTCATTATTTCTTTTTTGATACTGGTTTGTGGGATCTTGTTTAATTTTTTTATATGTTTTAGTGTCATTTAATATTTCATTCATTTTTATGTTGTAGTTAGCAGAACTCATTAACACTGTTTTGTTTGTTTTATCGGCTTTTAGTATCAAAAAAGAAATAATGAATTAGTTAACTCTTGGGAAAAAAATCTTTTTATATCACCCGACACTGCTAAAAAACTAAAAATCCGCAATAGTGTACCACCCAAAATTTACGGATTGCCTAAACTACATAAAGAAAATATCCCATTACGGCCAATTGTCTCATGCATTCAATCCCCGTTTACACCACTATCAAATTTTTTAAAAAAAATCTTAAAAAATATTGTACATAAAAATAATTACTATATCAAAGACTCCTATCAATTTAAAGAAAAATTAAAACAGTTAGAAATTCCGGAAAATTACCAACTGATATCGCTTGATGTTGTTTCCCTGTATACCAGCGTTCCAATCTCATTGGCTACCAGAATAATTAAAAAGAAATGGTCTGAAATAAAAAAATACACAGATATTCCTCAAGATGAATTTCTTAAAGCAGTAGAATTAACACTAAATTCTACATATTTCATACACGAAAATCAGTTATATAAACAAATAGAAGGTTGTGCTATGGGAGCATCTATATCAAGCGTCGTTGCCCAAATAGTTATGGAAGATTTAGAGGAGACTGTTCTAAGTAATGTGGAATTTAATATACCATTTTTTTATCGTTATGTCGATGATTGTATTACTGCAATCCCATCTGGCCAAACAGAAATTATTTTAAAGCAATTTAATCAATACCATAAAAGACTACAATTTACAATTGAAAGCGAAGAGAACAACAAAATCAATTTTTTAGACCTAACATTACATCATATAGGAAATAAAATTATAACGGAATGGTACACAAAACAAACTTGGTCCTCTCGATACCTAAATTTCAGCTCCTGTCACCCAATGTCTCAAAAAAAATCTGTAATTATTGGTCTGGCAGATCGGGCAATTAAGCTGTCCGACTCTGAATTCAGAGAACGAGCAATTAAAAAGGCTAAAGCAGCATTAACTCTAAATCAATACCCTAAAAAATTAGTAAATAAATTATTCAAAAGCAGAATACATAAATATTATAATTCTGAAAATGCCATTATTACATCAAATCTACCTAAAACAAAATACATTTCTCTGCCTTTCATAAATGGTTTATCCCAGCAATTTCAAAACCTTTTTAAAAAATATAACATCACGACAAGTCACAAAGCCTATAACTTATTATCAAAGAACTTCAGCAACTTAAAATCGAAAACGCCAATTAATAAAAAAAGCAATATAGTCTATCAGATCCCTTGCAATAATTGTAACGGTGTTTATATTGGACAAACAAGCCAATACTTAGAAAATAGACTGAAAAGTCACAAATATGATAAAAAGAACAGCACCGCATTAACACACCATGAGATGTCCAAAAAACATACTTTCAACTACGAACAAGTGAAAGTATTAAAATCCGAACCTCAGTTGAAAAAAAGAGAATTTTTTGAGATGGCTGAAATTCAAAAAAACAAAAACGCCATAAATGACAAAAAAGACATAAACAACCTAAATAAATTGTATATATCTTTACTATAACAGTGTTCGCTCAGTCGCTTGTAATTTGTCTGTAATAAACGTCCACAATATTTGTAAAATGTAAATTAAATATGTGTAGTATATGTCAGATATGTGGATTATGTATACTTTTTAGTCAACTATTTTACGTTCTATGGTAAGTCCTAAATTTCTAATACTTTATAAACTTAAAAAAATAGTGCTAAACAAATTTTAGGTTTGAAAAAGACCAAAACTATGGTCGAAACGTCACCTTAGAAACGAAATATATGTTTAAAAATATGTACTAATTTTGTTGTTAATGTATTGACCTCAAACCAAGAAAAATTTAGGATAAATATATATTGAAAAAAAAGGTCAAAGAACACAAAGCAAAAAAAAAAAAAAAAAAAAAAATATATATATATATATATATATATATATATATATACAGGGTGTCCCACTAAGGGGGGCCGGGTAGCTTTTCTCAGAAACTATGAAAGCTACAGCTTCGCGAAAAAAAATTCATTACTAAAGTGGCTAAGAGAAATTGCTGGAAAATATAAAGTTTGTAAAACTACCGCAAGATGGCGTACCTGCAATGGTAAATAAAAAAAACACTTTTTGCAAAAATACCAAATATGAGATAACATTTTGATAACAGCAACAAAAACTCCATCATGTTAAAACCACATTTGTCTTCTGATTTCTAAACGAACATCTTCCAATAGTGCAGGCAACTCATTTGTTAAAAAGTTTTGGCCAATTGTGTGGCCATCCAGTATGCCACACCAAACGTGTACACTCCATCGATTTTGATTGTCCATCACGCATCCAGTGAGGATTAACTGATGACCAATAGTGCATATTATGTAAATTAACCCCTCCAGTGTTCGTGAAGCTTGCTTCATCCGTTCATAATAAGAGGGACAAGAAATAGGGATTCTCGACAATCATAGATCTTAGCCAGTAGCAGTGATCTAATCTTGAATCAAAATCTCCTTCGGTCAGAGCTTGGTGCAGAGTAACGTGATATGGATGTAATTTATTGTCTAACAAAATTCGATGTACCGTCGACTTACTAATTCCCAAGTCCAACGAAATTACTCTGGTGCTTAAATGTGGATTAATTTGAACGTAACCAAGAATGTTGATAATGTTATCCCCATTTCCAATTGCACAATTTCTTCTAGGCACTCAAATCGGATTCACTTGACCAAATTCGCGCAAATTTTTATCTAAACGCATAAATACCCTTTTACTGAAATGTTTTCTTTCAGGATATTTAGCTGCATATACCCGCGCGGCTATATTCGCATTTTCGAGATTTTGGAAGTATACGGCTAACATGTCATAAGTTTCTTCAATGGAATAAGACATTTTTACCAAGTCAGTTTAAGAAAATTATGATAACATATACTCGCAAATACTAAATAAGCTCTAACAATAAATATGCATTGTTGCTTATTTGAAGTTTGACATACGGCCATTTTTAAATTGAGTAACGCGCCAGCCAACCACGTTTAATTTGCCTTTTTTGTTTTCACCCAGCCTATTTGCAATATTTTAACATTGACGCGATTATGTCTGTGAACATTAACATTAATACAAATAATGATTTACTTTAATACAGAATAAGCTATTTTTAAAATTAGGAATTAGGTTTTAGGATTTACCACTTTTATGAATGCTTCATAGGAAATAACTAAAAAATGAATAAAGATATCAAAACAGGGTTTAGTTAATTTTTCCCTCCTTAAAATCACTGGGTTTACAGAAAGGACAACAATTTTGAACATTTGTAAAGACATTTTGTAATGGTAATTTTTTAGGACTTCAGTTTTACCGTTTTGTTATGGTCATAGTACGTTGGACTTTAAATGCTTCAAATTTTTGATAATAAATAAATTTGGACCAGTACCAAGCCTGAATAAAATGTGAGGTAAAGCCAACACTATTGTAATAAGGAGTATTTGCTTTCAAGTTGTAATAAAGAATACTTTGTCACAGAATAATAACATTTAATTACGATTAAAAGCTAATTTTTTTTGATCAGCGGAATTTTGAAATAACTAAAAAATGAATAAAGATATCAAAATGCAGTTTTTTTATTTACCATTACAGGTACGGCATCTTGCGGTAGGTTTACAAACTTGAAAATATTCTCCAGCAATTTCTCTTTGCCACTTTAGTTTTTTTTTCGTGAAGCTGTAGCTTTCATAGTTTCTAAAAAAACCTACCCGGCCGCCCTTAGTGGGACACGTGTATTATATATATATATATATATATATATATATATATATATATATATATATAATGACCATTTCAGCCATATTTAAACGGAAAACACACATTAGTCCCAATCAGCGGCAGCAGTCAATAGATAGATTTGTTTTTGCTATGGCCTATATCTCAAAATAAATCGGCATGTGTAGAGTTAGGGTATCTTTTTTTGTACAGGGTGATTGTTGATAAATGCATATCTCTACATTTATATGTTTTAGATAAATTGATATGTTGCAATTTAACGCCCACTACAATCTAAACGGTTTTACTTAGCGTAAAATTTGTTTGTAAAGCCAACATTTGAAAAATTAGGAGCCAGTCACACCGAATCGTCTTCAAACGTAGTCGATCGCGTACACCCAACTTCTGTCGACTAAAAATGCATGCCATTCAGTAAGAAGGTTTAACAGTTAGACCGATCCAAATCCCATGACAGTTAAAACTTTTAGTCCACCAGTTATGTTTTGTTTATGTTATTGTCATTTTGTGAGTGTGACTTTTTCTATTAAAATGATTTGTTCTATCGGTGCATATCTTATCCTAAACCTATAGCTGTCAAAGTTAGACCTTGTTTAAATTTAAACCTCTTTCGGGAATACGACTGTTAATGTTATTTTTTAACAGGAAGTTTTGCTCAAACTCTTCGATGAAGCTCTCAGGCAGACCCACCAAATAAGACAGGTTCATCCATTACTGTTATCAAACCTGAGGTTTCCCCCCGATCTATGTTTATCTTCGGTAGGATTATTAGCAGATGAGGTGTGTCATATCAGGGAACGATTCTTATTAGCCTATGAGAAAGCTTGTATCCCACTGAAAGCTTATGCTAAAAAATTTGATGTACACGTTAATTTGTATACTCTAAATATTCCAGAATATATCAGGTAAGTTGTAAGCATTTTCTATTAGCATGTAATTAACACAACTGCAACTGAGTGATGTAAATATATTGGTAAAGAGTAATAAGTCATCTTTTATAAATATTCCTGTCATCACAGATTTTTTACGCATAAAAATTATAACAACTTGAAATTCGATATAGGAATAGTATTGAGTATAAAGAATAAACAAAGAAAATTTTCTCAAATAAAAAATTAAAGATACATCGGGAAAGGGGCAACAAAAACATTTTGACAGTTTTTACAAAAAAGTTGGTAACATATTTAAACCGGTTGATTATATTTTTAGTTATTTTATATTATGGAGAAGGTCGATAATATTAAAAAAACTGAAATTTAAAGGGCAATTTAATTCATAATATTTAAATATTTGTAAAATTACATTCGTATGTGTGTTAGTTTTGTTGTATCAATAATTATTTATATTAATTGTTGAATTAGTTCTCTACCATAAACAATGTTGTTTCTCAGGAAATGTTTCTAGCTTTACCTGGCAGCTCTTATTATTTTTTATATCTGGTTAAAGAAAAAATAAAGAAATGTACAGTGATTTCGATATCACTATTATCTCAAAACATTCGTAAAATCGACATGTTTCCGAGGTGCGTACTATGTATAATATTAATTTTGTTTTAAATGTATTTTTCTTTTTATGGTCATTGTTTGTTTTAAATGTAATGTTTTTTAACATTTAAAACAAAATTTGGTTTAAGATGATAGATCTGTAGCGGCACTAAATAAATTTTTGAAATCTTTTCGATTATTTTTTTAGTGTGTTTGAATCAAATGAGATTCCATGCTCAATACCTCCCAAACCTTCCTTAAAAACAGTATTAATTTTATATAAATTGATCAAATAATAACAAGCTTGAAAGGGTTAGATAGCAGTAAGTACCTGGTCACGATAATTACCCAGTAATATTTTTGAAAGAATGTTACTTGAGCCTCTCTTATCGGTTACAAATTATTTTCAATACCGTTTATTATTGGAGGTTTATCCGTCAGTGTCGAACATTGCTCAGGTTATTTTGGTATGCTCAGGTATATAAATCTGGTTAAAAGGACGATATAAAAAACTACAGGTCTTTAAACCTTTTTGGTAAATGTCTTGAAAAACATTTGTTAGGATTTAACTGGAGAATTTCGGTACGCACGGCAACTTACTGGGGGTTCTGTCTTCTTACCTCAGTGAGAGACGTCAATTTGTGAAGTTACCTCATGGATCTCGTCTGAGTGCCCTGATAGAATATTTTTTAATGATATCCAGGAATTTTTTCTTTCTTCGCAGATTGCTTTATACGATGACGACTTACAAAAGTTTAAAACTATTTCCTGTGGTTCGGATTATGCGTAATTACAGGCTGCTATGGATAGTTTCACTAACTATGGTCAATCAAATAAAATGTTTCTGAATTACTCTAAGTATAGTACTATCCATTTTATTAAGCAGATTTTGTCCTGTGCATGTCATTTTTTATCTTGATAATGTTGCCCTAAAATCTGTCACTCAAAACAAGGACTTAAAAGTAATTATTGTTGAAATATGAAATTAATGTTTGAAACTCATATCAATAATAATATCGACACAAATGTTTTGATAGTTAAAGAAAATCCCGCATCCTTAAATATAACTGCTGAAGAAAGATATACAAAAATTTTAAAATAGACAGAAAAACAAACTTAATTTAAATAAAAATAAAACGACAATTGTTAATTTTTGCCAGCCCATCAATGTAGAATTGTTTGAAGGTACCGATTTGCATTTACGTTCAGCAGATCAATCTAAACTGCTGGGGTCATTCTCGACGAAAACTTAAAATGGCATCCCCATATTCAGGGTCTTTGCAGTAAGTTGCGTAGCTGGTGTTATGTAAGTTTATGTCTATGCACTGCAGTAAGGAAATACTTTTATCTCTTTATTACGCCAACATCCACTCAAGAATTAGATATGGAATATTAAATTGGGGGATGAGTGCTAATGTCGATAGAGTTTTTGCATTGCAAAAGTATGCCGTTCGTATTGTTGCCGGCCTAAAATTCAGAGAATCATGTAGAACTACTTTTAAAAATTTGAAAATGTTGACTGTAGCAGGTATATATATCTACGAGGTTTGTAGCTTTGTTTATCAACATAGATCTGCTTTCCAGGAAGTAAGGTCAGACCACAATTATAATAACAGATTAAAAATGCTTCTATTGCCTGTGAATCATCGATCTGCTCTTTTTCAAAAATATATTTATTTTACCGGATGCAAATTTTTTAACAAGTTAGATGCAAATATTAGAGATGCTGTTAATGTAAAAATTTTCAAAGGAAGATTGAAAAACTACGTTTTAAATAAAAAAAGTTATAGTTAGGACGAGTTTTATATATAATGTTATTTTTTTTAATATTGGTTTTATAATAGTTTTAAAAATCACATGACGTTTTCTTCAATTTTTGTAATTATTTATTTGCATTTTATTTGAAGAAATAAATGTGTTGAATTTGAATTGAATTTTGAAAGCCCTCAGAAATCTCAGTTTCATACTAAAGGTAACTAATTTGAATCATCAGTCAGTAATAAAGCTTTATAACACGGTTGTTAGATCCATGTTTTTGTGAAGTATTGAAGTGTGTTCTCTGGAATTCGTCTTATACCAAATATATTAATTTAATAAAAAAAATATATTAAAAAAAGTTTAAGATTTATTAGATATAAAAACCTCTCTACTTACGAAAGTAATCTCTAATATTTTACCATTTAGAAAGTAAAAATATTTCGATATATGCTTTATGTACCGAACTCTCAATAACTTCGCGGATTCTGAAACAATCACGGCATTTATATACTTGAACTGTAATCCATACACGGTGAAACATTGAAACATTTTATTGGTACTTGAATGTACTACAATTCGGAGCCGCGGTAAAGAGACAACGTTCTTGGAAGGACACCCTGGCCTATATAAATAAGTTTGGTAGGTTCAAGGAAGCAATGGAGGTGGTTGGGGTAAGATCTTGGGGTAAACCGCAAGGGCCATATTTGGCCTACCGGCATGGCTTCGGCCTTCCCCCAATTTCTTCTACTACTATTACTGCAAGTATTACAAATTATTTCCATAAATTTCCTTAGTAAGGTCTCTTAACAATTATAAAAGCATTATATAAATTATGATGAACTGGATACTGCTCTTTTGAACCTTCTTTCTTTTAAAAAAAAACTGTTTGAAGTGCCTTAAGGAATTAATGAGAATTGACATGGTTTGGTTTTTTTGTTGTAAGTGTACTAACCTTTTCTTTGCCTCTAAAAAACTCGAAGCTTAGCTTAAAAATTTATTAGTTTGTGGAATGATGTAAATGGTCAGAGTAAATAAATAAGTAAATCATTTTTTTTAATTGAATTATTTCCAGCCAATTATTAAGGTTTATTGCACGGAATGAATAACTTACAAACCTAATTTAATTTCAATGTACAAATAAATAATTAAATAGTTAATGAAACAAAAGAATCAAAGTAAACTTTCTGAATAAATTGTTTTCAGAAAAAAATTTATCACGCATATATGTTTTATACTTTTTAAAGCATCTGATAAATTATCATAATTTGATAGTCCCATCATGAAAGATTCTTTTTTTGCTAAACTTACTTTTTGCTAAACCATTTTGTAAATTTACATAAGCAAACAATTTGTCTTATAGTTAAATTGATCCACTGATTTTCACATAATCTCTAGAAATTATGAAACCGAGCAACGAACAGCCGCCGAGGTAAAAGAAGATATATCCCAACATTATCGGCTTAAAAGAAGTTTGGAAGAGACCTTGCCTAATCTGATATTTATTGGCCCATTTTATGTTCTGATAGACCACCTAAGAATGTTTCTAATCAATAAACGCCAGGAAATTATTAATAAGTTACTGGACTTGTTTGCCGTTAGAATGAAAAAATGTGTAGAAGAGGTGAATATAAATTAGTATATTTTGACTTTTAGGGCTTGACTGTTGATATCTGGAATTGAGATATAAAAATATTACTTAAACACATGACTTGCATTAAACATACAATTTCTTTTACTTATCAGAAGTCAGATTTAAGAAACATCGAATGCAGTTAGTTCTTATATAGGCGATCGCCTGTAAAAATTTATTCCAGATTAACAAATTATATTATCTTTCAACTTCTCTTTCAAAATAAACAATTTGTTAGGATGGAGTTCTAAGACGAAGCGTATAAGATATTTTTTAAAACCAAGGTAAAATGGACGTCGCTCTTATTAAAAAAATTGTTTTATCAAGGAAATAGATAGAAAACACAAACTTGATTTTATTTGTCATCCTTACCTACAGAGCGTAATTTAATGAAAAAGTAAAACAAATATATTTTAGTTTTCTGGAGTCATTTTTTAGACCTTTCAAAAAAAAATTACGTCTCGTAAGTATTTCGCAATATGAGAAAAACATAATTACGCCACACGTTTTTATTTTTAGTATTTAAGCCTAAATCGTACAAAATGAGCCAGGAAAGCGACTTTATTATTCCTTTTTAGTGCATTTTAATAAAATATTGCCATTTAAAAGGAATTTTTCTATTTTCTTTTATTTATAACTTTTCGATCTTTTAGTAAGAACTAGAATGTAAACCTTACGTTAAACAGCAATAGTAAAGATACCACCTAAAATTACTATCAATAACACTGTCCGATTAGCAATTAATCAAACTTGTCGACCACTAAAACTTTAAACGAGATAAAAGACAGGAAGAAAACCAACTAACTCTACTACTCTCAATTAGACATAGTTCTTTAATAAAAGATCTTTGATAAAATATTTTTCATAAAGCAATATTTTATCAAACTTTTATAATTTAGCAAACGTCGTGCCTTTTAATAAGATATTTTAAAATGTCTAGGGAAATAATAGCACGATTAGTTGGAACAATAAAAAAATAATTAAGTATTAACTGAGATTTCGAAAAAGGTAAAAGCAAGCAAGGCTTACCTCTCTACTGGACAGGGTATTAAAAAGTTTCTCTGTCTATTTCCAGACAGTAAAAAAGTTTATTTGAAAACTCCTCACGAACATTTTGAAATGTGCCGGCATCTATATTGTGACAGACAGCAGTTATTCTTTGCTGTAACTCCAAAATAGAGTCTGGCTGGGTTAGGTATACTTTTTGTTTCAGGTAGCCCCATAAAAAAGTCGCTGGGTGTTAAGCCGAGCGACCTAGCAGGCCATTCGACAAACCAAAACGCACAGGCGGTACCGGTATCGCTAGCATCTGGCACATCATGGCACCCAAGCCCCACTTTTAATATTGCAAGTTTTAAATTTACACAAAAAAGTAATATTTACACTGACACGTGGGAATAAGAAAGTTGGGTAAACCATATCGCATGGCGTGTGAAAGTAGCGACCCTCAATTTAAATTCGAGATGGTGTTTAGCGGGTTAGGGACATAAATCAAACCTCATTTTTTTAAAATTGGCCGACGTTTCGACGATTTATTTGTCGTCTTCTTCAAATGGTGATTACCACTAAATACATTAAAACACAAGGTGGCAAACAAGTAAAACAACAAAGGACATTAGCAGGTTCGGAGCTTTAAAACATTCAAAAAGGATTATTCAGAAAAACAAAAAACGCAACTAAACAACTCCGGAACCCACTGCAGCAAAACGACGACTAATGGTTCATTAGTCCATTTTGGTTTTGTGAGATTTAGGATGTTTGCAAAATTATTTTAAAAATATATTTATCTCCTTTTTTAAAAAGAGAATTTTCCCTGTATATTTTCTGGTACGGCCCGGCCGTCATTGCATGAGATCATACACTGAATGTTTTCCCTCTCCATTACATCCATATGTGTATGTTCTTGTCACGGTTTAAAAACTGTCAAATATTCTAAGCCATCAAGTTTTATCGATTTACTCCATTATGTTTATATATTTTCATAATAAAGTTATATGTATATCAAAAAACTACCCACAATAATTAACCTTAGACTTTAAAACATTGTTTTATGGTCTAAGTAATTAACTAAGGTCTTTAAAGAATTACAAAAATGTGATAATAAAAATATACGCTAAATTTACGTCCCTTACGAGTAGTTTTTGCAACCTTGTATTTTCCTTGCCTAAAACGATTCTTAAGACATAGAAAATACGTACGAGCTAAATGTCGCCCGTTGGGATATCTCTGAGCATACAACTCAGCTGCATTTCTCGAGTTTTTATGACATTCTTTAAGTATTAATAACATATCCACATTCTCCTTTTGAGTATACATTATTTTAACTAAAAATTATAAGTACTGAAATTTAGCGAAAATTAACAAACTTTTACGTAGGCATATAAAGCTTATGTTACGATCACTCCCTTTATGACTCTTTAGTTTTTCAAAGAAAAGTTGATAACAAACACACTGCATAATAATATGCTGCATGGTTTTCCATGGCACACTTGATGAAAGTAAGTAAATAATAAATTTGTCTTTTATTCCTGTATTGCATTAAATAAATAAGTAATATTACATTCGCCAAAAAATCCTCTTTTTAAAAAATGCTTGTTTAAAAGGGGTTCATATCTATCATACTAATCGCTAAAACCTCGCGACTGTATTTTTCTGGCATTATCGGAGATCCTTAGATTAGTTCGCAAGCGATCATGGTCACCTAGTTGCAATTTTATAAGTGGCTCTAAAAAAATAAAGTGGGCGCAAAAAGTCTTAAAAATGTCACATTAACCCATATTTGACAACATCATTCACTTTCGGTTTAACCGGAAGTGGCGCCACCTATACATTTTATTTTATTTTTATTTAAATTCCGATAAAACTTGAAATTATTGAAATATCAGTTTTGAGATTTTTGAAATCGGAGCAAACATGGCGGAGCTATAGGCATTTTTTATTTTGTTTAGTTTGTTTTTAATAGTTATTCGAATCCATTTATTTTTAAAATTAAAATAACAACAATATCTTTTTATTCTATTTTTTGCTAAAAATTGAATTGCTTCCATAATTAGTTTTTAAATATTTGAAATAAACCACAAATAACCTAATTAGTATTTGCGTATTTTATCTTAACATACTACTTACGCTCAGACCGATAATAAAATATGAAATTATTAGAGGCGGCTAAGAAATGAATTAATGTAAAATTGCAAACGAAGGATGGGAACTGTTTCATATTTTAAGTAAGCATTGAAATATTTATTCAAATGCTAATATATGCTTTATATTTTTATTTATTCAGTCACATATGCTTGTGTGATGTTATATAAAAGCTTAGCTAGTTTTTTTCGTCGATTATAAAAATTTAGTAAAATATATATTTTACATTTAAAAAAAGGAATAAAATTGTAGTTTTATCATATGTCTTTTTTATTTGATGCTCATGGTTTTTATGAAAATAAATTAAAATTATTCATAAAAGTCCTAACAATCTTTCTATGTCTTATAAAAACGGAGATATAAAGCATTTTTACTCTTAAACTATTAAACATTAATGAGTCATTTGACATTTTTGACTAATTGACCATTGAATTACCCAAAAACTACAATTAGTACTAAAAAACTTTAAACAACGTTTAACTCATATTTTTACGCTATATAGTTAGCTATAATTTTAATTTCACACTATTTTTGTTTTGCTTGCTTGGGTTTACGCATTTTTTGCGCATCTTGTGTATCGTATGGGACATTTTTTGTAAACTGTAAAACTGTAAAGTAAAACTAACTTTTTAATAGGTAAAGCTTTTTATTAAAAATAACTTCTTTTGCTAAAGTTGATAATAAAATAGTTTTCCACATGTTAACTAGAATTACAGAAACCCAGCCAATCCTGTATATTCGAGCTCTAAAAGTTGCAATATACCTTAATATAATGATACTACAAATACTTATAAAGCTTGCAAAGAAGTGATTTGCAAAAATATACACACCACCAAGTCTTCCGATAAGGGGGCCACTAGTTTTCAGGTACAATTCTAAAACTATAGAGACTCATTTGTAACTATCTATGCGACAAAGTATATTCTGAATATATTAATTTTAAAAATTATTATACTTTAAAGCTCATAGCTGATGAAGGAGGTAGTGGTTTTTAATTAATACAATGCCAATATTTGCTGATTTTTAAATATTTATTTCATTATTAAAAATATCAAATGCGCATCTTTGAGGAATAATTTTACCTATTCTAAAATTATTGCATTTTTTAATCACTATAATAATATATACATTTGTCTTATTTCTACGGATAGTAGTAATATTATATTTCTTTTAACCTTCTTAGCTCCTTCAGGAATACAAAAATATTATGGTGAAATTGGCGATAAAGCCAGAAAGTATCGAACATATTTTTGATATTCGAGATTGGATGGAAACTATACCGATGTCAGTAAAATCTTTAGAAGAAACTTGCAAAAGATATCTTTTGGTAAGTTAAGATTGCTAATAAATATCTAATAAATGTTATTACCAAAATTATGCATGGGGATGGGTTCTTCTCAAATTTTTCTTTTTTTTTTAATTTCTAAACCTCTACTAGTCTTATCTATGAATAAAAATTATAAAAATAGGTTACGATGTCCCCTAGGCGAACATTTCTTCAGCTCGAGATTGTGGGTCAACGTCTTCCTAGAATATATCGTCTGATTGATAAGAGAGTAGAATAACCACAGACTAAATTCAATACTATCTCATCTATGATAACTTTAGGTTTCATTCCCCACGTCTTTCCCATGGTTCTGTGGTAGTGTCTATATAACATGTATGGCTTCCTTCTAAGACTCCTTTCCAAGAGAACATTCTAACTTAACTAGCAAACGAGCCAACTGTGGTATTACCTGTAATATATGCATGTTGTTAAACCAAGATATTTCTGTTGGCTAGGGCAATCGAAATTTTATGTAAGGTGGTTTTATCAAAAGTATCAATTTAAGTAAGAAAGACAATAAACTAAATGGATACGTCTGAAGGTATACCTTAGTGGTGGTAAACTGGCAGAGAGCTAGTATCATCTACTTTAATAGTCTACTCATTTTCGTAATAAAGGAAGAAATGTGCATTTGCTTCCTAATATACAGACAGTAAAGCAACTAGTGCTTCATATAACTACCACTTGAATTGTACGACATGCACGACGGGCTACCAGTTTAATTTTGCTTAGTAGATATCTCACTTGGCCAAACAATGCTCTTACAATCGTTATGTAACAAGAGTTACTTAAAGTAGTTTTTTACATTTGGCTTGCTTAATAAAACTTTGTTTATTGTGGTGTAAAAATTAGAATTGTTGGAGGTACAGTTGCCTTTTTTTATTATATTTTATTCCTGATTTTTTGGAAAAGAATCTTAATATTGTAAACCTATTACTTGTGTTCTTGAATTGCTCTTTTAGCAAAAGAGCCAAATATATCATTGTCTATAATATCAGCGTGATGATTTATATTCAAAGAAAACCTTAATAGTATTTTGTTAAGGAAATAAATGTTTTGAACATATGTCAGCAATTAGAGGGCTTTTATAAATATTTTTAGTTCTATTTTCAATTAATTAATTTAAGACAAGACATAGAGTCTAAATATAATATATTTGAGGAAGAAATAATTTTTAAATATAAATTCATAGCATGAATAGCATGAAAATGAATATTTAGGAATTTGAATTGAAGTATACAGTTCTAACAAAGTTATATATACCACAAATAAGTAGCCCATCTTATAACATTTTTTCTTTTCCAAAATATTAGAAAGGAATTTTGATTGATTAAATAGAACAAAATTTTGAATTTTCATACCATAACAGCGTTGTCATAGTTTCTATTATTTCCGAATTTCTGTTAATAGCTGTTATTTTTTATATTGGACACCCTATATTTGTTCAACCATGAGTCAAAATAAAACATTCGTAAATCATGGGTGTCTAGATATTGTTGAACTTAAACGCGTATTATGGTTTTATTAATCGATTTTTTTTTAACTGCATATTGTTGTGTGGTATCAAATTACTCGTATTAATATCCTCTTCCCATAAAAAAATGGAATATTTCTAAAAAATATGGTTAAGTGATATTTAAATAGGTATAAACTATGTTTAGTGAGTAATAGATCGAAAATACTATTTTCCCAGGCTGCTTAGTCGTAAATTAATCATTTTTGCTAAATCATAGCACACTATTGTGCATAATAAAAATCAAATAAAAAATAAAATGACATAAATGGATTATAGTTATACTGTATCATTCTATACAACGATTCTAATTCTAAAATAAAAGAAGATATGGCAACGCTGCCATAGTAAAAAAAATCAATTTTAAAATCTTGAAAGGAAAAAAGTTATAAGGGTTTTCTTATTTTACATCACGTTCCCAGGAAAGTAAATGCCAGCGGTTGGTTGTCTGCCTGTCTGATGAAATTACAGAGATTGTTATCACTAAAAGAAAAAACAACATGTTTGGAAAGTGTAGTAAATCACATAACTTAGAAAAACCAAATGGATATTTCTCGTAATCCACACGCTATCATGCACCTAAAAATTATGAACAAGGGAGTAACTGATATTGTCATGCTGTTCCATTTGCAAAATATTAATTTGCTGAAATTAGATTTTTTACTAAATCATAATTTATACAAGAACCTTTTCGAATAAAATGTTACAAGACTAAAGTTATGCAATAAGCTAAAAGTTGTCATGCTCCTATAGATTATGAACAAGCGAGAATTCGATACTTTTATTGTGTTTCATTTGCAAGAGATTACTTCGTAACTATCCGGAATTAGCTGAAAAGAAGTAAATATTTAAATTAACGAATATTTTCTTAACTGTGTGTAAATCACAATTTTCTACCAAGATTAAATCAAGTTGTAAACTTCGTCTTTCCGCATTTCTTTGCAGTGCTCTTGCACCGATATTTCTTATGTTCCTGTCCTCATCGCTTTGATTTTTCGCTATGAAAGTGTCTGGCAGGATGTTAGAACATTGTAACGCGTGTAGGTTTTCACATGCCTGTTTTGGTTACGTGTTCTACATATTTTAAATGGTGGTTAAAGTTATTTTAATAGTGTCTTCGTTGTAACGTTGATACAGAGCCCACGTTTAGACCGTTTTGTCCATATGATTTATTTGGTAACTGCGCTGCACTACACGGAAACATATAAAGTAAAACACTAACAATTTTTAATAATGAGGTAAATAATAAACGTCTTGCTTTTAATTCTGTGGCAATGAAATTTTTTGTGATATTACTACAAGCTTCTTTAAAATACTAACAACGTTGTCATCATACACCATTTTGGGCTACATGTACTGTAATTAACTCTACAAAAAAAAGTGTTTATTTGGATGGATATTTAATAATAAGCCATTGTACAGGATGTCCCATTTTCGATAATTTTACGGTGTATCTCGGTTATTAATAAAAATAAAAGGACGCGGCTTTTTGTCAGTGCTGTGCTACTTTTTTGTGAAATTTACGATGCCGTAATCAAAGTTTTCATTGCTCGCTTTGTTTTTGAGATATATGGCTAAATTGAAAATGTTGCATTTTGAATAACCTTCGTATCTCGGTTGTTGTTTTATTTATCAAAACGGCAACAACTGAATCTGACACACTTTTTTACGTAGAATCCAGTAGCGTATTCAGTTTTTTAAACTGTAAGGAATATTTTTGAAATATGACACAAATGTATCATTTTTTAAATGGAACACATTTTTATGTGTTATTAAATCCATTTAAAAAAAATAAAAATTAATATTTATTACAATAAATTATAAAAATTAAAGTAATTAGATATAATAAAAGAAAATCTTTCTGGCAAAATTTGCCTCTTTTGATGTATCTCCGTTATTAATGAAGATAAAATGAACTAGTTTCCACAATGCTATGCTACTTTTTTTTAAATTACGATGGCTTATTCAACATTTTCGTGGCTCGCTTGGTTTTCAATCTTTTTTAGTTCTTAACTTACCGGAAAAACAAAATTGGTATGTTAAGGAGTTTTTTGTGTATATTTTAGCAGCCTAGTTAGTTTTTTGTTTTACCTATTTTTAGATATTGCTCAAAATTTGCTTTTTTATCATAAAACACCCTCTGTAGTATTAATAATTTAAATGAAGTCTATTTTTAGCTTTAAAAAATATGTAATAATTGAGTAATATTTATTTTGAAAATTATGGCTGTATTAAGTGATTTTAAAGAGTTTCCTTAACATTTAGTACCAGGAGGAGAAGATATGAAAAAGTAGGCTGCAATGAAAATAAGTATAATATTTTCTTTGATAGCTTCACAACGCTTACCGAAATGTGCCAAATATTTTTTTTCCAATAAGTTTTTATGATTTTCGATTCAATGAGAATTCAAACCTTAAAAAATATGATATTCATATATATATATATATATATATATATATATATATATATATATATATATATATATATATATATATATATATATATATATATATATATATATATATATATATATATATATATATATATATATATATATATATATATATATATATATATATATATATATATATATATATATATATATATATATATATATATATATATATATATATATATATATATATATATATATATATATATATATATATATATATATATATATATATACATATATTTATATATATATAGATTTGGTAAGAGTTTCTTGACCTTCCTTTTATATTGTTAATATATATAATTTTCTTGGGTATAGGTCCGAAAAAAGAAAGTAATTGTGACTGAGGTTTTGGTAGTGTCACATATATATATATATATATATATATATATATATATATATATATATATATATATATATATATATATATTTTCAAAAAACGAATCAATAAATTTTACAATAATCTGGGTCACCAAAAAACAAATCAGTCAAATAAAACAACAAAAAAAAGTTACTTGACACTACCATACATACAGGGGCTATCCGAACAATTTAATCATTTATTCTCTAAATATAACGTACAAGTTGCCCATAGGGGATATAATTTGCTGAATCAACATTACACAAAACTTAAGACAAAACATTCAAAATTTCAAAAAACACATATAGTATATCAGGTACCATGCAAGGATTGTGATGGTGTGATTGGGCAGACACAACAACATCTACAGTCAAGATTACATGGCCACAAGTACGATAAGAAAAACCAAACTGCATTATCTAAACACGCACAACAAAATAATCATACTTTCGATTTTGACCGAACAAAGATTTTAAAAACTGAGTTACATAAAAAGAAAAGGGAAATCTATGAGTCAATAGAAATAAAAAAAAAACAAACATGCCATAAATGACAAAAAGGATATAGATGTGTTAAATAGAATCTATTTCGGTATAATATAACTAAAGTAAATACTGCCCCTCCCTTCCATACCAACGATGGGTTATTTTCTTTAAAAATAATAAATTCCAAATCAGTGTGATATCGCCTAAGAGCGAGCAGCAAACGATATGTTGTTGTCGTCTTTTTTGTTATTTTCGTATGTTCGTAAAAATAAGTGAAATTTGTTCTTTATTAAGATTTTAATTTTAAAATGATTAATTACGTTTCATGGTAAGTTAAAAGTGATAGGTTTTTATTGTGAAATGCAGGGTTTTGTTTGAAAGGCAAGGGTGTTCCTGCCGAAACGTCAAAAATTATATTTTTTTAAAATTGACAATATATGTGACACTACCAAAACCTCAGTCACAATTGCTTTCTTTTTTCGGACCTATACCCAAGAAAATTATATATTAACTATATATATATATATATATATATATATATATATATATATATATATATATATATTGCAGATATATTTTCCAAGATTAAACTAAATTTAATTAGTCATGGAGAAACTGAATCATTGATGAAGTTAATCTTTTATCTTTTGGCTAATGTCGAGTCCTTCAACTTCATTTAGGGCTACTGAGACACAAGTTGAAGTATTTAAAGGGAGTGCTCAAGAACAAAAACAATAAATATAAATATAAACCTCACAAGGTTAAAATCGTCCAACACTTGCACCCTAGAGATGCGGAACGTCGTCTAAAGTTTTGCAAGTGGCTCTTTCAAAATATTCAGCTGAATACTAATTTTGGCCAGACAGTAGTATTGTGGGATGAGGTATATTTTTCCAACGTTGGTATTTTTAATAGACATAATGATAGATTTTGGCATTGCCAGCGTTGCCTGTTGTACTTTAGGAAGGCGTGTTGTTATCGTATCTACTAGGGAAGCCTTTTAACAAACAGATACTTAGAAATATTAGAGGCTGTTATTACTGAATTGTTGGATAATGTTCCTTTGGTACATTAACAGCATTTATTTTTAATAGAAGGGAGCGTCTGTACCAAATGCTGAAATAATACGCCTTTTCGATTATCATCGCTTCCCGGAACTTTCATAATATATCGATAATACTCTTAAACTATATGAAAAAAAAAATGTTTGAAATTTGCGTAAGGGAAAATGGTAACAATTTTCGTAGTAATTATTTATCAAAGTTAAAAGCACATAAATCCCCATTTTGAGATATTTATTTCGTACTTCATTAATATATACTTATAAGATAATTAATTTTTACTTTTTAGAAAAATTAGTTTTATTTAAATGTTCAAAAGCAATTTTTTAATTAAAAAATATCTAAAGTTTGTTGAAGATATAGTAACCCCGAGAAATACCTGCATTAGTAGTAGTAGTAGGTTTCACAATGTTAATTTAAGGAAAATAAAATCCCAATAAGATAACCTACATAATTATCTAATAATAAGATTATTAAATTAAAAATAATGATCATGGCCCACTAGTATAAAATGTAAAGGAAACTAATTAACTCACTTAATACGATCATAGTTTTCAAAACCAGGATCAATTGTTACATATCTTCCTAAAGCTAAATAAAGCTTTATTTAAAAATATTATTAACGTACAGGGTGTACTATTTAAAAACGCAACTTTAAGCAATATGTAATACTTAGAAAAACTAATTAGGCTGCTGAACTCTACGCAAGAAATTCCTTATGAACCATGTTTTGCATTTTCGATAAGATAGTAACTAAAGGGAGGGGTGCTTGAAAATTAAATTTTTAAAATTTCGCCCTGTATCTTAAAAACGAAGCAAGATATGAAAATTTTGATCGTAAATTTTACAAAAAAGTAGCATAGTACTGTGGAAGCCACATTCTTTTATCGTCACTAATCACAGCAACAGGTAAATTCTGCAAGAAAGATTGACTTTTGTTATACTTAGTTACTTTAATATTTTTATAATGTACTATATTAAGTAATAATTTTGATTTTCTTTAAAATATCGATTAAGTTAAATAGTTTTTGCAGTTACATGGCCTATTATACTTATTTCTATTATAAAACTCGTTTTTTGAAATTTTTTGGTATTTCTGAAAACCGTATAATATCGTTTTAAGGAGAAATAAAAATCGGATTTAATAAACCCTAAAAATACAGGGTGTTCCATTTAAAAAGGATAGGTTTGGGTAGTATAACAAAAATTGCACATCTAGTTAAAAAACTGAGTATACGACTGGATTCTATATAGAAAAGTGTATCAGATCCATTTGTTGCCCTCCTGAGAAGTAGTAAAAAGATAACAGTGATACGAGGTTAGTTCCAAAATGCAAAATTTTCAATTTTGTCCAATATCTCAAAAACTTAACGGGCCATGAAAACTTTGATTACGGCATCATAAGTTTCATAAAAAAGTAGCACATAATTACGTAAACCGCGTCGTTCTTTCTTTACTAGTAATAGAGATACACAACAAAAGTGGAAACATCATGAACAGACTATTTTTCATTTTGACACATAAGATTAGATTTTAAATTTCTTTCCCTTATTACTTTTTCTGTAAAAATAATAAATTAAAATCGAAAAAAAATAGGACCCTCAAGAAAAGCAAATATTGTTGTGTAATACTTAGGTTTGAAACAAAGGGTAGCAAAATGAAACTACATGTTCACCTTAACATTACCCAAAGTATATTCTCAATCCTTTTTAAAATGCAATCTAATTGCCATATACGCTCGGGAAGGTGGTTGACCTGCTGACATAGCAAAACAGGTTATTGCGTGGTTGCCCATTATTGCAACAAGTTGAATTTGATACAATACATTTTATATAGGGTGTTTTCTCTATATATTACACCTCCCCGGGCAATTAAAAGAATTTCAATTTATTTTCAAAATTTGAAATTCGTAAATAAAATACAATTACTAGAGACCAAATGTTAAAATACACTATTTAAACCATTTTTTTTTTTTTTTTTTTTTTTTATTATCTTATTTATCTAAATATATGAAAAGAAAAATAAAAACTCAGATATAAGAGAAGGAAAATAGCGTCATATAGTGAAAGTAGGAAAGAAAATAGATAGGTCTTTTAGAAAAAGGTTATTAGAAAATACATGCAATAGTATAGTAATATAGAGCCCTTATTATTATAACTTAATTTTAATTAGCTATTATACAACTTAGTTCTATTTTTATGGACTAAAATATGTTTCTTATCTTTAATTATTTTTACATTTGGTGCAACATCTTCTACCACTAAATATGGCCCCAGGAAGCAAGGGCTGGTAATTTTCTCACCAGTTTCGTTTTTGATTAAAACTCTATCGCCCTTTTTATACTGAATGGGGTTTACTTTTAAATCAAAATTTTCTTTTCTTTTAGATTTAGAAAGTATTAAGTTATTTCTTGCATCATTTTGAGCTGTTTGTAACCTATATTTTAATTCAATGGGGTAGTTATCAAAATTATAAATAGGATCAACTTCATTATTTAAATTATTTGGTAATTGGCATTTTTTTCCAAAAACTAGTTCAAAGGGAGAGTATTTGGTTTCCGTATGTACTGCAGTATTATAAGAAAAACACCAGTACGGAAGCCATGTGCTCCATGCAGAATCATGGTTTTGAGTTTGAATTCTCAAATAAGCACCTAGAATTTTGTGAGAGGCCTCTAAACTCCCGATACTCTCGTGATGATACGCCGTAGAATGAATCTGTTTTATACCTAACAAGTTACATGTTTCTGCCATAGTGTGAGAAATAAACTCGGTACCCCTATCTGAAGCAATTTCCTGAGGGATACCATATCTTAAGATAAAGTTATCCACCAAAGATCTTGCCACAGATACGGAATCCTTGTTTTTAAGAGGGTAGGCCTCTACATATTTTGTTAACTCACACTGAAGTGTTAAAATATAAACAAATCCATTTACGTCTACCGGAAGTGGACCAACAATATCTAAATATATTTTTTGAAAAGCTGTTTCAGCTGTAGTAGTTATTACCATTGGCTCTCTAGTATAATGATTCGAATGTTTTTGTCTTTGACACATGTCACACCTTTTTACAAAATTTCGAACATCGCTATCCAGACCTGGCCAAAGATAATACTTTTTAATATTATTTGTCATTCTATTTATTCCAGCGTGACCACTGGTTGGTAGTAAATGAAAATCATTAAGGATTACTCTTTTTTCGTCTTTGTCCATTACTTTTTTAATACCTTTTACAACATTTATACGGGGGCCCCTCCAATTAGTATAATTTTTTATTTTACTACCAATAAATTTAATAAACTCTGTATTATCATTATTTTTATTAATAACTAATTCTTTAATTTCAGCCTTTTTACTTATTTCTACCAAATCTTTCACCATTTCGTCTCGCGCCAATGGTGATAAAGCTTTTTGGTCTAAGTATAGGGTAAAATGTAATGGAATATAATAAAAGTCTCCCACTTGTTGAGTGACATCTTTTGACAATTTTTTAATTTTTAAGGATGGTATTATAATTAATTCGGTACAGTTAGTGGGTTGCTTAAGAATTTCCACAATATTCGGGTGATCAAGCCAAATATTTTCAGTACTTTTCTTAATTAACTCGTCTTCCTGTCCGTCTCTACGTTTACTCTGTGCTCTGGTTAAAACTGCAATCATACCTTCATTCATATCTTTTAATTCGTTTGAGGACAAGATTATTCTCGATAAAGCATCGGCTGTAACATTATCTTTTCCTTTGATATATTCGATATAAAAGTCATATTCTTCTAGACACAAACGAAATTTTGTCAATCTGCTACCAGGGTCTTTTTGCGTAAAAAGATAAATTAATGGTTTGTGATCGGTTAAAATTTTGAAACGACGGCCATACAGATATGGTCGAAAATGCTTTACAGCCCAATAAATTGCTAAAAGTTCTTTATGTATAGTAGGGTAGTTAATTTCTGCTTTATTTAAACTACGACTAGTGAACGCCACTGGTTTATTATTTTTATTTGATAACACTGCTCCTATAGCAAAAGCAGACGCATCTGTTTGCAAAATAAATTCATTTTCATTCGAAAAATCGGGATAATCTAACACCGGATGCTTAATCAGCGAATTTTTAAGACAATTAAAAGCTTTATCACATTCGTCCGTCCACTCAAACCTAGCGTATTTTTTACATAATTTATTTAGAGGAACTGTAATTTCTGAAAAATGTGGTATAAATTTTCGATAATAATTGGCAAAAGCCACGAAGCGTTTAACTTCATCTGCCTTTTTTGGAATAGGATAATCTTTTAAAGCTTTTATTTTATCAGGGTCAGGTGATATTCCTTCAGAACTTATTATATGACCCAGATACAGAATTTCTTTTTTCAAAAAATCGCATTTAGCAGGATTTAATTTTAGGTTTACTTTTCGCAATCTAGAAAAAATATCTATTAGATTTTTATTGTGTTCATTAAGGTTTCTGCCAAATACTATAAGATCATCAAGATAAACAAAGCACTTTTCGTAATTTAAGCCCGCCATCGCTATGGTCATTAACCTTGAAAAGGCACTAGGGCTAATTTTTAACCCCATTGGTAACCTTCGCATTTGCCACTGACCGCGATCTGTAGTGAAAGCTGTGTATTTTCTGCTTTCTTCCTCTAATTCGACCTGATAATAGCCCTGGCTAAGATCTAGATGTGAAAAATAAAGTGCACCTGCTAGGGAGTCTAAAATATCGACTACACTCGCAATCGGAAATTTGATATCTAATATATATGGGTTCAAAAATCTGTAGTCCAATACTAACCTAGCTCTTCCCTCATTCGTATCGTTTTTCTTTGGTACAAGCAACAAAGGTGAAGACCACTCACTCTGCGCACTCTCAATTATTCCATCCTGACACATTTGAGAAATTTGCCTATTTATTTCCTCTTTATGTACTTGAGGTAACCTATATGGCTTTCTATAGACCGGCTGAGTATCTGGTTTAACTTGAATTGACTGTTTATATAAATTAGTAACTGTAAGCTTATCTCCTGGCATATGAAATATATTTGAGAATTTGGCACAAATTTGCTCTATAGAATCTCGTTCCTCGCGGTTTAGATGATTAAGCTTAAGAATTTTAAATAGTTCTTTAACTCGAGTAGCCGAATTTTCTTGGCTGTTAAATTGATGACACTCATAATTGCTTAAACTTTCCGCTTTTGGCGAAAAATTTCTCAAATGTACCTCTGTCTCTCTTGTATTCAAAATTTTAATTGGTACTTTACCATTTATCGGTTGTGCAATTACACCAGCCATGAACACACCCTCACATAATTCACCTTGCATAAGTACACATTCATCCTCTAACCCTGTAGGAACATACTGTATAATTTCGCACCTAGGGGGAACACTTAATATATTCTCACTATCCGCATTTAATTTTAATGTATTTATTTTATTATACTGATTTAAAATAGTTAAGGTATTTTCTTCGTAATCTAATTTAGCCTTAAAAGTTTTCAAAAAATTTTCTCCAATTATGCCATCACTTTGACATGGTAAATTATTAAAAATATAAAATTTTTGCTTAAATATCGCATTTTCTATACAAAGATCTAAATAAACATATCCCACAGATATTAAATTACCTCCTATGCCTTTAATTTCAATATTTTCTTTGTGTAACTGTATTTTTGAATTTAAACAACTTAATTTAAGGGCACTTAATGATGCACCCGTATCTACCAAAAATTTTAAGCTTTTACCATTGACACAAAAAGAAACAGCATTCGAGTAGTTTTTTGAATAGGTAAAAATATTATTAAACTGTTTATTTTTAGTATTTTTAGGCACGAAAAAATGTTGAATCTTGTATATCAGCTGAGGATTGTTCTGAATTTCCGGTGTGCTCCGCAAAATGCATTCGGTGACCTACTGCCCGAGATCCTCTCCTATTACCGCTCGTAAATGTACGACCACCGTGATTTCTAGAAAACCGCTGATTATTAAAATTACCTTGATTAGTCGAAGCGTTTCGTCGACAATTTGAATTGTTATTTCCTCCGTTATTAAAATTCTGATAATTATTATATCTACCAGAATTTCCTGTTCTATTATTTGGTCTTCTGGAAAAATTTCTAAAATTTCCCCTTCCTCTGTGAGAAAAATAAAAAATGTGTCCTGAATTATTTTGATTACCCAGCTCTTCATCTTGAGCTGCCCTTATTGCGTCCTTTAAGAATTCAAAATTTCTGGAAGATATAATTGTGCCCAGCCTTTGATTTTTAAGTCCGCATGCAAACCTTTTTATTGCAACCTTTTCGTTAATAGGTCTTAGAATATCAAAAGCATTGGCATTTCCGTCTGCTTGCGTAATGGTTAAATTTACAAAAATATCCTCTAACTCTTTACCAAAATCCGTTATACATTTTTCACCCTGTTTAGCAGAGAACAAGCGTGCCTGAAGGGCCGTATCTGATTTTTTAGTTAAGAGATGTTTTTTCATATCTAGAATTAAATTATTTACAGAATTATAAGTCAAACCTAATCGTAATTTGGCGTTGTTAGAAATACGCGTTTTCAAAACAAATTTAATTAAAGAAGGTTGACTATCATTATCAAGCGTTGACGAATAAAAATCTAAAGCCTCTATTAATTTAGAAGTTGTAGATTCTGTATCATCCATGACCGGTAAAAGGTTTGTAGCTATTTTTAGATCAAAAGAAGACATTTTTAATTTATCTTTATTAATATTTTTATTTCCAAACTCTAAAATTTCCTTATAAAGTTTTTTAATTTCTGTTATTATGTTATTAAAAGTCAAAATATCTTCTTTGTCTATTTCAGACTTTTCTATTTTTACGTTTAAATCAGTAATTTCCTTACCTAACTGAGAATATAAAGTTTTTGCCACTTTAACTTTTGATTCGACAATAGGGCTTTTTCGTCTTTCGCTATTTAATTTTACAAAATTTGTTCGAATATATTTAAATGAATGTAAAATTTAAATAAGTTTGTCTCCCATGAAATTAAAAATTTAATTCACTTATTAAACTTGCTAATTGGGTCCATATTTTTGCGATTATAATTATAAAACAATAACATAATATTATAATAATTAAACTTACATGCCTGCATTATTATTTACATTTTCAGTTACATTAACACATAACAAATTTTCTAACTCCATTTATAATTGTCTTTACTTTTTCTTTCTTTTTTTTTTTTTTTTTTTTTTTTCTACAAGAAAAATACCGCCCTAAAAAAAAAATTTAAGTTTCTTCCATCTTTAAATCATCCTTGGATTTTCGCAGCTCATTTTTATAAATTTCTCTTCTAATTGTCTGCCTTAGTTTCCTTTGAACATGTCTAATGGCCCATACTACTGCAACAATTGCCGTTGCCACAACCAAAATTATAAGCAAAATCTCTGCTAAGCTTAATCCCTTATTTTGGTCAACTATTTCACCTTTTGCATCGCCATTGGAGGCCTGATTAATTACAATCTCTTCTTTGGACTTGGCATTACCCATCTTAATAACTTCACAAAAAAATCGTCAAGTGGCAGGGTCGCCATGTAATACTTAGGTTTGAAACAAAGGGTAGCAAAATGAAACTACATGTTCACCTTAACATTACCCAAAGTATATTCTCAATCCTTTTTAAAATGCAATCTAATTGCCATATACGCTCGGGAAGGTGGTTGACCTGCTGACATAGCAAAACAGGTTATTGCGTGGTTGCCCATTATTGCAACAAGTTGAATTTGATACAATACATTTTATATAGGGTGTTTTCTCTATATATTACAGTTGTATAAAGCGACTTTTCGTAAACCCACGAACTAAAAAGTTTTTCCTATTAGCAAAACAATCAGGAACACCCTCTATTATTAATTCTGTGTAAACAGTAAGTAAAACACAACCAACATAAAACAAATCGGCGCAAAGAGAAAATTATGTGGGACAAATAAATTGAACTTTCCTATCTTAACTTTTTATTAAGAGGATACTATAGTGTAGGTACTCTTAGTATAAATATTTTTTTACTATTTTCCATTTTGTATCGTTTTAAAATGTGAAACGCCGATTTTAATTTGTACAGAGTCATCCAGTTTAAAGTGAACATAACTCATTTTTTAGTTTAAACAACTTTTTAAAACATTCAAGTGGTTCATTTTTACTTCTCTTGCAAAAGGAAAGTATTGTAATCGTGAAAAAATCAGCCTCCGAGATTTTTTCAGATCTTTACGTTTCAGGGTCCCTAGATGTCGAAAATATGTTTCGCGACATAGCTAAACTGAGGGTCATGGGGATAACCTGGTAACATTTTGGTAAAAATCCAATATGCTAAAACAAAATGGAGGCCTAGTGAAATGTTACAAAATTATTACTAAAAAACTTCTTATCCAATTTTTCTCAAATTTTGCACAAAAATCAAGTATTATGTAGGATTCAAATGGTAAAATTTTGGTACGAATCCAAGATGGCGGAACAAAATGGCGGTATGACAAAATATTTAAAAATTCACCCTGAAGATGGCTCATTTAAAATTGTATGCTATAACTAACTATGGTATAGAGATAAACTAGTAAAAGTGTGGTAATAATTCAAGATGGCGGCCAAATAAAATGTTTGTCATCATGAAAAAATTACCCTCTTAGGTTAAATATATCTTTAAGTTAAATGACAAAAAATATGTTTTATCTGTTTCCTTACGTCAGTTTGTGTGACTTTCTGTGAGTTCGCGGCATAGCTTAAAAACTACTTATCAGATTGACATAAAATTTTAGTTAAAAATTAATTGTGACCTGGTAATATTTTGGTAAAAATCCAATTTGCCTGAACAAGATGGCGTCCTAGTGAAACAATTTCTAAATAATTATCCAACTTACCTCAAATTTTGCACAAAAATCAAGTGTTACATAGGAACGAACTGGTAACATTTTGGTATAACTATATAAGATAGCAAAACAAAATGGAGGTATAATAAAATATTTAAAAAATCCGCCTGAAAAAACTTAATAGATTAATTTCAAGTTATTGTGCAAGCTTTAAGTGTCATATAGAGGTAAACTGGTAAAGTTGTGGTAAGAATTCAAGATGGTGGAACAAAATGGCGGATAAATATTTTTTTGTCAAATCAGCGTAAAAAAATCATATTCATTTGATTTTATATTTTACAAAAATTAAAATGTGATAAAGGGATAAATTGTTAAGAATTCAACATGACATAACAAAATGGCGGTGTGTGTCAATGTAAATATTACTTATTAAATGTATCCTAAATTATGCCCAAAAATCATCATCATGTGGCATAGGCAGAAACTTACAATATTGGTAGGAATCCAATATGATAGATCAAAATGGCCTCCAATAAAAATGTTTGGAAAGACAGTATATGTGCGTTCCTAAATGACTATGTACTGAACTAAATTGAGTCAGAATTCGCTATTCTTAAGAAGAGAAAATATTCATAACGAGGGCAGTTCCGGGAAAAGGAAATTTACTCAAAATAATTCAGTTTTTACTGAGTCAGTGTAACTTTTATTAAGAGCGCTGCTTCTGAAAATGTGATATTTCAAAAATTCTAATTTTTTCCACTCCAAATATATATAATCTATTTTATTTATTTTATATATTTATTTTAGCCATGTTTTATATATTTTTAATTTTATGATATACTATAGGTCACAAAATACTGCAAAATATCAAGTCAATATCATTAATAAATAACAAGGTAAGGTGTGCATTATACAATTATGAAGATATATTTCTCAATCAACATGGCAAAGATGTCATTCAATGACATTTTAATAAAATTGGTGGGCATGCTATTTATAGATGATTATAATATGATTAGCAATTTTGTCATGATTTTTTCTTGCATTTTGTGTCCTAAAGTTATAAAATATAGTTATAAAATTGGCAGTATGCCACAAACGGCTAAAATGAATATAAACAAAGCAATATTTGGAATGCGAAAAATTAGGACTTTTTTAAAAATATGCTTAAAGATAGATTATTCCGTAAAAAAAACTTTTTCTATCGTAGCGCTCTTACTAAACGTCAATCTGATTTTTAAAAGGCACTTTCAAATTGTTTAGAAAAAATATACCAAGCTGTCAACTTAAATCTTTTGAAAATACATGTCCAAGCTAAAAAAAAGTTATGAAAGCAATAAATAACCTTTAAATTATCCTGGGAAAAAAGACAGGATTATGTATGCGTACATTGTTTAATTTATTTGTTTGCCTACTTATTTAGGAATATGAAGTTCTTGATCATTTTTGGTATCCTTTGCCAAACGAAGATTTCGAAAATAAGTGGGAGGCTATCGGATGGCCTTTACGGACATATAAACAAGTTGAAGATACAGATAAATTCCTAAAAGAAGAAGAAGAGAGATATTATAAATTACAATTAAATGACGAGTTCAGTTTAAATGATAGAATTGATACATTAACAACTCAAGTTGTTAACATGTCTGGGTATAGAGATGTAGCTAAGGTAAGAGTTTTTCTATAATTGTAATAGGATGTAGATAATTAAAATGAAAGAAAGTTGTGCTTTTAACAATTTAATTATTTATAGCAGCTACAAACATTTTCATTGACAGCTTGCGAAATAGTGAGTTAGTATTCTAGATATATGATTTTACTTAATTATTTTCTCTCTTTTGGAATCTTCTGCACGCATTCATCATATAAGCTTAACAAAAATATTTAGGAAAAATTATACTTAACATCAATAATAATTTAAAAGTTAAATTTCTCGATAGTGCTCTTGAAACAAATTTCTCCAACTTATATAAAACAGTTTTTATAACTTATAAGGCTTCCTAAAGTACTTGCGTCAACATAGATATTTCGATATTTCGGTTTTCCACAAAGTTGCAAATTTTAATTCTGAAAAAGCAATTTTTAACAATTTATGAACTTTTAATAATAATTATATTTTACTAAAATATTTATAGTTACGTTTACTTTTTTCCCCGAAATCAACATAATTCAGGCGCTGGGAATACAGGGAGTATAAGTAACAAAACTAGTTCTTTTTAAGAAAATGAAGGTTAAAATATCTTAAGTGTTGTAAATCCTACATCTTATATATATATATATATATATATATATATATATATATATATATATATATATATATATATATATATATATATATATATATATATATATATATATATATATATATATTTATAAATATATATATATATATATATATATATATATATATATATATATATATATATATATATATATATATATATATATATATATATATATATATATATATATATATATATATATATATATATATATATATATATATATATATATTAAATATATATATAAAGAAACTAAAGTGTCTAACGCCTCTTTTTCTTTATAATTATATTTTACTTGTCTCATCAAGTGTTATTAAGAAGAATTTCTTATGTTCCAAAATAATGTAGTCAGTCACATGTGACTGTTTCCCCTTGTTAGTGGGCACAATGAAATGGCAGCGTTCAGTAAAGATGGTAGGTCTTTGCACTTGCCGTATATTTATAGAAAACGGGATAGAACTGCCACGGTCGTTATTGTATCGCTCAAACTACTACCTATTCTTGGTAGCTGTTACAGCGAAGAATACCATGCACGAAAGTTAGAGGGTCGCCCATCAAAGTAAACTGAACTTGGCGATGCTTCTCTTTGAAAGGAAGTTCATTGTCTAGTTGAAATAAATTCTAGTGCTTTGGCCTTCGATGTAGTATGAGAGTTAGTTAAAAGTAAAAAATACCTAGAACAGATTTTTTTAATATAATGGTGCCGCTCAAACGTGACAAGCCTTTATGTACAATAGTCATGATAAAACAATTAGCGGCATTTCTCTTAATCATACCTATGGTAAAAAAAGAATTACTTAATGCTGACAGAAGCTGAGGAAAACGACATGTTTAGACAAATTTACAATATCATGAACCAAAAGAAATTTAAAACATGGCAGGAATTTGTTTCAGGCGTAGATTATCTTGGCTAAAAAAGAATAAACATTTTGAAACAGTTACCATATAAGAAAATTTTGAAAAAATTATAAAGTTTTTTGTTACACTCTGTATAACAAATTTGTTGTAGAACACTGTGTTTACGACTTCTATGATAATATTAAAGGTTTTATAGAAAAATCTATAATTAGATTAAAGAAGTTTGAATTTAGAGGAATTTGATTACTGACTTGAGAGTAATGATGTGGATATGTTTTTAATGCACGTTACATAACACATGACATGGCATAGTTACATTTTCGGTGCTGTTTGATGATAATAAAATTAAAAGATTTTTTTACGTTATTAGGGTTTTTTTTTTTTAAATTAGATAGGCAATTAGTAGGTAATTAGTATATATAAAATGTATAATTAGTATAAAAGATGCCACTACTCTTCAAGCACTTAAGGCTCCCAATAAGTTCATAGTAATCCCATATGATCCCAGATATACGAGAGAACTCGAAAAAGTATTTAAAAACGTAGGTTTTAGAGTAGCCAACAAAACGGAAAACAGTTTGAAAAACATCCTTGGAAACTCTAAAGACAAAGTCGACTTGAAGGAGAGGTGTGGCATCTATGAAATTAGCTGTAATGTAAACATTAGTTTTAAAGGACACATGGCACATTTAAGATACGAAGGAAAAGAAAAGTCAAGCGTTGCCCAACATGCTTTAGAAAACAATTAACAAATAGGAATAAATAATCTTAAGCTGATTAAAAATGTATCTAATAATAGATTATTGGATGCATTTGAAAGTATAGAAATAGTTAAATGTGGTAAGAAAGAATTCCCTCTATTGTTTACTTGACAACGGTGCAGTCGGGTGCAACCAAGTGTGACCACGTTTACCTATAAATAGTCTCGGTTAGGATAAGTTACTTTATTTTATATCATGCTGAGGTGCTGAGGATGCTGACTTGGTTAGCGAAACGCGCGTCCAGAACGTAACAAATAAATATATGTATTATCGGCGTCTGTATTATATCTATCTGATTTTTTTATTTAAAAAATATTTTTTAGTTCGGTTTTTTTAAGGTTTCGAATCGGAGGTCCCAACGATTCTGATACTACAGGTAAGCGGCTCCTGCGCCTGTGCGGTAATCCGTTTCTGTAGCTACATAAAACATATTTCTCAGTTTAGTTAAGTTTAGATCTGAATATCTTTATTATGAAGTCATATTCGATATACTTTGACAAGTTTAAACCAACTATTTTGTAACTTGTAAGGAGGATATCGCAGTAAAAGTAATAAGTTTGCTTTTCAATGTGTTATTTACCGTCACAGAAAAAATATTCGGAGTAAAAATTTAGTTATTACATTAAGATTATAGGAGAGTTTACTATATTCTGTTATACAATTCAGACACATGTTATTTTAACTTTTTTCAAACAACACAACAGTTTTATTTGTTAAACCAAAACGTGATCTTCAAGGTCAGCTATTATATTTTGTATTTGGCTGTAGGTCGGGCTCGTTCGGTAGACTAATAAGGCTTTTGTCGGTGATCCACATAGACCTATTAAACTGCAGAATAGGTAATTTAAAGTAAATTCATTTTGATATTCTCTTAAATAAGTCGCATTCGTTTAAAACGGTTTAAATGCATATAATCTGTTATAAACCAATTTGTTTATGTTGTGAAATGAAATGAAAGTGAAAAAGGAGGTATACATTTTGGTACACAACTGGTGATAATTTTGTCGCTTCAAAGAAATATCTACATTTCAAAAAAATTATCCAACGAAACGCCGAAAATACGAAAAGAAAAATAATGTTTTAAGAAAATTTTTGGCGTATTTTGCATTGCATTTCCCTTTTATCCAGCAGTAATTTATAACATCAGTTGTGTATGTTTGTAAACTATGTAACTTCGAAATGACAACTGGCATAACCATTACGGTTTTTGACGATACACATTTTAAATTTAAAGTGAGTTATTAGTGAGTCAAATTAGAAGCATAGTTTAAATTCAATTTGCAATGATAAAACAACATTTTCAGACCTGGACCTTCTTTTTGGTTAGTATAATTATTATTCAGTAAATTCCACAATGCAAGAAATAATTCTGTTAAAATATTTGTGTTAAATTTATTTACCTGTATCCATAGTATTTTTTAGACGGATTCTGAACGTAGGAAACGTGAGGGATTCCGTATATTCTTGTAAATGCTCCCAAAAATAAAATAATAATTATTAAGCGCTTCTGTGACTTGGAATCAAACAGGCGCGGAACCCCAAAACGGCCCGTTCGGTCAATGAATGTCAGCCAAATTCGTTTGTCTTATTATTTTTATTAATACTATTATTATTATCTTATTTATTAATTGACAATCAATTTCCCAACAAATATTGGGTTCCAAGCCCATCCCGGATGCATGCATCAAAAGGAGTGGGCTGGTTTCTATTAGTTCTATATATTGTTCTATAAGAATTTTCTCACTATGTGGCAAGTCCTGAAGAGGACTGCCTTCTGGATGTCGATGAAAATGTTAGTATGCAGCCCTATAATTTTCAGGTTCTGTTCCAGTGTTTTTAGAACTAGTTCAGTTGATGATATGATGATCGGTATCACATGAACCTTATTCAGTCGCCACATCTGCTGTATCTCTATGGTCTGCTCCGCATATTTGGCCTTTTTCTCTTGATATTTAGCCAACACGTTGTTATTGTTGGGTACAGCAACATCTACCAAATAAGCTGTCTTTGTTTCTTATTTAACAGTACCACATCAGGCCGATTATTCGTCACCCGTCTGTCGGTGATAATTGGCCGGTCGTAGTATAGTTTGAAGGCATTATTTTCAAGTACTGAACTTGGTTGGTATTTATAATAGGGCACAAAGGTGTTAAAAAGCCTGTATTTATTGGCAAGTTTCTAGTGTATGATCCTACACACCTGGTTATGTCGCTGGATGTAGTCCGTGTTTGCTAAGTGAGTGCAGCCAGATGTTATATGCTGTATAGTCTCTGATCTCTCGCTACATTTTCGACACTTATCGGATTCAACGAACTGGTCTTTCATGATGAATTTCGTGTGTTAATAACTTGGTCCTGTATTGCCATCACAAATCCCTTTGTTTCTGGGAATAGTTCCTGCTGAATGCGTTCTCATCCTATTATTATTATTATTGTTTTATTTTTTTTATTATTATTATCTTTAATATTACACTTTTAGACGCATGAGTATGCCCAAGATATAAGGAAAGTATGGAAATTAATGAAAGAAGCTCAAGAATTTGGACAGCTTTTAAACCAAAGACAAAAGTTGTTTGGCGCACCGGTGGTGCCATTCGACAACCTGAATAAACTTATAAAGGAATTTGAGCCTTATAAAAATTTATGGATAACAGCGTCAGGTTAGTTTAGTTTCATACTTACTTTTGTGTTCAATCTCCGGATAACAAGTTTTGAAGTTTTAAATAAAGTGCTCAACCATTGATTCGCCCAGGTAAAACACTAACTTACTTTGAAACCCTATTTCTCGATCAAAGAAATGTCGATCCAGATCCCGCTACTGTTATTGGAAGTAGTTATCTAGCTAACATGATTTTTATTACCTACCGATTATACAGGGTATTAAAGAGATCATTGCATGACGGTCAAAATTTCCCTAAGAACTAATAGCTCAACTAATACTCTGAGAGTTTTTGAAATTGCATCCTTCTAGGAGATTTTCATCAAAATGATGTATTTTTATCAATATTCTCCTTCTTCTAATTCAGATTTTGCGTAATATTTTTCTAGAATATCAAAATAATAAATTTAAAAATCTTTGTTCCTAACCAATTTAAAACTTTATTGCAGGGAATGTAAAATATAATGCACATAAAAAATAACAATACGAATAATATACAAATCAGAGTAATTAACAATGTTAAATCTAGATATCTAGAATATTTTACTTTAAAATTATTGAAATAAAATAGTTTTTGTATAATTACTATTACCTGTATTTTTGGTTATATGTATTAAAAAATTATTTTTTTTATTTCAACAGATATTTATTATATTTCGCATATAAATACGGTGTCCAACTCTATTTTTTATATTCGAAACACATCCGCCCCTGTAACAGTTAATAAAAACCTCGTTTTAGAAAATACTTTTAGTGGAAGTATCATTGTGTAAATAGGTTGTCCCAAAGATGTGTTTTTCAATATCTACTTCATTAGTTAAACTAGGACTTCTAGTATACTTTATTAAATTTTGATTACTCATTTATTTCTCTGTCAAAACTATATACCGTATTCTATGTCTATCGTTGCCGTTTTCTAATGACTCGTACATTTTTCTGATTTGTTTATTCATTAAAATACATTCTCAATGAGAATATATTTTAATGATGAAGATGTTCCCAATTAGGAAACAGTTTTCGGTGCCTCGTATCTCTTAAGGATTTCTATAGCGCAGACGGTTCTTATAGGTTCTCCTAGCTTTGATCCATAGGCGCGAATAGTTATATTTGTTAAATCCTCCTAATTATCTTAAAGAAAACTTCTTTTAAAAGAGTGCTATGTGCCCATTAAAAAACATTATATCCATTGGAGTTACGATCCAATCAATCGCCCATTAAAAGAAGTGCATCACACATTTATCTGTCAGGTATTTTAATAATGAGTACCAAAGTAAGTAGGACTTTTTGACTAATTAGAGACACGAAACGAAACAAAAAAAATTCTCAAATAACTTTTAAACCAGTGACTTTTACTTTATGGCAAACTTCGTGTTTATGGTCATATAAATACTTTATTGCTTTTTTTTGAATAGGCGGTCAGTTTTAAAGTAATAATAATTAAAAAAAAGGAAGACAGGATTTTCAGGAATAATATATTCTATAATTAAATGTGCTAGTCCTAAAATAAATTCGATTTGAACTTCTTCAGTACTATCCACCGAAATTCTATCAAAGCGATTAGCTTTTTATGAGTTGTATGTGCTTTATCTTAAATTTTAACACAGTTGAAAAAAAGACAATTATGAATGGTTTCTTTCTTTTAGGATTGTCAATTAATTATTGATTAATAATGTCCCATATTCATAAAAAATTAAGATTTTTCATTTGAAACAGCCACAATGTTGGCAAAGCAATGTTCCTCTTTTAAAAATGAATTGCTGGACTATTTAACAAGGTGCTTTTATTTATTTAGTTAAAATGGATTTACATCAAACAACGGTCAATTCTGTTCGATATGTAATATTTCCAATTTTCGTTTTTAATTTTTGGTTACGTTTTATTACGAATACGACAGAGAATATTACGTTAAAAAATGTCCTTACAAATTGTTTCCGTTTCCCTTTTTTTAATAATAATCTCATAAAAAATAAGTAAAGAAAATTGAAAATGTTTTGTTTTTTTTTCGGATATCGCGCAAAATATTCCGAATACCTCAGATTTTACAACATCAAATTACTGAGCACCTAAAAGTTTAAACAGTTAACCTTTGTTATATTTGCTACGATTCACGGGATCGCAAAAGTGTTAATCTGTATTTGTTAATTGTGAAACAAATGATCTCGAGTTAGATTTTATTTAGTATCTAGCTTATGTTTTTGTGTACTGCCGAGTATACTTATATGCAGATCAGTTCATTATGTATTATTGGCCATTGTTTATTTTAGACTGGTTACGTTCTCACGAAATGTGGATGGACAATCCGATGTTAAATGTTGACGCTGATGCAATCGATGCTACAGTAACGGATATGTATAAAATGATGGTCAGATTGATTAGAGTATTCGCAGATATTGAAACAGTGCAGGTAAATTTACAAATTCAAAATGAAGAGTGATTTAAGAATTATTATATTTTCATGCATTTATTATTCAACATCTTTGATTTCATTATTGACAATAATTTGCAGCCTAAAATTATAGCCGAAATATATTTAATATTCAAACTACCATTTTAACGTAATAACACAATCAAAACTCATTGCGATATAATATTATGAAATTTTAATAAACATCTAATTCATTTATCTTTTAAAACAAGTATTGTTCTTAAAAAAATGAAAATATCTAGAGTTTCGACAATATATAAAGGAGGAAATAATATTAATCCAAATAATTATACACCGATATCTGTGTTACCAGTTCTATCAAAAATTCTAGAAAAAGTAATGCACAATAAATTATCAAATTATTTAGAAATTAAAAATTTACTATTCAGTGGTCAATATGGGTTTCGAAAGTCTAGGGATACAGAGACTGCAGTCATTGATATTATTACTGATATTCAATTAGAAATTGATCAAAATTAAAAATGTTGTATCTTATCCTTAGACTTATGCAAAGCTTTTGACACAATTAATCATAATATTTTATTAAAAAAATTATACAATATTGGAATTCAAGGAAATATCTATTATTGGTTTCAAAATTACTTAAATAGTAGGCAGCAATATGTCCAAATTGGAAATAATATTAGTTCTAGGAAAGAAATATCATGTAGTGTACCTCAGGATTCAATATTAGGATCTATTTTATTTTTAATATATATAAATTCAATTTCAAAATTAAAACTTAATGGAACTATAAAACTATTTGCGGATGATACAACCATTTTTTATTTTGGAAATAATTTTTCAGAAATTAGATACTACATTGCAGAAGATTTAACAATTATATCCAATTGGCTACAATCTCATAAACTAAACTTTAAATTTTGAAAAATCTTCTTTTATGTTTATAAGCAAATATCATATAAGTAATCAAATTAAATTCAACCAACAAAATATTAATTATAGTAAATGCATTCAATTTTTGGGACTATACATGGATGAAAATTTAAGTTGGCGGAATCATATAGAATAGCTTAGAAAAAGTATATCTCCTCTAGTAGGAATTCTATACAAAATTCGTTGTAATATACCATTAAAATTTATGAAAAATATTTATTTTGCATTAATATATTCAAAATTGCAATATTTGATTTCAGTTTGGGGATCTGCTAATTTAAAAACATTGAAACCTTTATGTTGTTTATAAAATAAAATTATTAAATGTATACATAACATTCCTTTCCTAGAACCAACAATAAATTTATATACAAAATTTGGCTATCTAGATACTAACCATATGTATAAGTTAAAAACATGCGTTTTCATTCATTCAATACTTACAAAAGATAAATTATCCAATATAGATTTAGAAAAAAGACATACTATACATAATCATGACACACGACAAACAGATTTATTAAATACAACTGATATTCGAAGCAATTTTGCAAAAAAATCTTTATTATATGGTGGTATATTAATATATAATCAATTACAACACATTTACGCAGAATAAAAACTTTAATAAAAGTTAAAAAGAAAGTTAAAAAACATTTTTTATCGAAACGTGATTCATAGAACAAATAATTTTGACTGTGTTAATATTATTTATTTTGTTCTTTAATTATTATTTATTTTGTTATTTAATATTATTCCTAATTGTTAGTTTGTTATAATATTATTATTGTTAGAATTCCCTGTAATGAACTTATACATTGGGAATGTTGAAAATAAATAAATAAAATAAATATACGTATTAGCCCAGGCAATAGGTACGTTTTACTTTGCCAAAGGCCATGAAGTTTTTAACTTTGAGCCATTGCGGCTTTCGCCGCCATCTTGGATTAAAGGGGCTGAAAATTACTTTTCCGCGAATGTATCAAATTCGCGAAAAATAGCTAGTATCGTAGTAGTAGAGTGTAAAATTCCCTACATTTTTTGTATTCCACTTTATTTTCTCAGACAAATAGGAATAAATGCAGTATTTACTCCAATGTGCCAAATTCGTTCTCTTGTCTCTTGAATTTTACTTATAATTTTTGGATTCTACCCATCACTATGAGGATAGAGTAAATAATGCATTATTACAAGCCCTTACTTAACTTTACTTGTCTGTCGGTTAGTCTGGGTCAAATTGTGACTTTAATTAATTTTTCATGTCAATTTTGATTACTTGACTTGAAACTCTACGCCATCAACATTTCGCGAGATCCGCGATTAAAACCAAATTTAATTTAAGTTCAAATACCCATAAGTGCCGCTCCAATTTCATTCACTTGACCTACCATTAAGTTTAATTATGCTATAAGTCAATAAATCCACAAAATTGGGACTGGAAAGAAGTAAAAATGGTCTTACTTCAAGACCAAATATAAAAGAACTTGATCCTGACGCACTTTCAAAATTCATCTTGTGCAAATGTCAGAAAGGAAGTATGCGATTTACTGTACTCTATATGTACTTTTGTGGCGGAGGATCATGTGAAAACATGCTAGAAGTTCTTTCGGACTCTGATGACAAAAATGAGCAATTAATGCACTTTTTCTTCTCGAAATGAAAGAGGTCGTAGAAAATTGGCTTACAAGATTTGACCAAGACAGATAAATAAAGTTAGGTAAAATCTTCTAATAACCCGTTATTTAATTTACCCCCATGGTGATGTGCAGAAAGTAAAAACCCAAAATTATAATAACTAAAATTCCAAGAGATAAAAGAACTAACTTGACAAATTGGAGCAAATAATCAACTTATACCCTTGTATATTGTAAATTGTTTGTCTGAGAGAGTACAGTTTTTTACATAAATTGTAGGGTATTATTTGCTCTATTACTGCGATAATAACCATTTTTCACTTACTGTTAGTACTTACAATGGAATTGATATATTCACGAAAAAGTGATTTTCAGCTCCTTTAATCTAACATGCGTGAGCGGCAACTGCTCAAGGTCGAAAACTTAGAATATTTATGCCAATGTCAATAAGTGTGCTCAGTATAAATTTCCTACTACCTTTTGCAAGGTGAGACCTTTTATGTTGCTCTGTTGATTGGGCTATATATTAATAGTTTGTCGCTTCGATAACTCAATAGTAAGAGAGCCGTCTTTCTAATCGGAAGGCGTTGGTTCGAGACTTGGCTTGACCTTCCCGAGGTGCCTTTACTAGTTGAAATTATAAAATAACGACTCAGATGGTAGACTTGTGGTCGACTGCCAACAGGAACAAGGTATCTTACTCATAACATACACTACATGTCACAACTGTGTAGTGCAACAGGAAACCACTACGTAGAACACATTTCCTACTATAATGGTCTAGTGTAGTGCCATATAACATATACATCTTGATATAAAGTAGATTTCAAGGCACTACTGGCCATCCCCAACGCCCAAATACAGGTACAGCACTTCAAGAAGAATTATACAGGCGACAACGCTTCCACAGTTTTATCCTTACATTATACCAAAAAAGAAATGCCTTAATGGTATTTGCCTCTGGAAACATTGCGAATGTAAATAGGCACTAATTTATTTTAAATAGTGGTTTAAATTCATAATATGTTGAATTTTAATTTTAAAATGTATCAACCAATTAGGAAAAAATATGTAAAATATTTTAACAATTTCTTTGAAATATCATATTATATGTAATGTTCTTGAGTTTTGGATTAGGAGGTACCATAAAATATGTATATGTTCCGATATCTACAAAATCTACAAAGCTTCCCATTGCCGTCCCTACCTTGCTGATACGTAATAAATTGTTTTTTTTATTTACGAGCAGACCACGAAGGCCTTGGGCCTAAATACTGGGTACCGTGGTTGCTTTAAGTGAAAAGAGGAAAATTTTATTAATGCGGGATTTAAAGATTTGCAGAATAGGAGAAAAAGGAAAGGCCTTTGCTATATTCCATAACAACAACCTTTTGGGCATAAAGTAGCGAATAAAGTGGGAGTTCTTTGGTCTTTGCAGGTGGGCGGTGAAGGGATGCACGAGGGTCGATGCTCGTATGTCAGTGGCAGGAATGACTACGGAAGGCAAAATGCTAATTCTTCAGAACATAATCCGTGGCAGTATATATAAAACAGAGGTAGATTGCCCACAATTCGACGATGCTCTAGTGATGCAAGCTTTCTTGTGATCAATCAGCTCTTCTTTGGCAGAGTCAAGGATTTTAAGGACTGAAGGAGAGCTCTCAATATATGGGTATACAAGTTACTTGAAGAAACGTATTCAAGATCGAAAAAGAAAACCCAATTTCTTCACGGCTGCTGTGGCAATTGAGATGATGTGATTATGCCAGCAAAGATCTTTCTGAAAAGTGATACTAACTAGGTTAAAGGAGTGTTTGACTTCAGGAATTTGTGAGATAATAATCATAATTGTGTCTAGTGACTTTAAACTGGACAAGAATCTTTACTCCCCATTCTACAATTTTAACAGAATTTAAAAGAAAAGAAACAAACTCTTATCAATATTAACCAATACTCATATATATATATATATATATATATATATATATATATATATATATATATATATATATATGTAACTGTAATATGAATATATTGTTTGTGATTTTTAATATATTTTTTTATTTCAGTCTGTTGCAATAGATGTTAAAAACCAAATAGACGATTTTAAGCCGCTCATTCCTCTTCTTCAGTGTTTAAGAAATCCTGGAATGAGACAGCGACATTGGGAGAAACTTTCTGAGGAAACAGGTTATTTGAAATATGTAGTAATATAAGTTACCTTTAAACAGTAAAGCATTAATTTAATTAGGACTATTCAGCTCGAATTTAATAATATCTACTTTCTAAAAATAACTTTTATACGTTCAAAGTGAGTAAGCATTATATTTATTACTTATTTAACAATTTGAAATATTGTGATCAAGCGATATTTGTTTTACTTACTGTAGAATTTATTCTCAATCCCAACTGACATATAGCAGTACATTAATATACAGGGTGTTCCCTAGGTAAGTACATTAAATTTAACAGCATATTTGCGAAAAAAATGTCCGATAAACATGTGTCTAAAGCACTTCGGTTTTATAATACCGGGCATTGAACAAAATAAAAAATATTAAACAAAACAAAAAATATAATATCCTCCCCGATCCTCCGATTTTTTCAACAAAAAATGGTACTCCACTGTTTTTATTAATTAGAAAGCATTGGCAATTAAGACAGACAGAGATACCCAAAAAATGTCTCTCGGTAATATTTGTAACTATGAACCATTTTCAAGAAAAATGCGAAACATTTTTTATGTACGCCACGACAAGTTTTGGGTATTTCTTAAGTTTAAATATTTAAAAAATATCAGCATATTTCTAAGTTCATTTTACAAAGTCATACATGTAGTCCAAGGTTCTTTGTTTTCATATATATCAGGGACGTGCGTATGTCATAGGTATCCACTTTACTTATTTTGTTAAAAAAGATGTACGCTACTGTTTTCTTTTATTTCATTTTTACTCAATTCACTATTTATACTTTACTAAAATTGTCTATTATTTTTTACTACTGTGACCAATTGACCAGCAAATAATTTAAATTAAATTTTCATTTAAAAATAGTACAAAAAAATATTTGTTACAAATTATTATCCTAGATTAAATAGTAGGAATAGATACTTTTTAAAAGTTCTCTAATATGTTCACTAATATGGACGTGTGGTAATTTTGTGTAGATAAGTACCTGAAATAGTTTAACCAAGTACACTTAAATAGTGAAGGTGTCAATGTCAAAAATATGTTTAATTTCTGTCCGTTAGTTCGCCTTCAGTTAGTATTATTATTAATTTAATTTGTAATTTACATTAAACATCGCATCGTTACAATAGTTAAATAGTTTAATTTTCGTTCGTTACTTGTTACATTGGTTTAATTTATAATTTACGTTAAAATAGTTTGGATTATTTTTTCTGGTAATAATTAATAATAATGGTCAACAACACGAACGCTGAAATGGCAGATCATTATTTTTATAAAAAGTACTGGTTCTTCAGTACTTGTTTGCTTTCAGAAACAATAACGTGTACGAAAGAACAAAACAAGAGGCTTAAACTATTATTTTATATAATTAGTGTAATGATGATGTTAGTTGACCCACGACTAAAAATGCAATAATAAATTGCGAAATATCGACAATTTTAAATACTAAAATTTGAATTTTGTATCCTTACCCCAAATTAACAAATAAGTTATTGTGGTTTACTACTTGTACTTAAACAATTTACTAAAATATTTTAAATATTTAGGAGTTGATTTGGCTTGGACTCCCACAACAACCTTTAGTGATATGCTTGAGTTGGGAATAGAGGGTTATGCTGAAGATATTAAAAAAGTGACAGAAATGGCAAGTAAAGAGTACACTATCGAGCAAACGTTAGATAAAATGATAGCTGAATGGGAGGAAAGTTGTTTAGATATTCAGCCATATAAAAATACAGGTAAATATGATAAAAGCTAACACACGTAGAAGTAAGTGGCTCCCGTTTATAATTTTCTTTTGTCAACATATTGGAACAAAATTTTGGTTATTCAAATAGGACCACAGAAAATATAGCTAAACGTAATAGGACATTAGTTTTATTTTTCTCCATATGTTCTTTTATTTCTGAATTTCTGCTATTAACTTTTGCTTTTTAAAAGAGACACCCTGTAATTGTTTACTTATTTTGGTTTATTATGATATTCTAAGCTCAACCATGTGAAACCAGAACCTCCATATATCATGGCATCTAAATTCTCTAATGAAATTCGAGATACAATGCAAGTAAACAAAAATGATTGTGATAGCAATACGCCTTTCAAAGTTTGCTAAAAACTTATATCATAATCGATCACCTTTGTTTAAAGGCTCATCGCTTGCATAACCACTCTTGTTTACATCTGCATCTTGAATTTGAATAGACTTTAGATGTTATTTGGACTTAAATGCGAATTATGGCGTTTTTGTCGATTTTTTTTAACAGCACACTAGCCCGATGAAAAAATTGAGTATTTGTAAAAAAAAATGTTTAAGAGGTATTTGAATGAGTGTACAATATGGTTAGTGTCCCATTTAAAAATAAGTTATTTCACCAGTCAAAATTCCATTTAAATGTCTACAATTTCATAATTACGCAGGTATGGGCCTAACATAATTTAATTCCAAACTTCTTAAGGCTAAAAACATCTTACAAGAATACTAGGACAAATAGAATTTTGGAATCAGCAAGTAAGGTTCTATAGAGAGACAGATAATACCATTTCATAGATTTAATAAAGCCCAAATTAAAGTTGAAATTGACAACATAAAGGCACATTAGCATGAACAAATATAACTGTGTTCAAAATAGTTATATAATAAATTTTGAAAAACAAAAACAAACTCACTAAAATCAAACTTTTGCAAGATAATTTATATAATATAATGAATTACCTTAGAAATAATAATGTTAATTTATCAAATTGAGAAATTTCAGTCTCTGGGAAACTTGTTCTTTCTGAAGGTTTAAATTTCCCTGTTACACAAAAAACACTTCCTAAGTGTTTTTTGATACCATTTCAGCAATTGAAGAAAGGACTCAAAATCTATCAGATGATCAAAAAGATGAATTTAGAATTATAACTAAAATTGCTCTAGAAAAACCACTTAGAATTAGGCAAATAACTTCTTACCCCATAGCACTAAAAACACGTCAATCAGACAACACAATTAAAATTCTTCCATCTGTTAAAGGTAATGCAACTGTTTTAACGGATTGTATTGTCTTTATCAGGAAATAACTTCTTTTATAAACTAAGACACTTATTCGAAATGAAATAAAGATTCAACAGAGCACATAGGAAGACAAATATAAAACACCATATTTCTCTGGGGTACCAAAAATTACCAAATCAAACATACCATTAAGACCAAGAGCAAACCGTAAACTCAGCGATCCATCCTTTAACTAGGTTTCTTTTTAATATATTAAAACCACAAGTAACATTAACTAATACATAAAAAATGCACAATAATTCTTAGAGAAATTGTCTAAATTCAAATAAATGTAAATAATACACTGGTAAGTTTTGAGATCGTTAGTCTTTTTACTTGTACGTTGACCAGTAGTACAACAATAAACATTAACACTGGGGATCGCGTTTGTGGGATCTCGTTTATCTTCTTTTATTAAGTAATAATTTTATGGAATTTTTTTAATTAAATTATTATCATAGGCCACTTGGTTGGTGGAGATACAATGATATTTTTGGTATCTATGAACATAACCATCAACATTTAAACGATTTTCTAAATTATATTAACACTAAAGAACCGACAGTTAAGTTTACTCTTGAAAAAGAAAGAAAAGGCATTTTTAGAAAACATACACCATTTTAAAACAAAAGTATACAGAAAACCTACACAGACACTTAGATTTTAACTCAAATTATCCAATCATGGTTAAAAAGAGGTTGTAAAAGGTCTCTATGGTAGAGCAAAAATAATTGCTAAGATCAACATTTTGTAGATGAAAACAGATCCATAATAGATTTTAAATCAAAATAATTATCCTAATGATTTCAATGCAGAATGTTTTTATGAACTTGAGAATCCAAAAGTCAAACCAAACCAGGATTGACAAATTACAAATTGTTTTACGTACTAACTTATCAGATAAAATAGAACGAATTGGTAAACGTTTTAATGTAAGAACGATCTTTATACGCAAAATAAACTGAGAAGCAAACTTACAAAAACAAAACCTAACAATGAACAAGAATATAAAAAAAATCTGTTACATAGATGAAACCTCTAGCCAAAATAATTAAACAATACCAAACATTCGTCAACACGCACTAGACAACAAAAAAAAATAATTGGAATGTTTCTAATGCTTTGGCAAAAGAACCATGTTTCCAAAAACGTAAAATTAAAGAAAGTGCTTTAATATTACTAAATAAAGATAACTGTACTGCATCTTGTTCAGTTAATTTTAATAACACATGGTCAAATTTGCTAAATACTGAAGTAAAAAAAGATATCTCAAAATATGATAAATTAAAATTAATGTACTCTGGGTACGTATATTTTTTAAATCTATTCAAACAAAAAATATCATCTTTAAATTGACATTGTGATACAAAGAAAATGAGATTTAACTTAATATTTCAAATTTTCTACTAGCATTTTTATCTAATGGCTCTAATATCATTGCATTAAAAATAAATATACTTATAGGCTAGATATGAAAATAAAAAAAATTAAAAAGAGAAAAAAATTTTTGAAAAAAATTACTTTCATTTTATTTTACTTTACTTTAGACAATACTTGTTTTCTGTCGTAGGTACATATATTATGAAAATATCGGAAGAACAGCAACAAATGTTAGACGACCATATCGTATTGACGCAACAGTTATCTTTCAGTCCTTTTAAAGGCCCGTTCGAAGAAAAAATAGATCAGTGGGAGGATAAATTAAGAGTAACAGCTGATGTCATTGAAGAATGGATGGACGTTCAAAAGTAAATATCCTTGTCTATAGTTATTTCTCGTATATTAATATCAATTAAGGTTTGTCGATATTTGGAGGATGAGTTCACAAACCATTATGGTTTTATTTATATAAAAAATATTGAAAGCTCAATATAAAAGAAAAAATACTCCCTTTTATTATTTATGGTAGAATAAAATTTTAGAAACACTGTTCTACGGTTGGACTAAAGTTTAAGATGCAATTTTCTATGGTTATTAATATTTGCTTTATTGTTAACATCGGTAATATGTCTGCCTACAATAAGTTTTGTTTAAGGCATTGTAAATAGCCGCATAGTTTTTTTGTCCTTTCTGACCAGGACTGTTCCTTCTTGGGGTTTTAAATTCCTTGTCAAATGCTAGACTTATTTTGGCGTCCTCTGTTTTAATTATATACATATAGAAAATATACTTAAGCAACGTTTCATAGCTCTTTTATAATTTTCAGGTTTTATATAGGGTATTTGTCAGAGGCAGCTCGTGACCTTAGAATGTAACAATGCTGCAGGATACAGTATAATACTCCTTTGAAATGTATTTATCTTTTTTAGAAAAACTTTTCTCCGGTTCTGCAATCGTACTCGGCAGTGCTGTTATTATTAACAAATACTTTTAACAATTCAATTATTTCTTGGAAAACTTCCTCAAGATTATTCTCAACTAAGAAACTGAGTAGTATATTCGCTATTGCATTACAAAACACTGAGTTCCGTCTTTAATCTTTGTTTTTCAATCATTGGGTAAGACTTAACTGACGAACTGTTAATTCAACATTTACACAAATAAATAAATTTGCTGCATTTAAAGGTTCAAATACTGACGCTTCCAGTTTTCTTCATTTAGCCTTCTTCTGTTTGTCTCAAAAACCTCAATCGCCTTTGCTTGCTTCATAATATCATGCATTTTCTGATTCCTAATGACGTTTATATTTTATTTAAATATTTTTACACACCTACCGATTTGTGCAGAAATATTTTTCGTTTCTGAAGCTCATTAAAAAAGATGTCAACATGAGGAATTATTTTATGAAACAGTGTAAGTCAAAATACGAATAATTTTTCTTGCAGCAATCTTCGTATTGAGCCCGCTTTATATTTCTGCAACATATTTTGGAACCGAGAAGCAAATAATACGAAACACTGCTGGTAAATTCTTTGCAGCTCCGCAATTAATATAAAGCTTGTCGTTTATTGGTCGCATCAAGGCCACAACGCATATCACATGTATTTGCTGTGAGTTGCTATTGGATGGGCCGCGACGAAAACGTCACTGGGCAGTGGTACAGCGGGTGCTTGACGTAGACGTAGTATCGGTGGAAAAACGAATTTACGATAGACCGCGGATAATATATTATGCAGTATCTGTGGTATCGTGTAAGTGCTTTGCAGGAGTGAACGAAACTATGCAGATAAAAGTTAAAGCTGTATTAAAGTTATTGTTTTTTGAACTTTGTGACCAGTGCTGAAGTTTTTTTTACAAACCGCCGTTGGTGTGTGTACTAAAACTGTAACTCAAAGGTTTTTTTTGTACAAAAATAAAAATACATCTATCTGCACAGTACACACATCATAATTTTTCAACAAAATAAACAATGTAAAAATAATAACATAATCCTTAAACGAAAATAAATTCCACAATTTCTAGGAGTATCAGTTTATTAAAAAAGTAAATATTATATCAAAAATTTACGCACATATATATATATATATATATATATATATATATATATATATATATATATATATATATATATATATATATATATATATATATATATATATATATATATATATATATATATATATATATATATATATATATATATATATATATATATATATATATATTATTAACGTTTCATCTTTTAAAATTTTTAAATAAACAGAATGATGATTTGGTGCAACTAAATGTGTGTCTTCTTCAGCAAACCCATATTAGTGAGTTCAAACGTAAATTTAATACGGTAAAAAATGTAAAACTATGACTTATTTAAACCGCCATTACAAATAATATTCTAGCCTAGCTGTGTAAAAATAATAAAAGTTTGGTAAATTCTTAAAATACTTTTTATTAGAGAGCCTTTTTATTCTTCACCAACTGATTAATTTTCGTAACACATTTTAGACAGTGGATGTATTTGGAACCCATTTTTACAAGCGATGACATAACAAAGCAACTTCCCGTAGAAAGTAAAAAGTATAAATCTATGGAACGTACATGGAGAAGAATAATGCGTAATGCTCTGGACTTACCTAATGTAAGTATGTTATATATATATAGTTGGTTAAAATAATTATTATGTTTAGTAAATTTTACGTAATAATGGGTTTCAAGTATTTATTTATCATCTTTAAATAAACCACAAATGATGAATTCAGCTTTCCATATTGCGCTCTGATGTTCAGCTATTAGATATCCGGTGCGGATTAAAGGATCCCCAGATCAACGCGAAATAATCGCAGCGTTGAGATTTCCGCGCTTGCTGCGACAAAGAAATTTCCGGCGATTCGGGCAGAAATTAGCATCACATTTAAAGCCTAGAAGAGATTTAGTTACAGGAAGAAAAAAGCTCATTCTAATTACCCTAAACATTTAAATCAAGAAAACCAAACTTTGTATCACAACTTTGAAATATCACATGTAAAACGCAAGGGCAAAAAACTAGATTTATTAGAAAGCACGAAAACAAACAAACATATAAATAACAACATTATTAATCGATTAGTTGGACTTAAATCGTTCCCCACTGTTGAAACCTGGTTAGTGTCCGTAAATTTAAAATAGGATTCAGGTATGTTATGTATATTTTATACTAAACTAAAATATTTTATCTCGAGAAGCCACTGTGTTGGGGAAACAACTGTCGTGTATTTTAAAATAAATTGGGTGCAAGTTTAAAGAAGTGTTTCCACTTTCTTAATTTAAAGCAGGCAATTTTAAGCATGAAATATTTCTTGCGAAGGAGTTACAACCCAAGATAAAATATAACAAAATCAAATGCTTTATTTGGTCGTTGTATATTGCTGGCGCTACCAAAATAACTAAAAAAGACACTAAACTGTCGACGCAAGTACAAAAAAAAACAAGTATAAAAATCCTGTTCTATTTTCTGCAAATGCAAGACAATATATATATATATATATATATATATATATATATATATATATATATATATATATATATATATATATATATATATATGGTTATTTACGCGACCCGTTCATTAAAAGTTTTTGATGATGCCATTTAGATAAAAATTTCAAATTTTGGGATTAAGGTAAGGTCAAGGGGTACTTTTTTTTTGAAATATTCTCAACTTCCTGTCACTTCCGGTTTAACCGGAAGTTGGTATCAACTTGCTTATTTTAAATGGAACACCCTGTATTTTATGATTTTTTTGGATTCTACGGAGAATTTTAATGTTATTTTATGTAGTATATCCTATACCTAGGTTCAAGCGTTCTTAAGATACTTGACCTTGAACCAAAAATGAGCCTTACGGGTACCAAATTTTAAAATCTCATATTTTTGTAAGTTTGAAGATATAATCTTCATATTTTGCAGACGATCGGTAAATAATCTTAGGTTTCTATTTTTTTTATTGAATTTGTCTATTTTCATACAGGGTGTCCTAAATTCAGCGGCAAACATTCACACCTTCCCGTAGTAAGCCGTGGAAAAACAATTGTTGTGCTTTTCTATTCAACATGACAGCTGATTTGAAACTTTTAAATTAAAATAACACTCAAAAGCTGATATTCTCAATTTATTTTATATTCGCGGAGAATGTTACAAAATATTGGAGAGAACGTGCCATGTTTTTAATGAAAAACATCCTCATTTATCGCCAATGAACAAGAGAAAATTGAAAAGGATTGAAACAAAATTTTTTCGTTTCGGAAAAGTTAAAGTTATAAAAAATGTAATAAATTGTTTACATTATTTTTAACTATATCTACTAAGTTCGAGACTGTTCTAAACTTGTTTTAGTGAACTTAAAAATTATAGCAATCTACAAATCAACAATAAATAAATAAAATAATAAAATTGAATTATAACAAATATTCTATATGCTGTCCGTTCATTTGAAGACACATTTCAATTCTTCTTTGTACAGTTGCTGTGGCCCTTTGATAAATCCCCATAAATAAAAGTCTAGGGGTGTTCAGGCGATCTTGGGGCCCATCTCCAAGGCCCATTGGGACCAATCCAGCGATCTTCAAAAATTCGAGATACTTAGAGATAAACTGCAGCGGAATTATGTGCTGGTGCCCCATCTAATTGATACCAATAATTTTGCAGCTCACCAATAGGAATTTCTTCTATAAATTCAGAAACCGTCCCTCGTAGAATTTCCAAATACTTATCACTGTTTAAATTGTCTTCATAAATACAGTACCGCACCTGATCATTTAATACTATACCGAAAACATTGAAGCTAAACCTCTCTTGAGAACGCGTTTCGCGTAAAGCGTGCGGATTTTCTGCTGAAATGTTCGTTTCTTCTATTCGTTATTCCTTCTCTAGAAAATTTCGCTTCATCGGTCTAAAATATTTTTGAAAGGAATTGAGGGTCCTCTTGTTTCAATCCTCTTGAATTTTGACTTGTTCATTGGCGGCAAATCAGGGAGATTTAGTTTATCACTGACAGCTTTCGATAAATAACGCATACTAATCATCTGTCATATTGGATATTGGATCTCAATTGTTTTTCCATGGCTCACCATTGGAACATGTAAATATTTAAGCAAATACATACGATATTTTTAAAAAACCCAATTATTTCGAAAATGGTCACGAATAGGTATAGGGAACCTTAATACAGTTCGATAGAAAATTAAATTCTACATTTGATAGTGCATAAAGTTATATGGTGTCCCATTTAAAAAAACGGACTTTAGCGGCTTTGAAAATGTGAATCTTTGCCGCTGAATTTAGGACACCCTGTATAAAAATAGACAAATTCAATAAAAAAAATAGAAACCTAAGGTTATTTACCGATCGTCTGCAAAATATATAAGATTATATCATCAAAACTTACAAAAATATGAGATTTTAAAATTTGGTACCCCGAAGGTTCATTTTCGGTTCAAGGTCAAATATCTTGAACGCTTGAACCTAGGTATAGGATATGCTACATAAAATAGCATTAAAATTCTCCGTAGAATCCAAAAATATCATAAAATATAGAGTGTTCTATTTAAAATAAGCAAGTTGATACCAACTTCCGGTTAAACCGGAAGTGACAGGAAGTTGAAAACATTTCAAAAAAGAAGTACCCCTTGACCTTACCTTAATCCCAGAATTTGGAATTTTTATCTAAATGGCATCATCAAAAACTTTTAATGAACGGGTTGCGTGAATAACCCTGTATATATATATATATATATATATATATATATATATATATATATATATATATATATTTGCATGTAACAAATGCCATGTCAAATGGATAATGCCACATTTTTATTGTTAATGATAACTTTGCTTGAATTTAACAAATATAATTTTTAAACGGTTCCTTTTAACTTATATCTAAGTAAGGTCGTGTGTAAGTGTAAAACTATCAAACATTTGGTTAATTCGATTAAAAGCTTTATTTTGAAATACATACATATGTTACTATAAGGTACAGAGTGTTCCAGATTCTATTTTATGTATTGCGTAGAGTCTTGAATAAGGTACTGTGTGACCAGTAAAGTAATAATTGACCTCTGTAAAATTTGAATTAGAAAAAAGTTTTTGCTTGAAAATTGATTGAGATTGACAAAAAAAAAGTTAGTCTCGTGAATTGTCTTTCTATCTATCTATCTATCTATATATATATATATATATATATATATATATATATATATATATATATATATGTTTTCATTCCGGGTGTACATCCGTTCACTACTGTCGTTCTGAAAAGAACAGTTTTGCTGACGTTTCGCCAAAATCACATTTGGCATTTTCGAAGCTTTCTTTCTCGCGTCCGAATAGAGACTGTGAGAACGACAGTAGTGAACGGATGTACACCTGGAATGAAAACACATTGTATTTTTCCATCCGTGAAGGAGTAAAAATCAACATATATATATATATATATATATATATATATATATATATATATATATATATATATATATATATATATATATATATATATATATATATATATATATATATATATATATATATATATATATATATGCAGGAAGTGAACGTACCAAGCAATTTTACAGGCGTGACTCCTAATACTCCAAACATATTGACTATATGTAGAAAAAGTAGTCAAGAAATAAGATACTGTTTTCCTGTAAGTTCTATGAAAATTTCAAACCTCTATCGAGGTATACTTTGCGGAGTGCACTTACTTTTTATTTAATTACTTAATATTAGCGTTAAGGTATAGGCCAAGATAAAACGAAACATGTTCACATTCCAAAATATATACATATATAATATAAATGTACAATAACTTATTCAAACACTCTTACCCATATACATTCAGTTTAGAGTTAATACCATATTTAGGTTATAGAATACTGTGGTGATAGAAGACTACTGGAAAGCCTTCGAGATGCCAATCATATTCTACAGGTAGTGCAGAAAGGCCTTTCTGAATATTTGGAGACTAAGAGAACAACATTTCCACGACTATACTTCCTTAGTGATGATGAACTTCTTGAAATTCTGTCTCAAGCTAGGAATCCATTGGCTGTGCAACCTCACTTAAGGAAATGTTTCGAAAACATTGCTAGGGTAATAAAAATTAATTATTTATTAGATGTTACCTAGTTATTTTAATTATGTTAAGTGTTATATTTCAGATAGCAGTTTTGAAATAACATATGGTGTCGTGAAGTGTATGCGAATTATTACCGCGATGAAAGGCCCAAACAAGGTTTTAATCATAATGTAATTTTTTACGTTTTTGAAATTTTAGCTAACATTTGAAGATGATTTACGCATCACACAAATGTTTTCAGCGGAAGAAGAATGTGTCGATTTAGATCCACCGCTATACCCAACAGGTAATGTGGAGAATTGGTTGCTAGTTGTAGAGGGTACTATGCGAAATACGGTGCGAACTACCCTAGGTCGTTCTTTGGCGGATTTGGAAGAAAAAGAGAGAAAAGGTTAGCTTTTAAACTTATTTAGATTCTTATAATACTGTTTTAAACAATATTTACATTAATCGTAAATCAAGTTACACTTATAGTTTCTATCGCACAATCTCGAATATTAGAATCCCAAATTTTGAAATCTTGGCATTCGAAATATCAACAGGTTATGACAATATAAACTTTCATATTCAGAAAATCCTAAAAAATGCAATCTCGTCAATGACTGTCTTATGAAAGTTTGCCAGCACAGTAGTAGTCAAAAAATTACTGTCGAGACAGTAGTACTCGACTACATTGAACCACAGTTCGTGCACGAGAGAGCACTAAGGATTAATATTAAGATTTAAAAGGAGAATAATTACTACCTACTTACTCTTACTGATAGTCATAGGGAACTCTTTTTAGAGTAACTAAACCCGCCAGACTGACCTATACAGGTTTTCAGGAAGTATCGGAATCAAAACAACAATTCAAAATACAATTTTTGTTTTTTATTATTAAAATTTAAACTATACAATACTATTCTGGTTAATGTTATACAGGCGTGGATAAATCTAGAACTCGATTTAATTTTATTTATTAAGGCGGACTCAAACGACTGTTGTACTTGACAAATAATCATCACTTGTGAACGCTTGCCATGTCATGTGCATTGTCTACAAATATTCGGCACTTGTTTATTTGCCATCAGTTGTCGGTAAATATGGCGCAAGTCAAAGATTGATGTGTAAATGCATTTAAATGTTTGTCAAATATGCCAGTTAGAGTCCGCCTGTAGATACTATGAAGGAAATTAGTAATGTTGCTTAAAAAAACCGGGACTACACATGTACACACATGCGGTTATTCGCCAACATGGTTATTGTCTCGTTTTATTCGCTTAAAATTACCGAATTATCGAGAAACTAACGAACACCGAATAATCGCTATAGTAACATACTAGTACGAAATCGCCAATTAAAAATTAATTGCTCGCTATTCGCCCAATTCCGTCTGTGTTGCTTCGGCCTAAGATATGATCTCTAGATAATAATAATTAAAATGTTGAAATCAATGCAAACAAAGAAACGTGTTACATTTTTCTGGAAAGTATATGTACAGTATACAGAGTTGTGCAAGCTTTGCTTGCCAATAGCTTTGCTCAGCTTCGGCTTGAGATGAGCAGCGGGACGATGTAGGACGTAGTAGGTATTTGTTCGTAGTAAATGAGTAACAATTATCGTGGTTAATAACGTACTGATTTATTCTAAGATTTACATTCCATTTATACAACTATCAATTAAACAATGCGTGCGATCTCAATGTTGCAAAATAGTAAAATTTAATAACATTATATTATGTATAGTCATCAGAACGTGCAAGGTTCAACTGACGTGACTGTAAGAAGGTCAGTATAGACACTGTACATACCATCTAAGTAAATATTAAATATGCATAGAATTGTCTTATTAAATTATAGAAATTTTATGTGTAATTGTGAGAATTATACATTCTGCGGCCTGTCTCCGATGGATGAAGTGAGAGATCTTAACTCAAATTCCTCGTTTTGAGTGGTCCTGTGATCTGGTTTCCTGTTGCGTTTCTTCTGTTGATGCTGTGCTACAATGATTTTGGCTGTATACCATCCTGCAATTATAAGAATGGCTATGATAATTGTAGTGATGCTGCTAATTGCTATGGAATGATGGTGAATGTTTCGTCAAAGAATGTTCTGTAGTTGCTCTTGTTGGTGTTCTTGATCGTTTATCAATTCATGAAGGCTGTCTGTCAGTTCGAACACTGGCTCGGTTGGTAAAATGTCTAGTTGTTTCTGGTGGATCGCATTGCCTAATAAGTTTGGGACCGCTTTGGAATAACTATTTAACACTGGAACGGTGGTGCTTCGTTTAGGCGTGAGTATGTTTTGTTTTGTTTGAATTATACACTCTTGAGATATTTGAATTATCCCTGTTGCGTTTATTGCAACATCTTCCCGCGCACCATTGCAGATTACAGATATTACCGTTGGAGAGCTGGATATGAACATCCAAGTATTGGCTGCGCACAGCTGTTTCCATAGTATGCCTTTTATGCTGCTTTTTTCAATGGCGCAATGTCTTGGAGCGGCTCGTTCATATATTTCATCTATAATACATGAAGGATTTGTTTCTATGTTTCTGACTGAACTTGGTGAACAGATAAACTGATGTGGATCATTGGGGTATGGTTTAATGCATTGTTGTAAGTCGTTTTCATGAAGTTGGAAGTACAGTTGCGTGTCGTAGTCGACGGCTATGTAGTCATTAGTGACGTGGAGGTTCCAATACGATCCGTTTTCGATTTTCACCGGAACTGGCGTTGCTTTTAGAAGTCCAAACTTGGCAACATCTGCTATTGGAAAGTACCCATACACTTGGAGACTTGTCTTATTAGCTGTCTGCTTCGTGGATAACATTGTCGGTACAATCCTTAAGTTATTCGGAAATTTTTTATTTGTTTCTTTTATGATATTGTTGATATATGCCGGTGATACTAGTTCGTATATTGTGCCCCTATTGAAGCGGATGTTCAATAGTTTGTCATAGTATTCATTTATTTCGCTGATGAAGTTTTGTGCTACTTGGTAGGCGCTTAGCAGTTGAATATTTAGGGCATTGGTGTCTATTTGCTTGTACCAAGTCTGCATGTTGTTGATTGCTTCTAGTCCTTGGTTGAGTTTTTCTTGAAAATGTTTAAGTCTATTGGTGATCCTCGATTCTGTCTCATTGAACTCCGTGAGCGCGGACACCATAAATTTAGTTTGGTGATTGGACGCTCGAATCAATTGCTCTTGATTTTTGTTGAGCGAGTCGATATCTTGATACACTTCATCGTTGACTCCAAATACAGTTGTTAAAAATTTTCCAAGATAGCCTCTTTTCCGTCTTGTATGATGGACGTCGTTAAGATTCATCAGCATCCACTGGGTATGATTTTTTAACTCTTCCAAATGATGGGTTAGGGCTTCACATCTGGCGTCATTTGTAAGCTTTTTTGATTTATCACATAGGTCTCTAAATTGAGAAGCTACGTTGATTACTGCCTTCACATCATTTTCACTCCTGTTTCTGGAATGTGCTATTTCTATTCTAAAGACTCCTTTGTCAATTTGAGTTGTCCCTAGATGTTCTATGTAAAGGCCATGTTGGGGTTGGTGAATTTTGTAAGAGTTTTCTGCTGTCGTTGCAGAAATTAGCAAGAATAGAATTGTCAAAACATAAAGAAGTGCTGATTTTGAAGTTGTATGCTTCAGTCTTTTCTCTTTTGTGGTTCTTTCTTCTTTCTGTGCAACATGACTATTGATTTCTATTGTGGGCTGGGTAGCGGCTTGTGTATCTTGGTCTGTAGGCAGAATTAACTTGTGAATTGGTCTCTTTTGAGTGACACCTCCTGGCCTTTTTATTGTTACGACTCGAACTGCTCCATCTTGACCTGGATGAATTTCCATTATTCTCGCCAAAGGCCATTTGTTCGGATTTATATTTTCTTCTTTAATTAGAACCATTGTGCCCACTGGCAAATTTTCAATAGGCTTGTTCCACTTATATCGTTGTTGAAGTCTGGAAAGATACTCAGTAGTCCAGGCTTCCCAGAAGTCTTTCTTCATTTTTTGAACGAGTCTCCACCTTTGCGACAGATTACAGTTCGGGAAGGATTTAAATTCGGGGGGAGCTAATAATTCTCTCCCTATTAAGAAATGTCCAGGGGTCAATGTATTGGTGTCATCAATATCTTCCGTTAGGGGGCAAAGCGGTCTCGAATTTAAACACGCTTCAATTTGGTGCACCAAGGTTGTCATTTCTTCATAGGTCAAAGTGCATGCTCCAATGACTCGCTTTAGATGATGTTTCATGGATTTGACACCTGCTTCCCAGATTCCTCCAAAATGTGGGGCTGCGGGTGGGATGAAGTGCCATTGTGTTCCTGAGCTGATAATTGCATTTTGCAGGTGAGGCTCTTCGATAATTTCCTTCACTTCTTCTTCAAATTGTTTTGATGCTCCCAAAAATGTAGTGCCGTTGTCACTATACATATTTTCACAATGACCTCTTCTTGCAGTGAACCGTCTGAATGCAGCTAAAAATGCTTCGGTTGACATATCGCTGACCACTTCTAAATGAATCGCTTTGGTGGCAAGGCACACGAATACTGAAATGTAGCCCTTGTACGACTTATGTCCTCTCCCTTTGGTGGTTCTAATTTGAATTGGACCAGCATAGTCCACCCCTGAGTTTGTGAATGGTGGTGCTGGAGTTACTCTTGGTTTCGGGAGTTGTCCCATAAATTGTTCTGCGGTTTTGGCTTTATAACGAATGCAACTGATGCATTTTTTTAATTGGGTTCTGACGGCTCGTTTCCCGTTAATAATCCAAAATTTGCTCCTAATATATGCAAGAGTTGCTTGGTTTCCGCCATGGAGAGTTCTCTTGTGAGCTTCTAGTATAACTAGCTTGGAAAAATGGCTGTGGTACGGAAGAATCATTGGATGTTTCTTCTGGTAAGTTATTGGTGCGTTTTCTAGTCTCCCTCCGACTCTAATGAGATCTTCGCTGTCTAGGAATGGACTTAGATTCCGCAGTTTGCTGTTGTTTCCAACTGTCTTGGTAGTACGTAGTGATTTGTAGTCTTCACTAAATTCTTGTTTTTGAATCAATGCGACGACTTTTTTAAGGGTGACCTGTATTTCCTTAACAGAGAGAATAGGGCTTTCCTCTCTATTGGTAACTCGGTAGCAGTATGATAAAACTCGTAGCATTCTTGTAAGGTCAGAGAATTTTTCGCATATGTCACTTTTTACTACAATTTCAGCTTTGTAACAATTTGCTCTGATTTCCTCGTTTACTTCGGGGATTATCTTGGTCAGAGGAAGGTTATTGGATGAGTTGAGCCAGTGAGGACCTTTCCACCAGAACTCGGTAGCTTCCAGCTTATCAGGATCCAGACCCCTGGAGATAATATCTGCTGGATTTTCCTGAGACTTGACGTGATTCCAAGAAACTCCTGTTGCATTTCTGTGTATTTCACATACTCTATTGGCGACGAAGGTTTGCCACTTTGTAGGATCTCCTTTTATCCACCCTAGAGTGATCATGGAGTCAGTCCATGCGAATGTTTGGGTGTTGTCTAGTTGCAAGGCGGTTCTGGTTTTCTGTATTAACTTAGACAGAAGTACGGCAGCGCATAGTTCTAGCCGAGGTAGAGTTGTTCTATTCTTGGCTGGGGCAACTTTTGATTTTGCTTGTAGAAGTGTGACAGTATGTTCGTTTCCTTCTACTATTCGGCTGTAAATTACAGCACCATACGCCTTTTCTGACGCGTCACAAAACCCATGTAGTTCTGTTTTGGAGTTTCGGTAACGCATCCACCTAGGAATTCTAATTTTCTCTAGTTCCTTTACTTTACTTTGAAATTGCAACCATCTTGTAGATATTTCTTCGTCGACGGGCTGATCCCAGTTTAGGTTTCGTAACCATAGATCTTGGATAATGGGTTTGGCTTGAATGACAACTGGAGCTAGCCATCCCAACGGATCGAATAGTTTGGAGATTTCGGATAAAATGTTTCTTTTTGTTAGTTTTTTGATTTGTGAGATTTCTACTTTGAACTTAAATATATCGTCTCCTGGGGACCACAAGACCCCTAAGGACTTTTTTTCTTCGTCTTGCGGCACCTCATGAGTTTTTTGATCTCTAAGTTCTTCCGGAATGGACTTTAGTAGTGCAGGAGAATTGCTTGACCATTTTCTTAAATTGAATTTTGCTGACCCAAGCATTTGCAACAGTTGTTTTTGAAGCTCTAGGGCTGTTTGAACGTTTGTTGCTCCTGATAAAATGTCATCAACATAGAAATCTTGCAATGTTGCTTCACTTGCTGCCGGAAAATTGTTTGCTTCTTTCTTTGCTAGCGTTTGAAGTGTTTTCATAGCTAGGTACGGAGCTGACGTGGTACCGTAGGTTACGGTGGTAAGTTCATGTTCAAACATTGGTTGATTAGGATGTTCTCTCCATAATATTCTCTGGAAAGGTTGGTCTTCTGGGTGTACTTTGATTTGGCGGTACATTTTCTCTATGTCTGCGCAGAAGACAATTTCATGTTTCCTCCAACGAATAATTATATCTGCGATATTTTGTTGTAACCTCGGACCGACGTGCGTGATCTGGTTGAGGCTAATATTTGTGGAAGTTTTACAGGATGCGTCAAAGACTGTTCTTAAGCGAGTGGTTGTACTTGCTTCTCTGATGACAGCTTGATGCGGAATGTAATATTTTCCTTGATTGATTTCTTGTCGTCCAACTTTCCGCATATGACCTAATTCTAGATATTCCTTCATAAAATCTATGTACTGGTCCCGTAGTTCGGGATCGTGTTGAAATTTTTTCTCAACGTTTACAAGTCTTGCTGCTGCTCGTGGCTTTGAGTGGCCTAGAGTTTCTGGCGATTGCTTGAACGGAATTCGAACTACAAATCTTCCTTCTTTGTCTTGTTGTGTGGTTTTTTCGTAAAATTCTTCGCACGCTTGTTCTTCCTGTGTTAATTGGTGACATGGCATTATTTCTTCAATCTCCCAGAATTTTGTTAGCTGATTATCTTCTTCATATTGAGAAATCATACTAATTACTTCAATACTTTGAGGCTCAGATAATATAGAACCAGACACAATCCAACCCAGTTCCGTGTTTTGTTTCAGAAGACCCTCTTTAGTTTTCTGAAGGTCGTTCAGGATTATGGTTGCATATTCCTTGGCTCCTAAAATTCCATCTATTGGTCCAGGAGTCATAAAGGTAGTGTCTGCTAAAACTTCATTTTTCCAGTTGTCTATGTTATGTATTTGGAGTTTTTGTTTCGGCATGGAACGTGTTAACTTTGGGAGGACTATCATGTTAACTTCCATAGAAAATGTACTTTTGAATCTTGGTCTAATCTGGGCATTAGTGGACCATTTGGAAATTTTAGGGTCTCCCCCGCCAACACCAGATATTTCAGCTCTGATGTGGCGGCGTGGCAAATTTAGTCGTTGGGCGGCTTCTTCCGTAACAAACGAAGATTGTGAACCTTGATCGATCAGAAGTCGTAATGGCTGCGATGAACTTGAAGTGGAAACTTCAACAAGGGCTGTTGCGAGAAGAACGTTCTCTTCTTGTTTGCTAGTATGGTGTGTTGAAGTATTTCTATTGGTGTTAGGTTGATTATTTGACCTTCCTGCACCGGCGTTGTATTGGGAATTTCTTGGTGGATTGTTAGAACTTCTTTGAAAACCTCTGGGTTGGTAGTCTGTTGACCGTTGTTGGTTTTGTTGATATCTTTCAAGGTGTAGAAGTGTATGATGCTGGCGACTGCATATATTGCACCTTGTTTGGCTGAAACACCTTTTGCCAACATCATGACTTAAGCAATTATAGCACATGTGTTTTTCTTGGACTTGTTTGTTTCTTTCTTCTGCTGAAAGCGTTTTGAACTTTTGGCAGTGGTACGTCATGTGTTGTTTATCTTTGCAGAATAGACAACCAGCGTTACTGTGTTTTTTGTTATTGTCTGATGCGACGTTAACGGCAATGGTTTCTAATGACTGGAATCGTCTTTCTAAGAAGTTCATAAATTCTTCGAACTCTGGGATATCATGCGGCTTCTGAAGATTTTGTTCGTATAGACGGTTGGTTTCAGAATCCCATTTTCTGAGGATTATTCGAATTACCATTGGACCCCATGTATCGATTTCTACATCTTGGTTTTTCAACGCCTGTAGACATTCTCTTGTAGTGTCGTGTAGTTGTTTTAGTTTCAGTGCGTCTTCTTTTGTAACCGTTGGTACGTCTAATATCTTATCAATTAGTTGGAATGTTAGTAGCCTTTTGTTTTCATATCGCTTTTGCAATAACTCCCATGCTGTTTCGTAATTAGCTTCAGTTGACTCAAGGTGTTGAATCAATTTGCCTGCTTCTCCCCGTGTGTGGGTTTTCAGATAGTGCATCTTTTCGGCCTTGGTCAGTGCTTGGTTTTCATGAATTACTCTTTTGAATATATCGAAGAAATTAGACCAGTTTTCATATCCTCCATAAAAGATCGGGATAACGACTTTTGGAATTGCTAACTTTTGCTGTGGCTGGTTCACCACGATTTGTTGAGTTTGGGCCATGATATTTTCTTGAGCTTCTAAAGTTAGTTTTTCCAGAATTTCTTCGTACTGGCCAAGAGTGTCTGCATAAGTATTATTGACAAAATAGTTGTTTTGAAACTTTGTTTCATTTATCATTATTTCTTCATGCAGTTGATGAATAGCATCCCATTGTTTTTTAATTTTTTCCATGTGAAGCTTATAGCGAGATTTGGACTTTCCTTGGCTTAGTTCCGTTTCAATTTGGTTTAGGTCGGTTTGTAGTTGTTGCAGCCTGAAGTTTTGTTTTTTCAGACGGTGTTCTTGTTCTTTTTCCGCCAAGGGATCGGCGGAACTTGCTGAAGGTGTTTCTGCTTTTGGACAGGTTTTTAGGTAGTTTAGTACTTCTTCGTATTTTTCTTTTAATTGGTTGTCATATTTTTTGGTAAAATATGCATGTTCGGTGAGGTTTAGGTTTTTTATTTCCTTGTCGTTTTTCTGGATACTTTTCCATATTTTTTCTAAGGTGGCGATGCGGTCTTTTATATATGTTTCAGTTTTTCTCAAAGAAGAGTCCTTCTTGCTATTGCTGATAAGCTGGATTATTTGTTTTCCTAGTTCTTCTTGTTCTTGAACAAGCTCATTCATTTTGCTTTCCGCAGACATGATGAATTTTTGAACAGACGGGACGGGATATTTTGTTTGTTTATTTGTTTTTTGTTTACTTTCGGCTAGTTTGCAAGTAGTGTCTGTTTGTGTTGTATGTTAAGCTGAGTTCAATAATATATGCCCGCCAGCGTGAACTTGGCACAGGAATACCTTATTAAACCCTTAAAGTATTTTCCTCGCCAGCGTTAACTGGTCACGGGGAAAAGCCTTTGCTTGTGTGTGATACTCAATCGTGGAAACGATAATATATGCCCGCCAGCGTGAACTGGCACAGGTATATCTTATTTATTCCTTTTAGTATTCCCCTCGCCAGCGGTAACTGGGCAACAAGGAAAATACCAATTATTAAGTAACGTGTATATTTGTGTGTGCGAGTGAAGCTAACGGCACTTTGCTTTTTCCCACCACTTAGTTTTTTCGAGTGCTTCTTCACGTTACCCTACTCAGTTCAGGCAACGACACCCTAAAACAGGTTTTGGTGGTAAGCTATTCGCCGAAAAGCTCTTTAAATCTTGCTTCTAGCCTGGTTACGAATTCAAACGGTTTTTTATCTATGGTTGGCGTGACTGGCAAACCTGAATTGTGCATTTTGATGTCAACTCCGTCTAAAGAAGCTATAACGATTTCTTCTAATTTTTCTTGACGTTTCTTAGCTCTTTGGTTTCTGTTCAGCTTTTTTCTTGCCATGTACGACAGACTTCCTGACAACTGTGATTATATGGTTGGTTTTGGTTGCTTGTAGATGGACGGACGATAAAGTTGATGGACGGATACACGGTTGTGTATATTGGACGGATGTTCTCGAAGGACTCGAAGGACCAATGTGCAAGCTTTGCTTGCCAATATCTTTGTTCAGCTTCGGCTTGAGATGAGCAGCGGGACGATGTAGGACGTAGTAGGTATTTGTTCGTAGTAAATGAGTAACAATTATCGTGGTTAATAACGTACTGATTTATTCTAAGATTTACATTCCATTTATACAACTATCAATTAAACAATGCGTGCGATCTCAATGTTGCAAAATAGTAAAATTTAATAACATTATATTATGTATAGTCATCAGAACGTGCAAGGTTCAACTGACGTGACTGTAAGAAGGTCAGTGTAGACACTGTACATACCATCTAAGTAAATATTAAATATGCATAGAATTGTCTTATTAAATTATAGAAATTTTATGTGTAATTGTGAGAATTATAAAAGAGTTATTATTCGCTAGTTTACAAGTTTATACAGCAAACATAGGGAATGTATGGTTTCATGTGCTCACGATGAATAAAAAAAACAGATTTACAACAAACCAAGAAATTTGTAATGTTTTTATTAAATACAAAAAAAGAAGAGACAACTTTTCTGGCTCTATTCTGCTAGTCCTGGCAGGACATTATCCGCGCTAATATTTGTTCAGATCATTACATGATATTCTCTTAAGTAAGCGAAACAGAGGTGTTGCTTTTTGAGACCACATCATTACAAGGTCAGCCACATGTTGGTCAATTTCAGAGCCTGTCTCGTGTTAAAAATCTCATAAGGGCAGTCCCCATTTCTTTTCGTCTAATACGTCTAATCAAATGATACAGAAGAAAAAAAAAAGAATGGCTTCAACTCAGGAACACGACTTTCGTTCAACATAGAATACAATTATCATAATTTATTTTTTCAATATCCAGCAATCACATATCTATAAAATTCTACAAAAAAAACTCGGGAAACTAAAAACAGGAACGCCAATGAAATAAGTTAAACATCCAGCGAAGAGGCAATTTTATTGACAAATGCAGTCGATATTATCAGTGATTCGGTTAGAACAAGAATGAATGAATGTGAATGTTACCTAGTTAATAATTTGTGACGTATGAAAGTCCCATTCCAACAGACATAAACAAGCGTACAAATCAAGCACAACAACCTTCATTAATCCGAAATCAAAATCTTGGCAATATCTATGCCCAAAGAGGGATCAAAATGGGAAGTCGCAATCGGGAAAGGACACAATCAGTTAATTATTTTCAAGAGATATAACAGATAAAAATGAAATTGATACTACACTATAAGAACTTATTCATTCTAAATTAACTGTAACAACTTTACCGAAAACATCTTAATCCCAACGTAATTAAGATACCAAAAAATAAACACTTATTAGCTTTTTTTAATTACTCCAATTTTGGAAGACTGTAATGAGTATAGTGTATTAAAATATAAAAGTTTGCTATCAAATAGCGGTGCCAGGTGAGAATTACATTTAAAGTTTTCCTGTTTTTAGGTGAATTAAGCTTTCCCTTTTTACGCATATTTTTTAAACATTTCATATGGACACCATTTTGCTCCGCCATCTTGAATTCATACCAAAATTTCACTAGTCCATCTCTATAGCGTATTTAATGCTTGCCCAAAATCTGACTTTTTAACATTTTATTAGCCCGCCATTTTGTTTTGTCATCTTTGAGTCATATTAAAATTTTACTAGTTCGTTCCCATGTTGCACTTAATTTATGTGCAAAATTTGAGGTTTATTGAACAAGTGAGTAGTTTCCGTTTTGTTCCGCTACAATGAATTTTTACCAAAATGTTGCCATTGTTATCCCCATATCACCCTTAAATTTTAATCAAAATTTGAAATTAATCGGGTAAGTAGTTTTTTAGCTATGCCGCGAACAGACAGACAGACCGACGGGATTGAGAAAACATGTTATTTAGGGATCCTGAAATGTTAAAGTGCTACAAAAAGGTTATTATTTTAACTTTATGCTTGCGTTTTAGTTTGAGTTTTAATTGATGTTAAAATAATTTGTTTTATTTATACCTTATATTGTTTTACTGAAGACAACTAGTAAAAATCGGTAAATTCTCTTTAGCCGGAACTCGTTATGAATTTTTTTTGCCAGTTGATTCCTACTTAATATTTAATTTTTCCGTAAAATTTGAGTTAAAGTGGATAAATAGATTCTTTAGTAATAATTTTTTTAACGTTTCACTAGGCCGTCATGTTGCATTTTTACTAAAATATTACCAGGTCACTCCCATATGACTCTTAATTTTTCACCAAAATTTGAAGTCAATTGGGTAAGCAATTTTTTATCTATGCCGCGAGCAGACAGACAGATAAACCGACAGACCGATGGAATTAAACAAGACGTGTTTTTTTGGCATCTAGGGACCTTGAAATGTAAAGAGCTGAAAAAATTTCCGTGTGTGATTTTTTTTACTATTACAATACTTCGCTTTTATGCGGAAAGTAAAAAACACTGAGAAAGAGAGCAAAAGAGGGAGAGGCTTACTTTTATTGTTTTTGGTTCAAGTGTTTCAGAGAATTTACAGAAATAAATTTAAAATGTCTATAGTATTCAGTCTCTTAATAAAATGTATCTATGTAGCTACCTAAGGCTATGAAATACAAAATTGTTAAACCTAATTTAAGTTTTCACAAATATGGGAGCTATTGCATTACTGAAACATAACATCCTGCCATTCTGGTATTCTGGATAATACTCTGTACAGAGTGTTTGGAAATGCTTTTTCAACATTTAAAAGTACTAGTCTATACATGGAAATATTTAAAAAAAATCTTATAAACAGGGCTTCAGAAACACTTCGTTTTCGAGATACAGAGTGTTAAAACTTTATTTGTTTTATTTTTTTATGTGCCTTGTACGTTTCTAGAGATATTATTCAAATCTGGCACATGATAAACTGTATTCATTGTCTATAAAATGGCCATAAAATCTTTTTAATAATTTTGCACGACGTATTTTTTTTGGGTTAGAGCCCGTTTGACAGCTGCAAAAAAATTTCCTTATCGACACTGTCCTAATAATTTAGAAAAATGTGTTTAAAAACATGAACATTTTTAATAGTTTTTAGCTTGTAATTTAGATAATAAAAGCTGATGTTACAACCATTAAAACTGTTCAAAATGGTGTAAGACATCAAAAAAATCCAAGGAAAAATTTGTCCAATAAAGGGGAGAACTTTCTAAAATGTATTAGGGCCATTATGTAGACATTAGTTTATCGTGTGCCAGATGTGAATTAAATATGACTAGACGTTTACGAGGTACATAAGAAAAATAAAAATTTGTAATATTTCAGCACCCTTGAAAACGAAGTGTTCATAGGATTTTTTTATATAAAATAACCCTTCCAAATATCACAACGGCATTTCCGGACATCCGGTATAATTTACTCTGTCCAAATATGATGACAATTTATTATTTAATCATCGGGTTAAAAACCTTTTAGTAGTTTTAAAAAAATAATATCCTAATAAGCCCCGCTAGATGAAAATGTTAAAACAGTCCCAAAATAGCCGTGCAATGTATCCAAAAACATGTAGGTTTAATACCATGAATAATATAAATTTTCATAATCTTGTAACATACCTACATAACCATTTAAATAGCGGTGATATTTCTATTGATTTTTTTTGTATAAATGCGGTACGGTTGCATTTTAAAAGAATAACTAATTAGCATAGAATTTAATTGTTAGCTAATGTGATCAGTATCACTTTCCAATGCGCCTTTCGCCACATTTTTTATTTTGACTTTCAATTGTTTTTTCTTTGTTGTCATATTCCGATAGCGCTGACAGATCTACATAAGTTCGTTTTTGAATTTTTAATCTAGTTGAACCATAAGGGAGTGAAATCGAATAGTCCGCTTTCGTAAGATACCCTGTACAATTTGGCCTTATAAAGTATATCGTAACTGAATCCGTAAAAATTATGTATTGTAGAAAAAGTCTAGTCAGCAAAAAAAATCGGGGCGCCACATTTTTCCATAATTTTCAAAGTGCTGTAATTAGAAAATGGGTAAAGGGGTTTTAATTTGTTTTTCGGAATATGAAAGCCTGATTCATCTATATTTTGCTTAATTACGTCAGTTTATGTTATTTCCAGTATTTTTACGACATGGAATGTGTTAAAGAACTGAGAATTTTAAAAATGCAGTGAGCGCCAATTTGATACTTAATATTTTTCGCCTGATTTTGGGATGCCAAGTTTTTTTTGGAATCATCTAATAAATTTGTTAATATAGCTAAGTTTCTCCATTGTTATTTAATTGAAAGCAAAACCTCTAGTCAATTTTCAAAAAAGGAACCTCAAAACATATACAGGAGGTCTCAAAAAATTCGAGAATTAAAAAAAAATGCAAAGATGTAATTGGCGCACAATATTTTCCTAAAATGGGATTTTTTTTACTTCTCCAGTCTTTTTGGTCAGTATATATTTTGGGAATCTGATTTTTTGAAAATTGACTAGATACGTTACTTTAAATTAAATAACAATGGATAAAGTTGGCTATATTAACAATCGTATTAGATGATGCCAAAAAAGTATTTTTTGGACGAAAATTGTTTTTTCTCCAAGATGTTAGCCTAAACTTTAACTTTGCGTCTCAAAATAACGCGAAAAGTATTAACTGTCAAATTGGCGGACCCCTAAATGTTTTTCATTTTTACATCAGTTTATTTAACACCTTGTATATTATAAAAATATTGGAAATAACATAATCAGGCAAAATGTACACAAACCAAAATTTCTAATTCGGAAAAGCAAATTAAAATCCTTTTACCCGTTTCTAAATTACAACACTTTGAAAATTACGGGAAAAATGTATTTACATTTTTTTGCTGATACGTTTTTGCACTTCTATGATCAAATTCCGTTATGTACATGCTGTTTCACGTAAGAGGGAAATTTTATTTCCGTTATTAGCTGGCCAGGAAAAAAAAACAATTAAACTCAGCAAGTTTCATCAAATCCTTATCTTTTTTTTTATTATGTTAAAAGATACAATAAGAGAAGGCAGCAAAAAATTAGTGCGTGATAGCCTTTTCAAATATTTCTATCTCAAGATAAATTATGTAGTATGCGTTTTTGTGATATGATTGATATAGACGTGCGTGATTTCGAACTAAATAAAGCCACTTCTGCCCGAACTAAAGTTTTACATTTGGACGGCACTATTAATCCATGATCTCGTATTTTGCTATTTTGAAAGATGAAAGCTACTAAAATAATAATGAAAAACTCAAAAATCTTCTCTTAAGCACTTTGTTAATTTTCTTGGCTCTTTTGGGTCACTAGCTAACATTTTAATATAGAAGTATTTAAATCCAGTTGAAGGAATACTTGCAAAGCCCAAAGCGATTTTAATTAAGCCTATTAAAAGATGTCTTTTATACTATATAATTACTGATTTTTTCTAAGAATTTTGTAGAACTTGCGATTTGAAATAAAAGCGTAAAAATAATTAATCTCCCAATTTGCAGACTGGGTCTTGTGTTGGCCTGGTCAAGTCGTAATCGCCTGCAGTCAAGCGTTCTGGACAGCCGGTGTTGAAAATGGAATCCGAGAAAATAAACTAGGATCATTTCTGGAAGAAGTAGTAATTGTCAACTTGGATGCGTTGAGAGGCCTTGTTAAGGGAAGTTTGACATTTCTGCAACGAGAAATTTTGTCAGCTCTCATTGTCATAGAAGTACATTCCAGAGACGTAACCCAAAATTTAGTTGATCTGCATATAAGGAGTCCTAATGATTTTGATTGGATTAGCCAGTTGAGGTAAATTATCATTTTTTTTTGTAAATACCACAAGACATTGTTAGTTTCTTAAAACCTAATTGTATTTTATGAGCATAATGTAAGGAATCATTAATCTTGTTGCTGCAAAAATAATGTGTTTGAGGTAGCTTAAGCTGACGATCTCTCCACCCCATTCTTAGTTAATCCAAGTAAATCCAAAGTATGTCGTGGAAATGTCCTAGGATGACAATTTTAGCTTTTGGCTTTATTTGTAAATATTTTATTCAATGGACAGTGTCGAGACGATCAACTTCAACTACACAAAATACGATAGTTCCAAAGAAACCATACCTTTTAAACGTGATAAAAATCAATGAAGGCGAACCGTTTATGGTTTGACATAATCTGCTAAGGAATAAATCCTTCTTTAACCAAAATTTCAAAAAGGTTGATTCTATAACCATTTCCCCTACTTTTCCTCGCAGTAACGGAGAGAAAGCATAAACCAAGTAAATTTTAAGGATGACTATGTCGCAGCCAAAAACATTTAACATCTCAGGCAGAAATATGCTGAAAACATAAAATATCTCTAGTCAATGTTTCCGTTTCCTTCATAAATCAGAGGTCCGATTTCGTATAGGGAATATACTCTTACTGAATTACAAAGTTTATGCCATTCCCTCTTTAACAACGACATACATAATTAATAACCTTGTCTCTATTCAACAGCCGCTAAACTTGAATATTTCAAATAATGATAATAATAATAATATTGGTGATAATAATAAAATTAATAATAATAATAATCAGCCCTATTCGGATGGGAGCGCTGAGTAAGATGCAGGATCACCCCTCGGATGACCAATGACGACAAGCCTGGCAATCCACACAGACACTTTCAGTAAATGGATGGACTTCTAGTGCCAAGACCACAGATATTTAATCGGATTAAGGAGTTAAAAGTCAGAGAAGATGTCACGCGTATTTCCCTTCGTAAAACTGAGAATTCAGAATATTTCATAGAAAATCCGCCTAGCAAGGCAAGAGGCATCTCGTATACTATGTGTGATGAATTTTTTAATATTAGAGAGATCTTAAACAGCGTCAATTAGATCATATACGGTCACTGGGACTTGTACACAAGGCTCTAAATAACATCAAGAGGCGTGAAGGATACTCATCTGTGACATAAATGGAAAAGTTCTGGAAGGAATACTATGATTCAATGTCTTTTCAGGGAAGATACAACTTCTCTTAAAAATTTCCATACCTACTGTCTTCGAATAATGCATGAAGATCACGAAAGTCCGTCGGTAACTCAAGAGGAGGTAAAAAGGCTCTAGTAGGAACGAAAAACTATTCACCCCAAGGACGGACGGTAGTAACACTTTCTGGGGGAAGAAATTTACAAGCTCTTATAGTCATCTGCAAGAATATTCAACAGGCTCAGTTTGGGGTCATTCCATTCCTGGGTGGCTGGAAGGGAGAATACATCTGATACCGAAAAAAGGTAATCTGAAAGAACCTACAAACTATCGACCACATTCCCTAATACCTGTTACAAGATTTTTACGCGGATTCTATACTCACGGATGCTGAATGTGGTCTAACTAGCTCTGAAGGATGTCATCGAGCAGCGAGGCAAAAAGGTCTAGAAGGCTCCAAGGAAAACTTACTCGTGGATAGATGCATTATTTAAGATTCGATCCACTATAAAAGGAATTGGTCGATGGCTTGGATCTAGTATAAAAAAGCTTTTGACACTACATCACATTTTCTGTTGTTGCACCTTCTACGTTGATTTATAGTACACAGTCATTACTGGGTTGTATTGAGCAGTTTGTGTTACTTTGTAAATAAGATTTTGTATAACATTCGGGTCTAGTAAACTTATTACAGCATCAGTTACTTTCAGATGGGACGAATGTCAGGGAGACTCCCTTAGTCCTTTATTGTTTTGTATTTCGTTGTTTCCAATTTCGGTGTCTCGTCGTAGTTCTGAATCTGGAAATCGCACTCACAAGGTCACATATCTATTTTTTATGAATGCTATTGAACCTATGCTGTAACTGACTTAGATTTACAACAGTCTCTGAAAATAGTGCAAGAATATGCTCGAGACGTTAGAGTGTAGTTTGGTCTAGATAAGTGCGCAGTTCTAAAACTTCAAAAGAGCCGGTTTGGAGAGAATCTTGAACACGAACGCCTCTGCGATTGAAGCCTTCTTCGCTATTTGGAACCTAACGAGCCTTATAGATACTTAGGTGTCGATCAACACTATATGCATGACTTAAGCCAGGTAAATGAGACTTTAAAAAGCAAGTATAGACGGCGATACGCAAAATATGGAAATCAGAATATTCTGGGAAGAATAAATTAGCTGCTAAGAATACGCATGCTCTCCCTGTTTTATTGTATTCATTTGGAGTTATGAAATGGAGGCGAAATGAGTTTAATGATCTTGCGTGGGTAGACGCAAAATGATGCATCTTAATAGTAGCATCCAGCTATATTCCTTGCTCGATTTGTACCAGACCATAAGATTGCTGATGTTGGGATCTTCTCTTTAAGACAGCCGCTTCAGCGGCAGAAGAACTTGGCCATACGACATAACGATCGAGACTCGATTGTTCATATGGAGCTGTGAGAAATCACAACTAGAGTCAAAGAATAACAGTTGCTTTTTCATTAAAACCAAAACAAGCCTCAACATGGCGTTTTCTATCGAAATATCGGCTGCTTTTAGGGCGCTATGTTAGCATCTGAGACATCACTACGATGTCAACGAGACTCTTGTGTTACCTTATATCCCACAGGAAGTAGAGGCTATAGTGGAAGATGGCAACCGTTGTATTTATTGAACTACGCTTTTCCTACTACAGGCCAACATGCCAGACATTGTTTTGTTGGACAAACGGGACCGCCTAATGTTCAACATGGAGTTTCAACGTACCTGTTAAACAAAGGGATAAGCGAGCCAAATATATCCAATTGATGACCGAACTGAGAAGACTTTATCCTGAGTATATCGTCATCATTGTTACAGAGTTTCGGAAAATTCCAGCGTGTTGAGGCGCATCAGAACAACTTGTGATGGGGATGCAGAAAGCTGTCGGTTTGGGGTCTTTTCAGTTACTGAGACAGAAACTGGCTGATGACCACTGACCGAGTGTACGAAATAGCCTTCCGCTAATAATAATAATACTAATAATATAATAAAAAGTACTTCGGTACCAAACTCTCTAACAAACGATCAAAAAGCTATGAGAAATTCTACCACTGAGAAATTTTATCACAGATTAAAACATGTTATAAAAACAGAACTATACGCTAGACACAAATAACCACTATTAACTCCTGGGCCATGCCAGTTCTAACATGCTTTTGGGATTGTACAATGGACTCAAACTTAACTACAAGCACGAAACACCCGGATTGTGCAACCCTCGCTACTTACTAATAACCAGAAGTAGTCAAGAGTTGTAGAACATCGAATTAATTCACGACTGACATCTGTTCAGTTTCATCCGAGGTTCCGAATCACCTTTTCACCAAGCAGCCGTAAGGATGGATAAAGCGCTAACATCTTTCAATCTATCTCAAGATGTCCCACGTAAGACCAAAAAAATTATAAGAGAAATGGAATGGCTTGGAAGATTTCCAGCGTCGATCGCAAGTTATGACGTTGACAGGGAACTCTCTGTGCAGTACCTAAAAGAGAAGGCCACCTTCGTACAGAGACTGAGGGTTTTATTGATGCTATCCAGGTCCAAGTTATTCCCATCATATATCTTCTGGTTGTGCATCCTTGATATCAAAGGATCTACAAAAGCGATCACGACAAATACAATAACCTACAAAAAAGCGCAAGACAAATAAGTTGTACATTTTAGCTGATTGTGGCATTTAGGTTGATTTTTTTAGATTTGCTTAGATTTGATTAGTGGAAGATAATGTATATTCACAGACCTCACATAATGTACTATCAAAACATTGTACTTTTTCAACCATAATTAAACATATAACACCCGTATTCACTAAAGAGGTTTAAATTTAGACCTGGTCTAACTTGACAGTTATAGGTTTAAACTGACAAATGTAACGATTGAACAAAGATTTTTTGTTAACGTCAGAATTACAAAGTGACAGTGACATAAGCAAAACACAACTGGTGTACTAACAGTTTTAACTATCATGGCAACTAGATTTGGTCTAACTCTTAAACCTTCTTAGAGAATACGGGGGGGATAATTTTTAACGTGTTTATTTAAAACATTTAATGCTAAAAGAATACTGATAATTAAAAGTGTGTAACTAAACTAACAATAATAATAATAATTTATTTTATAAGGATAAATAATTCTTGTTAGATAACATTCTTATTTTTCTTTGTAATTAATAAAGATAATCGGGGAGGGTTTGGTTAGTTTTGATTAGGTCTGGTTTCTTTAAAAGCGCCGGGAGGACGACGTATTCAAAAGTAACGATATTTTACACCTCAAGTTACTATTAGTAAGTTAGAACATATTCATAATAATGACAAAAAAGACGGTGGCACTGGAAATTTCTATTCGACTATATTCAGCGTTGTCGTAATCTTAAATTTGTTCAAATTTTAGTGCGTGCTTTTTTCGTTAGGCGCATTTGTCGGTGCGAATGTGTATTGCGCGTTTTTGTCGGGGTGCTGTAACGGACAGAACTATAAGCCTTTATATATATATATATATATATATATATATATATATATATATATATATATACCGTTTATACATAACGACAGTATGGAAAAGAAAGAAACGAGTTGAGAAAGTAACGAAATGTCAAGACGTAGATATTGAACTACAGGGTATGTACAAGCTCCACGTTGTGCAAATTCTCCCACTCATTATATCTTGTAAAGGTAAAGAAGTCGTTCGAAACAAACCTAAGAAAATGGGCATCCAACAACCAAAGCGCATCATACGCTTAATGCAAAAGGTGGTAATACTAGGTACATGTAATATTATGCGAAGATTCCTCTTCATACAGTAAGCCGATGACAAGATGAGTTCCGGCCTACTGTAGACATCAAACTAGTTTAGCTGTGACATAAGAACAAATATAACTAAAGGGGAAGGAAGTAACCCAACAACAATTAACTAAGCTTAAAACAAAAATACCAACAATTTTTCAAAAATAATAATCAAGTAATTCAAAAACTGAAGATATTGAATTAGAAGAAATACGCCCTAGAATCTATTCAAGAGCAATAGAAGTGAATACTATAATAATTGCACATAACTGTGAAGATACGTGAAGTACCGTGACCAAGAAAACGTTCAAGAAATAGAAAGATCTATTACGAGATGGTATCTTTAAGGAATTACATGATTAGACTGGCATAGAAGGATCACAACGAAATTAAGCTAGAAATGTTGGAGGAGGCCTATGCTCAATTTGAAGCAGAAAAGCTAATCAAAGATAGTGGTTTTATAAGAAAAAAAAAACGGATTGCACTATATGTGATCAACCTGACAATCTAGCACTAAACTACATTATGAATAAAGGCAGTAATAAATTCATGCTGTGTAAGTTTTTAAGTAGATAATATAGATTACCTCATTACAAATAACTTAACTCCGAAAGAAATTCGTAAAAACACATATCTATTCTTAAATGCAAAAGTCAATACTTCTATATTCTAGGTATTACTGGGTTGAGCAACAAATGAAAGTTCGAGCGGTAAATGCTGAGTTCAACTATGGTTATGAATACCTCGGAAACAGTGGGCGACTGGTGATTACACCACTAACGGATAGATGTTATTTAACATTAACCGGTGCACTCCACTTAAAATTTGGTGGTGCTCCTGCTGGACCGGCAGGTATTCTAAAACTATATTATATTAATAATAATTGCAAATTGTAACCGTATTTAAATGTCTTTTTGTTTAAAGCAATCAAATAACTAAATACGGTTTTGTTTTTGTGTTTACCAAGAATTTATGTAACTTTTGATTGGTTTTCATTACAATATATCCAATTGTTTTATAGGTACCGGAAAAACTGAGACAACTAAAGATTTGGCAAAGGCTTTCGCGATACAATGTGTGGTGTTTAATTGTTCAGACCAACTTGATTTTATGGCTATGGGCAAATTCTTTAAAGGTCTAGCTAGTTCAGGTGCATGGGCTTGCTTTGATGAATTTAATCGGATTGACATTGAGGTAATATCCACCAGTATAATGGAAATATTAATTGAAATTACATCCCACTTAAAAAATAAACCCTTTAGCATTATTTTTTGACAAATTGCATTAACTTCGCAAATCTGATAAACCGTATATTATTCCCCCGCAATTTCTTAAATTTTCGCTATCACAGAGAAAAAAGAACGTATTTCATAGTGGTTATACATATAGTCATCGTCACTTTGCTTAGGTTTATGACCTTCTTGGAAATTAAACTTTGGAAAAATTGCTAACCTAATTTATCTACATTACTGAGCTACTAGATATTTTAACTTCCAATTAAAATCATAATAGTAAATTAACGTATAAATATAATTGAAACATGTATCAAGAGTTAACATAGAATAGATCCTATATTCCTTGTTGAATTTTCACTACATAGTTTTCATAACGGTTTTTCTCCTGCTTTTATACATAATTCTCAGTTTTTTAGATAATATTTTCTTAATAGTGTCAACACAACTAGCATTAATTAGTGTTAACGCTGTGGGTAGCTGTACTTGTTTGTACTTGAACTTATATATATATATATATATGCCGAAATTAGAGATGTACATAAATTTTAATATTTATAGATGTATAATAAAACGGTTAAAAGTTAATTTAGAAATATTGTTGACAACGCATAATGTATTAAATGCATTATTGCGTCGAAAACATAGTCGGACCTCCAATTTTAGTATTTTTTTTTGCCTTCGTAAAAAGGTGGTTAACTGTTTTTTATTTGCTTTTCTTCGAATTCACTGTGCGAAAATTAGCAACTAGTTTGGGAGTGTTACAGTGATTATTCCCCAGGGTGTTATTACCATATATACACATCATTTAGACCAACTTTTGAGTGGCCACCTTGAATTTTAAGTATGGGTAATTGCAGTTGCATCGAGCCCGGTCCAATTCGACTCCACACCTTGTGGATCACTCCGAATCAGGTTATAATAATTTAAATGCTCTTTCCGTTTGGTTAAGGTACATCAGAGGCGACTATATAAAATAAATATTTCCCCCGTATTCACTAAAAACGTTTAGACCAGATCTAATTGCTATGATAATTGAAACTGTTAACAAGTTATGTTTTACATATGTCACTGTCAATTTGTAGTTGTAGCATTTACAAAAATGATTTGTTTAATCGTTGCATAATATGCCTTCTTAAACTTATAATTGTCAAATTAGACCTGGTCTAAATTTAAACCACTTTAGTGATTACTGGGGTAAATGTTTTTTCATCTTTTAAACGAGAAAAAAAATTTCCGCGTATTTACATTAGGCATATAATTATAACTTATTTACGTAATTTAGGCTAAAACAAGTACAGCAAACTTCTTGTAGACACTTTTTAATGCAACTTATATTTACACTGTTAAGAAATTCTTATCTAAGAAACCAAGAATTATATATGAAAGTATAGAACGGCTTTACTACTCCCGTATATAACATAAGAAACCACAAAAGACAGTAAAATCAGCGAGAGTGATTTACTTTATATTGGAATCGCGCATAAAGTAAAATATAAAAATAAAACTATTTCTGAATCCTCCGTATACCGAAGCATCTCCTTGAACGTCATGTTTGACACAATTCAGTTATTTATTACTTTTATTATTATTACTATCATTTGGTATACAACATTCGGTATGAAATATATACTAGAATTTTACAAAACTTGGCGGGAACCTTGAAATATGTTCTATTATTTGATATTCGTTTGTAGTATTTGAAGAGATATTTGGAAATATCTGGATTAATGTCGGATTAAAAAGTAGACATTGCCAAAAAAATTTAATTTTAATTAATTTCTTATCCGTTGGGAAATTGTGTATTGTTTGGTTTTTAGTCACACACAAAATGTGAAGTTTCTAAAGTAAACTGTAAAATATTTTCTTCAGTTCTGACCTCCTAAATCAGAAAGGCAACTTTTTGTCTCCCCCTACGGCATTTTTGCCTTGGTTTTTAATTTGTTTTCTAATATTTATTTTTCATATTTTGTAGAATCGCCGTTTAATTTTTTGTTTAATTTAATTTTTCTTTTCTCATTTGTGCCTCACAGAACTGCAATAAAACATTAAAAATATTTGCATATTGACAATCTCATTTTGTAAATATCTCTGTTAATTTTCGAAAGAATATATCGTTTGAATAATATACTGAATTAATCTGTATATAAAATTTCCAAAGAAGTGAAACCCTTTTCAGGTGTTATCTGTAGTTGCTCAACAAATTACCACGATTCAAAAAGCACAGCAAGCAAGATTAGACCGATTTCTATTTGAAGGGGCGGAGATAGTCCTCAAAGAGTCGTGTGCGGTGTTTATCACAATGAATCCAGGTAACCTAATTTATTATAAGAAAACATTTTGGGGTAACCTAAATTTTGCTCTCCAGCTTATATTCGAAAAAACAGAAGAAACATCCTTTAAATTTATCAAAATAAATAACTTATTATTAATGTTTATGTATGTACAGGGTTTTTCACTTTAAATTTTTGTTTGATGAAATAAGGCAAAATGGAAATACAACAGCTATAGGGTTTAATCATTTAGATTTGAACACATTAATATTTATGTATTACGTGTCTCACAACTGTTCGAATCACCGTATACGACTAGTATTCAGCCCTAGCTTTAGAATTAGTATTTATTAACGACTATGCAAATTTGGTTTATTCCACAATGTCCACCACCTTTAAACAAACGAACAGAACATAATACAATCATAAAATAGTCGGACTTCTAGATTTTTAAGTATACCCAATCCGACGCTACAGTATATTCACCGAGGATACAAATAGTTAGAACACGCTTGAATTTTCTAGCTTATTACCTCAAACTACACTTGGCAGGTGGGATCGTATGTCCTATTAATCTCCTATATCTCCTTATAAGATTTATCTACTAGTCTCCTTTGGATGTTTTATTGTATCGTTGCATGTTAATTTGAGAGATAGGTATATATATATATATATATATAGGTTCTTGGAATTTTCGGTTCTTAAAATAAATGGGACAATTGAGTATTAAAATTTGTCAGTGATTTGTAAACGTTTCAACCATTGTATGGCCTTCATCAGTACTAAAACTTTAATATAAAATATGTAAACGAGAGAAAGAAAATAATACTTTTCGGCTTACCTCATTTAAAACAACAGATTTTCAAATATAAAGCAACACATAATATTGTAAAATTACAACAGACACACATGCAACTGAGACGGGACTATGGATGTTAATACGACTACCAGTAAATATTTAAATCGACATAGGAATTCGTTTTTTTCGGCAGATGGATGGTTTCTTTATGGTATTTACGAATTAAATATTTCAATTTATTAAATTATAATAGATCTTGCTGAGATGTTTTATATCTGCCTTGTTGTTTATTGAATGGTCGTGTTTTTTTTATATAAATTGTTTCCAAAAACTCTCGTTTATTTTGATTCGGTTCAAATATATAACGTAATATTTTGGTTTCTTTAAAATTAAATTTATGTTGATTTTGATTTCCATGGTTTGTGAGGGCGGTGGTATTTTTTAAAATCAAATTTGTGGCCATTTAGGCGATTTTGACAATATTGAGATGTTTGCGTTATTTTTGTAAGGAATTTCATAAATGATATGTGATTTTTTATTTTTACTCGTTTTACTTCTTAGAGCGCTGAAACGTTGTTGCATTAGATTGAAACTTTAATGGCAGCATGATTTATCATATATTTTAAACAAATGTTGTATATTTTCCAATAAACCCTGAATGTATGCAAGTGATAGATAGTTGCTTGTATTTTTCCTGTTTTCTTTAGGGTGACTGATATTTTGTAGACGTGATTTAAAAATTGCATTTATGAGTTTTGACGGATAGCTATTTTTAAGTAATATTTGTTTTGCTTTTTCTATTGCCGTGGTTCTAAAAATTAGATCTGTTAATTTAATTGTTCGGTCGGCTAGTCCTATTTCAACAGATTTTTTTAGAGACATGTTGGGGTGTTGCGAGTAGAAACCCAAATATCTTTCTGACCAGGTGTCTTTTGTGTACTACTCCCTTTTTATTGTATTTTGATGATTATGTAGAGTCATCAGCCAAACGGAATAAATTCAATAACAAATAAATGGGGGTGTGTTCGAAAAAACGTTCAGACACGTACATTGGTATTTTTTTCAATAAAAACTTTTTATACAGGGTGTGTTATATAACAGTGGCCAATACCAACTTTTCTTTTAAACGCAACACCCTGTATATTATTCAATTTTTGGATTCTTCAGAATTCTAGACATATTTCGTGTACAATGTGCTATACCTATCCTCAATTGTTTCCTGTTTCGGTAATATTAAGTGTTTTCAGATTTGTTGATTACAGAAATTCGCTACAGCACACTCAAAAACTTATAACTAATACTGTTTATTTCTGGATAATGTAAAAAACAAAAAAAAAAGTCAATTTAGGCATTGTTGAATATGATCGCCGCGAACGTCCTGACAACATTCGAATCTTAAATAGAAATTTCTTCTAACGTTACTCAGGGGATCGTGCTGGCCATTGCATAAATCCTCGCCTCCCTATCTACCGATTTGGAAAAATTGCTTTGAGATACTGCCGGACATGATGATTTAGTAATGGGGCGCTGCTTCACCTTGCTGAAAACATATTATATTCGCTGGAACTTGTGGGTTTGTTGGATCAGGATATAAGTTTGTCAAGGTTGGCACCACATTATTTTGGAGCAGCCCTTAATAATTATCGCCATTCAAATTGCCATAAATGAAAAAGTGACCTATCATATGATCATCCATAATTCTTGCCCAAACATTGACCTTATACCTTAAGGGTATTTTGTATGTTTTTCTCTCATACATTGAGGATTTTCCTAGACCAATAGGGGCAATTTTGACGATTGCCTATCTAACTTATCTAACGTTGCCATCATTTGTTCACAAAATTACGTTGTCCTATTAAAAGTTATCACTTTATAGGAATGCATTTTATTTTCTTTTAATGTTCGAATAATCGATGAATGGCTAACATCGAACAATGGGGCTACTTATCGACTAGAAGTATGTGTGTTCCCTCAAACTCAAGCATAATATCCAATTTGGTATCATTACTTATTGCATTGGAAGGTGCTTTTTGTATCTGCCTCATATGACCAAGCTCGCGAAACTGATTTCTATTTTATTAAGTGTCCCTTGGAGTACAGGCGAAAAATTTTTCATGAAATAAGCGAGCAACTTCCCTTTGTGTCCGTATTTTATCTCCATAATCAATCTGTAGAATCGATATTTTGTGCATTTCTGTTAAATGAATTATTTTTCTGATATGCAGTTAACGAAATTCAAACAACTAACCCTGATACTGACAACTACTGTCCTGCAGTGAGAAAAAAAATTGCTAAGGCCAGGCGTTTTGAACAAAAGTAAATGAAACTATTTATACCATTTTTTATTTCATATTGGTAACGCTGAAATGGTTTTTCCTTACTTGACATAAGAAAATCACGGGAACTTACAAATATATATATATATATATATATATATATATATATATATATATATATATATATTTGTAGCTCACCAAATACGAGTATTGTGGTTTTAGGAATAATATATTATTAAGACATTTTTTTAGAACAATCTGATGGTGGTAAAATGAAACTTCTAGCTTTTCTTGTTTCCGAGATACATTTACGAATTTTCAAATTTATTATGGACATATTGGATTTTTGAATTTTTCGAAAAAGCTCGTTAAGGATTAAGTTATGAGTCGAGATTATTATTTTCCTCAAGCCCTAAAAAACAAAATTACTGTTTTTCCATAGTAGGCTTTGATCCATCCGCCATCATATAAAAAAAGAAAAGAAAATTGCCTGTCATTATTCGCCTTCCTTGACTTACCTTCAAATTCTTTAATTTATTTGTGTTTTCATAGTTACTAAGGTTTATTTAGTTGTATAGCCTGTACTTATTGCAATGAAGAAGAAGAAATTTACTAGCTTATGGTTCTTTTTTGAAAGCTAAGGCTAAAACCTACTTAAAAAGTAATCATGAAAGGGATTCACTTACCGTAGGAAATATCAGGAATGACCTAGGAATGTCGCACATGTAAGATCATGTGCGACTGGCCATAAGTCAAAATTACAAAACTCTTAGTTAACGTCTTTAAACAATTTAGAAATAAAATGTGGTATAATGCTTACCTCCTGCCGTGTTTGTTTTTGCTTATTATTTGTGTTTCTAAATGAACTGTCATTAGTTTTGCAGATTTTGGCAATCAGCCAGCGAGTTGTGATATTGTCCACTCAATTTCATTTTAATTAGTTTATTGTTTTCTTTTTCTTAATTCTTTTTGAAATAACAAGATTTTTTAAAATGGATTTCTAACAAGGAGGTATGCAGATTGGTCTTTACTATTTTTTTAATTTAAATATTAAAAATTATCACTATTACATGCTGTAGGTTCTGTCAAATCATATTCTTTTAGGATTTTGACAGTTGTTTTTTTTTCAACTTCAACTTGATAGCTGACAATAAATTATACACACAATTAAAAGAGTTATCTAGAGCTGTTACTTATTTGTTTTTTTATTGCAAAAAAATCTAAAACTCATAATACATTAAATTTGCCAAGTGCCAATTTTGGCAGGATTTATTTTCGACATTGTTATAACAAAATATTATTTATCACATAAAATATTATATAATTTTATTAATGAAATAAATTATTTATATATATTAAATATGTAGATCCTTTGGTTCCCAATCCTACTTTTTATTATTTAGAAATACTTGACAAGCATAGGTATAATATTAACCCAAAGCTGTGTAGTAAAGATCCCTGAAGGTGCCTCGTGAAATCACATCCCAAGAACCGTTATTAGTTGGTTCATCTAGTTCACCCGATTAAAGACTGTTATTTCGTATATCGGGAAATTGTTTCGGATCGAGACAAGCAAAGTTGGCATAAAATTTTTCTTTGGCAAGAAACCGACGATTCATACTTCCAGTGACTATCTCAAAAATGGCATTTTGGACTTCCAATCTGTATGTAATTAGCGTCTCAGTGGTGACTTTATCCCCTCCAACATCACCTGACATTATTTTCTTTCTTTTGATTCGTTTTTCTGGACATTTTGACTGCACTTCTATATTACATTCGGTTTATTCGATACATTGGTTTCCCGAGATATTGATTGGTTCATGATAAAAATTCGTTTGTGGCTTTCTAAACAAACAATGAGGTTCCAGCAGGATATTTCTTTTGGTGGTTCATAAATGAGTATACCCGTTTGACAATAATGTACGTACAGGATAAATTCAAACGTACGAAATTTTTTACAGAAACTACCGATACATTTCTCAGTTTATCGATATTCTTTCCGAGAATGGTGCACATTCATACAAGTTTATTGAACTAAAATGTTTTTTTGCCAAGTTTTGAAACAGTGTTGTGCGCGGCCCACGACGACATAAGACATCGGGCATTTGCTAGTCCGGGTCGCACTTCTGCGAAATAATGATCAAACAATTAGGGATGGCCTCCTGAGGTTATTTAACTGGTTTATCAGTTTTATTCTTAATTTGGCTGACATTATGTGGTCTCTATTTGTGGATATATTTTGTATTGTGCTTTAAAATTCCAATATTCAGGAGTTTGAAATTAAATTATTATTAACGAGTCAAGTAATCATTTTAAGGAAGTGATATTTGTTTAGTCCGATATGTAATGCAGCCTTCTCAATAATCTAATACGGTCTGACATACTATAAGATAATAAGATAATCCTATGCTGGTCACATATGCAAGTTAAAAATCCTATTGCTAAGGGTTAAAATGGATTTAATAAAATTAAGGCCCCTAACCATAGTTTTTCTTCTAGCACAATATTAGATGAGTTAGCCGCTTACGTGAGAGTTGTCGGACACTTTGAATGGCTCATTGGGTTGCAAATCTTTGAAATGTTTCATGCCGTGGGGATCATCAATATTTAGCAGCTGTCAGACCAAAATGCACTAACCAGAGTGAGGATTTGGTTTATGCTACTAAGCAAGGCTATTAAAAAAGAAAAAAATATGTATCAACTTATATGAATCTATTTTTTGCACCTACATCGCTAAAATATAGTTTATAATAGATAGACCTGTTAATTTAAATTTTAGGTTATGCTGGGAGAACGGAGTTGCCAGATAACTTAAAAGCATTATTCAGACCGGTCTCAATGATGGTTCCTAACTACAGTTTAATTGCCGAAATATCACTGTTTTCCTTTGGATTTGGAAACGCAAAGCAGTTGGCTAATAAAATTACAACTACTTTTAAATTAAGCTCTGAGCAATTGAGTTCTCAGGTAGGTAAAAATATCAGTAAAGTGGTAACTAAAAAATACAAAAGAGCCATCTACAAACTTTGAAATTATAAAATCCATGTATTTATCAATTACCCTAAAGATATTTGATAATATAGTTAAGGCGACTGGCGAATCAAATTTGACCCCATTCTACTAAAATTGGCTCTCAGTGAGTAAAATATATTTAAATGGTTACCGGTTTCGCTTTTTCGATCATCATCAGACCCACAAACATCTAAATATAATTAAAGGGGAAAATACAAGTTTTGAAAACATTACCCTCGTCACAAATACAAAAATATATATGTTACTGAAATATTATAAATCCGGCGCTGATGTTTGTGAGAGATGACCTCGGTTAATGTTTAATTTGAATTTTTTTTAGTTCTGAAATAATTGTATTGTTCCTTGTCTATCAGACAGTTGTGTTGTCTTCCTCATCTTTAGTTTTGTTTTATTAATTTTACTCTTTGTGCTGTATCAGTAATGTTATATCATTTCTATCCTTTACAGGGCGGCTCATCTAAGATGATCCATTAGTCTAAGTACATTATCTGGAAAACTATTCACGTTACGTAAAAAAGTTAAATATAAGGGTTTAAATTTGTAATACGTAGTTTTATTTTATAATATTTTTGTATATTTTGTGTGTCGTTTTCCTTAAGCCATTCTCAACTTCGTTATTTTAAATGGGACCCCCTATATATTTTTGATTTATAACACAACGATTTGTATTTTCGCATCATAGTTTTTACATCTATAAACTGACATCAACTTCGAGTTAAACCGGAAGTTGATTTTTTAAACCTCGGGTTTAACCGTAAGTAAAAGCTTTCTTTTATCAAGAAGAGTAAAAGATAAATCAAGTTATGTGATTAAAAAATAAGAAATCAAACAAAAATATTTAATGAAATTTAAAAATAATAAAAATCCGAAAATAACATAAAGTAATTCAGAAAAATCATAAGCAGTAACAAAAAAAAGCAAAAACTATGTAATATGTATAAAAAAAGTAAAAAAAAAATATTAATTAATAATAGAGATTTATGAGTTTCGACATAGGTTGCTATATGATACCCCGTGGTAATAGAGTATAAAGTCCGACGAAGAATTCGGATGTTGTCTTGATAACCACAAATGTCGGTTTTGTTCTTGTTGGTGACTCTGATGTGGTTTTGTGTATTCATTTTGGTGCTAGTTGTACTCGTCTCTCAACTAGTTGACTGTACTGATGAAGACCTTAAGTCGGAAACACGTGTCTATAGTTGGCCAAATTTCATTGCTTTAGCGGTAATCCCAAAAAAATCAATTTTCTATTAGGTAATAATTCTTGTCGCGTTAATCTCGTCCTACTTTCGATTTAATTGCCCTTGGATTACGAGTTTCGTCATAGCTGGCTATATGTTACTTCGTGGTAATAGAATATCAAGTCCGTCGAAGATTTCGGATGTTTTCTTGGTAACCACAAATATCGGTTTTGCTCCTGTTGGTGACTCTGGTGTGGTTTTTTGTATTAATTTTGGCGCTAGTTGTACTCGTCTCTCAACCAGTTGACTGTATTGACGAAGACTTTAAACACGTGTTGGCCAAATTTCTGGGTCTTAATCTTTTATATATAATAAATTATTTAAGACCCTGGTGAAGTGTCTATGTTTGTAAGCAAAAGGGAGTATTTTTTCTTGTACTTAAGACAAACGTTTCTCACATTTTTTTTAAAAGCCACTTTGGAATTAAGTAATCATTTGCAGTTTAGAATTTAAAAATGATTCCAGTATTTTTTCAAATAATATATAAAATATAAATAAAAAAATTTAAACTGTTGTAAATAATCTAAAACAATTCTCAATTAATATATTTTTAGAACTTTCAAGTAAATTCGGTTATAACCACTTTTTCAATGATCCACTTTTTCATTAAATAGGAAGACTCTGGATATATTGGCAACAGTTATTAAGAACTTTATCAACAACATTAAAAATGTAATTTGGAATAATTCAAAACATTTTACTAACCCGATACTGTTGCTCCACTACATGATAAAGATCAGAATATCAATGTTTCGGTTGAAACTGAGTATGTTTAATCATGTAACAAAGAGTCTAATTCTTATAAATAAATTAGTTAAATCAAAAAACAACAATAATTGTTTATTACTTTTGTTGTTAAATATTCAGTGTCTAATAAGTAAAATTAATTAATTTTATGTATTTATTAAGACTCTTGCCATATATATTAATGCTGACTTAACAAGGGTTAAGGCAAATGAGCCCGCCTTTATTCCAAATTATTCAATAGTATCTTCCTACTGCGGAGCTGCAATCAGACATGGTGGCACTATGATTCCTATGAATAATAATTTTTCTGTATTTAGTATTAGTAGTTCTTTCTTTCGGATGATTTCAATATAACTGTTCGCTTCATTTGGTTTGTGTCTCCTTTTTGATCAACCCACTCGAATCACATTCGACTCATCAACTCATGTTGACTATTTCTGTATAAATTTTGTTAATGAAGCGCAAGCTAATGCATGTATTATTTCGGCAGGATTGTCAGATCATGAGTCTGCAATTCTGAAAATAAACTTTAAAATAGTTAAATGTCCAAAAATTAGATATGGCAGAATACACAGTTCAACTACTTTTAACAAGTTTCGAAAATATAATAGAGAATGTAACTGACAGTTGGTACATAAATGTTCTAATATATATAAAAAACTTCCCCTTGTGTAAAATTAAAAATAAAACTAAAAAACTATGAATTACTTTGGAAACAAAAACTATTAATTTGAGAACATTACATGGTATACGAAAATATGCAAAAAATCAAAACTTTTATAATTATTTTAATTCCTATAGGAGGCTGCTAAACAAAAGTACCATAGAAACCAAGTAAATAAGGCACAAAACAAGGCCAAAAAAACTGGAACATTGTCAACGAATTTAAAAGTAATTACAACTCAAAAAATAATAATCAAATTACAATTGATAGTAACAACCTCTGCCAATTGTATTGTTCAGTTGCGGAGAAGCTAACGTATGACACATATTCTGATACCAATCTCCTTTCTTACTTGAGTCATATTAATATATCTTTTTCATTTTATTTAAGCCATACTTACATTTTTGAATATAAAATTTCATTTAGTTTAATAAAGAATAAAAAGTCATCAGGGGTAGATGAGATATCAGTCAGAGTACTTGAGATTCTGACTGATCACGCACTTGGGATTTTGATTGAAGCGATAAATAATTAATTTGCAACTGGAACATTCCCGCCTTGTTTAAAAATTGCTGTTGTCTTTCCAATGTAGAGGAGATTCTAAAGATTCTGGAAACTTTAGACCTATGTCCTTATCACCGTGATTATCAAAAATCATAGAAAAGCTTATTAAGAACAGTTTATAAATAAATAGAATCTTTTGAGTAAATGAATAAAGGCTGTGTGGCCTCGGCAGTGTTCTGTGATTTCAGACATTTGATAGTGTGAATCATGAAATATTGCTGGGAAACTCTCCCGTTATGGTTTCAGTCTTACCTCTCTGACAGGAAATAAATTGTTCGATCTAAAAATCAGATACTTGCTTTACTAGCCATGCTTTACTAGCCGAATGCTCTTCCTTGTATGACCTGACTGCTCTTGACATTCGAGGATGACACTACTATTTTATGGTGCCATAAAAATCCGAACTCACTAATCAGCATTGGTCAGGGAATGTTACGCAGTTAGAATTGCCTGAGGCAAGTTGGGCAAAATGGTCGCCAAATCTTAGATATGGCATAGCATTTTGGGGTTTCTAGCCAATATTTTTTGTTTTCACCTTTTTACTGCAAAAAACGGGCAATAAGAATATATGTGAAGGTCCACCATGAGATAATCATGCTGATCTTTATTCGTACAACACGGGATACTTACATTAATATGTTTGTTTATATTGGAAACAGTAGGTCTTGTCTATAAGAGGTACAAGGGTGGAAACCTTGATGTAATCTTTACCTTGAGAGGTACATATAACATACGCCATAGTAATCATTTACCATTGCCCATTCCTAATAGTAACCCTACCAAAAACTCTTTAATGTATGAAAGCCTTAAGATTTTTAACCACTTTCCAACCGAGGTAAAAATGTAGGCTCACAGATAAAATTTAAACAGTCTGTTTAGTCTTTACTGAAAAGAAAGGCTTGCTACAATTATAATAATTTTATAATCATAACTTTAACTAACAACCTTATCGTTACATTTTTTTGTGATTCTACAACGGTTTAGTCTTAATTTTTGGTATATTGATATTTTGTATGATATAATGTTTTGTCAGCAAATACTATGTATTTATGATAACAAAGCACGTTTTGAATTTGATTTAATGTTCACTTCTACCAGCAAAAAAATTTACAGTACGTGCAATTTATTTCGGTTATCGTTATATTAGAAATATTTTAAACGATATTTTCGAGTCTAAAGTCGGATATTTAAATTAAATCTTAAGTAAACGAAAAAATAAATTCTCACTTTAAAGACAAATGTGAAAAATTAACACATCACAATTTACGAGAAAATAGGGAGAAAGAAAAGCTCACTTACGATACGTTGTTTGTTGGATCGCAACTGTGGGTTTTTCTTCCTGGAGGTCCTTGGATCTCAGCAAACACTTGAAACTGACGATCTTGTGAAACAGGGCTTCAAGGACACACTTTCCAAAGACTGTCAAAAGTTCTTCTGAGATCCTACACTTATGACTGCGCCAGTTAAATAACTCATTTTCCAAAAGCACTTAAAAAAACAATTTAATTAAAAATAAGTAGTTATAACAGATTTGACTTAATAGAGTAACTACATATACTCGAAGGTTAACTGCAAGTGAAAACTAATTAGTATAGCCGCTTAAATATACAGAAAACACAGTAGATAATATTCTATAGTTGCAGGTGCGAATGATGTGAACTTGAGATCATCATGGTTCTATGACCGGGTGCTTGACCTGTGCGTCATATATCTCGGGTAAACACATTTTCCAAGCAATTTTTTGCCCTTTTGAGTTAAATATTTCGTAAACCGGGGCACATCTTCAACTTTTTGTTATATTCTAAATTCAGAACTGCAACTTTTTGTTTTAATATTTACAAGACCTTTCAAAAATCAATGATATACTGCACTCATTAAATTAAAAGAACTAAAACGTACTATTATGATTTCAGCGAATTTCTGGTTGTTTGTCTTGCTGGGGAAAACTTAAATCTGCTGTCCGAATATTAAAATTATTAAATCGATTGTTTTTGGAAGTCAAATGCTTGTAAGGACATAAAAGTTCACAAATAAGTTCGTATTTTAAAAAAATAGTTGAAGATGAGCCCCCGTGCGTAAAACTTTGAACTCAAAAGTCTTCTATAACGCGTCTATTAATTGTATAACAAAATTGTGTAAAACTTTTTAAACCGCTTTTATATTCATTGCAGTTTCCAAGATCCCCAAATATATTACCAATTTGTTTCACACTGTATGTAATATTTTGTAACATTTTTTTTTCAGTAAAATCATTCTAAGATTTCTGATTATGCCAGAAATAGCGAAACCTAACATATTTTGATAACTGTAGTAGACTTTAACTTTGAGTCAGCTTAATTGTAAGCCCTCTATCTATGACCAATATGTTTGGATAAATGTTTTTCACGACTGTAATTTATACTTACTTTATTTGGCCACATGAAAAATATCCACTTGTATACTAACTGATGGACTATCAACATAATTTTAGGACCACTATGATTTTGGGATGAGAGCAGTTAAAACTGTTATATCTGTGGCGGGAAATTTGAAAAGAGAAAACCCTAACATGGACGAAAGACAAATCTGCTTGAGAGCTTTGAGAGATGTTAATGTTCCTAAATTTTTGAAAGACGATTTAAAATTATTCAATGGTAAGAAATCCACCTATTAATCATTTAATTTATCTTTTATTTCCAACAACTATTAAAGTTTTGCATGGAGTAAATAACTTATAATACTAAATTAATTGCAATCGTAAATGTATGTCATATAAGAAACAAATAAAAGAAAATTAAACGATTAATGAAACAAAAGAAACAAAGCAAATAATACAATAAAGTTACCTATAAAAATAGTATTTTTCTAGAGAGAAAAACTTTTTTGTTTCTTTTAAATTCTAAAATATTTTTTTGTGATTTTTAATGCACCTGACATATTGTTGGCCGCCAAGAATCTTTTCCAAATTGTTGCAAGTTAATTTTTGCTAATCCAATCTGTACGTTATTTCCTAGTATGATGGCCCTGCATATTTATAAATTCAGTATATTTTATTAGAATGATTTTTTATGGAATGAATCAATATATATATATATATATATATATATATATATATATATATATATATATATATATATATATATATATATATATATATATATATATATATATATATATATATTTTTTTTTTTTAATATCTAAGTAGTCTTAAGGTTTGTAAAGATTTACTGTAGGCTTCAAAAAGGTAATAGGTAAAGGCATTTAAATATTTTATTTTACAGTATTTTAGTAGTTTTAATTTCGAAGAACATGTGGAACGCCAAACTAATAAAAGATATTGGGATTTTGAATAAATTAAACAAAAAAAATTAGAAATCTCAAAAAAAAAAAAAAAATATATATATATATATATATATATATATATATATATATACCTAAAATTTTAATTTTGTTTTAACTTTTATAATGATATTTATATAAGTAATTTAATTTGACCGTTAACCGTTTGCTATAAATAAGCAGGTAGCTTATTTATAGTAGAATTATTTCGGATATGTAGTGACGTAACGATAGCACAAATTAACGTATTTCTTAGCTATTGACGGTTAATATACCAAGTTATTCAAGGAATACATACACTAAAGCGTTTTCGGCAGCAATCACGGTGGCGATCCTATGTCTAAGTTCGTGCTGGGGTGCCATTAAGAAGGATAAATGCTAATTTTAATAACTTTATAGTTCACCAAGCTATGCAGACATTTAACAAAAACTATATATAATTATATAATTAAATAAAGAAGAGAAAAATAGTATGAAATTTGATTTAATCATTAAAAAATTTACAAATTGTGTTTTTATTCTAAAATTTAATATTAAGCTATTTTATAATAACAAAGCCAAAGCATTTCTGGACTAAAAAAGTTGGTAAAAAATGCCTTTTTAACAACATTTTAAAACCCACGCAAAGAGCCTATGATTCTAAATATCCCTTTTTTAGCTAGAAAAACAACACAAAGCTGCATGAATTTCTTAGCAGTATTTTTTTCACAAAGCCATAAAATTGATTTTTTTTTGGTCCAGGATTTTCGGGGTATGTCTTCTACTAGCCCATAGTGGTAGCTTGCGTTGTCCATGATAATTAATGATTTGGGTGGCAAATTAGGAACAAGTTGATATTAACACCATTTTTCGAAATTTTGAGGTTCATACTATCGTGGTAGTCCCCACTTTTTGTCTCTCTTTTAAAAACTGAACTTGCTCCCTTGATAAATCTATTCTCATTGCCTGTGTTGAGGATCTGTTTTTTTAAATATAATTTAGAAGTTTAGTATATTTACGAACATGGATTCATTTCACCACATTTCATCACAGGAAAGTTTTTCTTTTGATCAAGATTATAAAAAAAACTTAGTTTAATATTAACAATTTCTCAAAAGTATTTAAAAGATTCACGGTCAGTTGCAGAAAGCTCAATTAAAGTTTAGAATGTTTAACGGAATGTCAAATTTGACAGTGAGTTCCTAGATTTCTATAAGCAACTTGTCAAATCCGAAAAATTTTGTGCAACCGGCTGTCAGAATATAGGATTTTGACAAAGTAATTATTTTTTTTAAATATCAAAAAATAAACATTTTTATTTTTTCTCGGGCAAAAACGGTTGGCTTTTAACCCAAATCCTGGTCGTGTTTATCTACACTAACTACACTATCTTTGAAGATTTATAACCCTGATTATTGCTGGGGAGTGAAATAAATATAAATATTTTTTTATGATGCAAAATTTACTGATTTTTAACCATTTTCGACAGCTTGAAACATTTCTTTTTTCTGATATTTAATAAAAATACTAACTTCCCCACACTCTCATATTATTTATCTTTGAAATACCGTTAAAAAGTTGTCTATAATAAACTCAGTTTTTTTTATGATTTGGGTTAAAAGAACACCTTTAATTAGCAACCGACCGATGCTCTTAATGTAAATGAACAAAAAAACTGAATTAAACAAAAAACAAATATAGTCAAAATGCTCCATAAACTTACCTTTACCGCTTTTTGAAGAGCTTGTGGCTTTCGTATCATCCTGCCAAGTATGTCTAAAAGAATATGTTCTTTTTGGGGCATACATGCGATATATGGTATCTCAGATCTTACTTTTTAAGTAGTCGGTTATCCTGATATGCTTTTTGTTTCTTGTTGATGATAATTCTTTGAATCTGTTCTTTCTACCACATTCTAAAGGTCCAAGGCAATTCCTGCATATTTTTCTAGCTCAATAAAGCTAATATATTAAGAATAATAAGCTGGCTTTGTTCACTTCGTTGTCCATTTCCAATTTTTTTCGACATTTTCAATATTGACTTTATTTTGACGCATAAACTATTTAAACGTTTCGAAATCTCACACGTAAGGATTTGTCAGCGTGACAAGTTTTAGTTGAAATACGAAAAGACGTGACTTTTTTTTAGTAAATTCACTGTTACAGAGATGCAAAAAATGGCGTCACTGCATATCTGAAAAATTTCTACTTTACGTCCCTGTCCTGTTTTTAAAGATGAAACATGATTTTTTTTAAGTTAATAGATACTATATGGTTTTAACCGTTTTAATGATATATTTAAATCACATTTAATTTGGCTTTTCCAAACACTGTTAGCCAAATAAATGATTGTAGTATCAGCCTATTATGTAACTGGCAATGCTTTTAGTTATAGCGAAGTTAGGGGTTGCTTTAATTGTGTATCCATGTGACATTTATAATAATTGTCATTATGAACGTGAAAATGAAGTCCATAAAATATTTTTTACGAAGCAAGGACAAAAAAGCAAGGTTATTTGAATGCCTTTTAGCAATCAACTCTAAACTACGTAACTGGAACAGCACAATGACACGATCTTCTAAAAGTATGTCAAGGGCAAATGTTACAAAGATAGCATTCCTGTGTGACGGGAGTCTCTTTTCCACTCGTAAAATTACAAGGGTTTATTTACTTCTTCTATATTTGAATTTTGGGTGGTTTCATTAATTGTTACGTATGCAGTGTGTGATATATAGAGGAAATAATAGTTTCGGCATACATTTACAGTATACAGGATGTTAAAAAAAACTAAAATGACCAAGAAAAAATTCCATGTGGAAAATGTGCTTAGACGACCATCTGCAAAGTTTAGATCGATAATTTCAACAAATAGGAAATACCACATTATCTGCCTATGAAGCAATGTGATGTTAGTTTTGCTATAACATATTTCTAATAAGTAAATATTCATCGTTTAACTGTAAACTAAATTTAAATGTTTTATTAGCATAATAATTTCTAGTTATCATGTTGCACTTGGAACTCTACTATTGGAATGCCCTGTACCTTAAATCCTTCACATGTTTTTAATAATTTTATTCTAATACAGTGTTTTAGAAGAAAAAATTGATAGTTTTTATAAAACCCTTTACTAAACTATTAAAGTAAATTAATTGTATGAAAATCACTTGTTATTATTACCTTTGAGAAATATATATTTTAATAAAATTTATTTTCATATCAGAGATTTGTTTTGATATTTTAGTGAAGGATTTTCCAAAAACTATTAATAATATTTCTTCATTTATCCATTATACACTGAATAAAACGTCTATAGCTTTAATTTCCATTATATTACATTAAACCATGACAATTGTTTCGAAACACAGTGTCATCTTCGGATGAAATTTACAGTTTGTACTGTTTTATTCAGTGTGATATAAAATTATTGAAAATATCTCATATATTCTTTGCAAATATCTGCGAAAGTATGTTGTCGGATATCCTGTACAAAAACATCTCATATACTCTTTGCAAATATCAGTAAAAGTATTGAAGACGAAGTATGTTATCAGGTATCACGTACAAAAATGGCACTGATGATTCTTTTTCTGGATATGATAATTTCTGAGATAAATCGATCGGAATCAATTTTCCTACACTAAAATCTCTTATCAAAATAAACATCTAAAAATTGTGAATGCTTGCTGGGAGCAGAAATTATTATTGCTTAAAAATAAAACTGACAGTAAAATCCCTTGCTATTATATGTAATAATTAGTTTATATAAGGATACTGGACTTTTATACACAGCATCGCGGGCGCACAATGCGATTGTTGCTGAAGCTTTCTTCGCATGATTCATTTTGATTCGATTTAGAACTTGATTTCTTTTCTCCACGTATACAAATGATGATGCTCAGTATAATTAATGGAAGATCGTGAATTTTTATTTAATTTCATACTCAATTTTCCAAATTATTTTATAAAAACATATCAAAAAAAGAATGAGGAAAAAAATCCCATTTGAGTCGGCAAGGGTATTTAAAATTCTCAAAAATTGAAACACTTCTAAAAAAAAACGAAGCTTTCCAATAATTGAGCCTTTTATTTGCGGTTGATCATGAGATTTTTTAAACCTTCGGGAAAAGTCCTCTACCGAAAATAATACCTTACGGACAAACTGAATAAACAATTATTTATAAAAGGACGATTAAATATGTAAAATCATAAAACTTTTATGCAAAACAAATTTCAAAACAGGTTAAAATTCACATATTGAAGCCATGGATTTTCTCCTTCAAATTTATTTTTTAAAGATAAAAAAATTTGGTGGTGTTTGTCGTAAATTTATTACCCTGACTCGTTGAAAACGAATAAACAGAAAAACAACAGAATAAAATATTGGGAGGAGGGGGGGTGCGTTACGCTCTCTCTCATCCCCCATATGTCCGTTCCTGTGCGCTAATAGATGTTGACTCGCACTAAGCAACACCGCTTTACTCACTTTACTAGTTTATCAGTTTTGTAAAGTTTTATTTGAGTTGTGGAACAATTTATTATCAAATGAAAAAATATTTTTATTGATTATTTAAATTTTGTAATTATTTGTTTATGTCAAAATGAACAACTTTGTAAACTCTCTGAGAATAGTAGGGCACAGTTTAAAAGTAAGTACTGCCATACTAAAATAAGTACATACTGACAGCGAACCTAGGGCGGATAATGTGGTATTTCCTAATCCCTGGAATTTTCGTTTCCAATTGCAAGCGTTCTTTAATTTAAATTCTAAGCTCTTTTTCAGAATACGATATTTTGTAATTTAACCCACTGTATATCTGATCGAAGGTTTAACACGGTTAAAACTATTTTTTGTTCATAGCAATCCTATTTGCAACGGTTCAAACTGTTAAGAGGGAATACGAATGCGTTAGGGCAAACATCACATAATAATAATAATAATACGTTTATTTCTTTATATATAAAAATAAAGAATTGGCCTACAGAATTTCAATTTAGATTTTTGCCCTTCTTTTTTTTGTTGCGTCGTCCGAGTAAAATGTCAGATATCGCTAGTCATAAGCATTTCGGTAAAACTATATTATTCAAGAATAATTACTGTTAACAGTATTCTCGTTTTGCGTTGAATTTATTTTTCTGAGAAAACCCTGTATTTTAAAAATATAAGACATGGTTTTATTTAATTTTTCTATTTAAGGCATAGTGTCTGATTTGTTTCCAAGAATGGTAGAAGAACCTGTAGATTACGGAGCCTTAGAGCTGTCAATAAGAAACTCATGCCTAGTTCTGGGCTTGGAAGATGTTAATGGTAAATCTCTTCACATTAAAACAATATTAGGGTTACTAGTATTTTCAGTTGATCAAAAATTGTAGTTACATCTCACTTCTCATATTTATGGAGCTTGGTACATAACTCAATTAATAGTTAATATACAAAGACCTCCGTTAATATACGAGGCACTCCGATTTTGACAGTTACATCCTGAAATTGTATTTGAGAACTAGTCCTGTCCTTCTTTACCAAGTGCTGCAGTCGCCGCGCGCCGAACCAAATATTTACTGTGGAATTCTTTTATTTCCAACCAACTACAATAGTTTATTACAGAGAACACTGAGTGGAATATAGAACAATTCAATAATATAAATAATTAATAATAATTAGTAAATGATAATAAAAGGAAAAACCTAAAATTCTAGGTAACGATTTCTAAATAAAAAAAAATAAAACAATGCTTTGTTAAAACGCATAAAACAAATATATATGTATATTTTTAACTTTTTAATTTTATCTTGAATATCTGAATACCTTTGATAACTTTTTTTTTATTAGATACAATATAATAAGCAATCATTGTATATAATTGATTTTATTCTAAAATTAGACTGAATTTGTATAGTTTGTAGATTGTTATATTATCTCGCTTATGTTGGTGTAAATCATTAGTTTTCAAAAAAATTATTCCTACACAGCATACCAAAATCTATATTGTCAAATACCTTTGACAAGTCCAAGCACACTCTGTGAGTCTCATTTCTATTTGTGACTTTTTTGAATGATAAAGACCCCTATCATATTAGCGTAGGGAATCAGTGTTATTTAAAGTTAAAAAAAAATCTCTAAAAGCACTGAAACTTATAGTTATGTTTTTTATCCTGTAGAAATCGTAAAATAAAACTCTTTTAGATCTTTATTTGGTAATTTGTTATTTTCCACTTTCCTAATGGCGGGTCAGAACCAAAGAAATCTGGAAATTTTGTAGTTTAGTTGATCGGCATTGCTTACACTTTTTTCTTCAACATACACAATATAAATTGCATCACAGCTGTGAATCTGGAAGTTTTGTAGTAGTAGTTGCTATGCACTGCCTACACTTTTCTTTTTAGCATAAAGTTTATAAATTACATAAACCCTTGGATTTACTAAAAATGTTTAAAAGTTAGACTACACCTAATCGGCATATATAAAACTTTTAGTTCGCCAGTTTGCTTACGTAACTGTCATTTTATACTTACATTTAGAAAAATTATTTTATTTATCTTTGTATATGTCGTTTTACACCTATAAAATATTTCTTAAATATCGAACAAAAACTTATGCTACTCTAGCCAATTTAGAATACTAAACTAAGTCAAAAAGTATGGTAGCCATGAACCATGAATCGGACCAGAATATAGACTGGGTAGCATGAACGTGTTCACTATAGACGCTGTGAAGTCTACAAAACAGTACTGGGCGAATTATTTTTTAGACTATATTTTCAGGAATATTTTTTTAAAAACAAACGCTTTTTTAATGTATTGGCGATTAAAACTAATTGCCAGAATTTCTTTTATTTACGAGACTAACAAATTTAATTTATCTTCATTATCAACATTTGTTTCTATGTTCAGCTGTTTGTGTTTATGTAAGTGTGTATATCACGGGTCTTTAAACGACCCCATGAATAAAATGTGATTATTTACTATGTTTACAATAATGTAGATATGAATATTATAAATAAGTACAGTAAAGATAAGTTCAAAATAAAAAATTGGTTGAAACTATTGAAGATATTTTATTAGGCTCCAAACATTTTAATGTGATTAAACTAATATTGCAGTAAGATTTAGTAAGCATTTGAGCTTATAAAACTGAACTAAAAAATGCAGAAGTGTGTCATGTGGTTTTTGTTCCTTTGTCCTTTCCTATCGTTTGGTCTCGAATTTGGGTAATCTCAACTCGTCTCGATTTCGAAATTTTGGTCGAGACGAGACGAAAACTGGGTTGTCTCGACTCGTCTCGGCTTAAAGTACGTTAATCTGTACAATTAAAAGTTAAATAAATATGTCCACTGAGGTTAAAATTTTGACGGTAAATATTCACATTAGACATTGTGAACGAGAGAACCGCGCAATTGATATATTTATCGCACCCGACTGGATGTTAGTCCCTTGAAAAAGCGTTCTAGCAATTTGTTTGATAATTTACAATACATAAATATTCAGCTTTTGTCAAATAACCATAATTGTTTATTATTAAAATAGTTCTGAGTGCAGACCTTCTATCAAACAGTAGTACTTCAACATGTAATTAAATGAAATGGTAATTTACGAAATGTCAGTTTTAAAAAATAATTATTTGACATTAATTTTTTCGAAGACTTTAACTTTTTCTGGGCTTCCTATTCTAACATTGACGGTGGGTGCTTACTGTGGTAGTTGTTAAATTTCTACAGGGTGTTATGGCAGCAAAAGTGTAATTTTTCAACTGTCGATAACTTAAACACCAATGGCTTGTGATATTTATTTAATTAGACAATATTGCAAATTGTTCGCTAATTTTAAAAATAAAATGTTATGGTGTTTTATTTAAACTAAGAAAGTTGGTACCCAGTTAGGAAAACCGAATCCCTATATAGATATTAAAATGCCAAAAATATTGTTTGTCTACCTTCTATAGTTTTTGAGATGAAAAAGTCTTTAAACGTAAACTGGCCACTCGGAATTTGTTATTTACTTTTTAAATTGTTTTAACAAATGTAAAATTTTTTGAAATATTTTAATGTAATATTACTAGACCTGTTAAATAAAACAATTCCTTGACACTGTGCAACTTGGAGTATTGACCATTTGCTCTTACTCACGATACTCGATTAGTTAGGAAAGTACTAATCCTTTTAAGTAGTTTACCTCTGATTGCGAAGTGTTCCAGATTGTATAATAGTTTCCTTAGGGGCACCTTATCAAATGACTTTTCATAATCCAGTTATAGTACATCCACAGGGTGTCCACATTTTGAGTCCAAATATTGACACATGACAACAGATTGGTTGTGGTAGATCGCTAGGGGAATCCGTTTTGTGTAGGGGGGATTATTCTGTTCTAAATAAAAAAACTGGTAATTTTTGGGGCGATTATTTTTACTATGATATTGTACAGGGGGATCCAGATAACTCTTTGAATGGAAATATCAGGGTTATTTTTGAAATTAAAAAGAAATGTTCCAAACAAAATATTTATGAAATGAGATAAAATATTTTACATAGTTTTTAAGTTGTGTTAACTAAATTTGGAAATAACGTGGTATTAATTCAAACTAATAATCAACCAAGAAAATAAATAAAACCTATAATTTCTAGCCTATATGAAATGATCCTCATGTCTCCCATTAACCTCGTCACAGTTATCGTAAATTTTTTTGGCGTTCCAGTGCAATTATAATTGCTTGGTATTTTTTTCTCTGAATTTCTTCAATATTATTATCTTTCTCTATAAACTATATCTTTCAAATAACCCCAAGGAAAGGTATCCATGAGCGTTAGATCTAGGCTGTTCGCGGGCCAGCTGATTGTTCCATATCTCCCCATCCATACTTAATTATTTCGAAATAAGTCTTTTACCGCCTCACCATTATGAGGTGGCGCCTCGTCTTGTTGCCAAATAATATTTTTCCAAATTTGAACTGGTAGTTCATCGATAGAGTGCTCAATTTGGTTTTCGAAAAGTTCCAGATATCTTAACTTATTTAAGTTGCCATGGATAAAAACTGGACCTAACACTTTATGCCCCAAAATACCGCACCAAACTTGCATGGAGGATCGTCCTTCAAAAGCAATTCAGAAATTCTTGTCTCCTTCTTCTTTGGTCGTTATTTAATTGTCGAACTGGCCTAATTTAAAAATCGTGTCGTTTCCCTTTAAAGTTCTCCTAACTGTTCCATAACTAACTTTCTTTTCTCGGGGTTCATAGGGTGACATAGTATATGATGGATTTTCTTGAAAATAAAATAATATATTAAGATCTCTTTCATCATTTCTTAGTTTCGTCCTTTTCTTATTTCTCAGAGACGCTGTATCTTGCAATAACTTCTTCGTTAGAATTATAGTTGGTACAGATGGATGACCATTCTGAGCATTTTTACTATAATGTTCTCGTGGTTTCGTGGAGTTATTATTATGCTTTAAATAAAGCTCGGCCGTTTTGAACCTTTCAGCAATAGAATAGCTAGCTTTTTTTAGTCAGACTTCCAACATTAATGTCATGGCATTTGAAAAATAAACCTTTATTTCCAGGTAGCAGCAGGTACCTTAATAGGTAAGCCATTGTATCCGAAAAATCGCAGTATTTCGAAATTCTAAATGTAAAATTCAAAAACGTTAAAAAATGTGGTATATTATATTTAGAAAAATAAAGTTGGTACCTTGCTTTTTTGAGACACCCTGTATAACACTAAAATATAAGCATATGAAAGTATAACCGAGATATTTCTATGTTATTTGGATCACCCTGTACAACTTGCAAGTCAAGTCAAATATTGGAGCTATATGTGGTTGGGACCATTTTTCTATTTTGTGTGCTAATACAAGTTGCAGATTCCACCCTCTTTGCAGCATTGTCAAAAGGTAGGTCAACGAGAAGGATAGCCGTTGATGATTTTCTATGGGCCAATTCCTGATTAGAATCAATTATGCTGCATTAAAATAGCTTATGGAAATAAAATATCCAGAGGGCAGTTAGCCAGATGGCTAGAAAAGTTACAACAGTACGATCAGTGCGACTTCCAAATTAAACATCAATCCAGCAGAAAACATAAAAATGCTGATGCCTTATTCAGATTTCCATGTAAAGAAGCATTTTCAAAAGGTAGACCCACGGGAAAAATACGTTCACAGAGAAATCAAATGATTTACTATTACGTCAGACTACGAGTGAGAAGAATGGAGTGAAATCTCTGATAAAGGCATGCAAAGAATCCAGGACATATACAAGGAATGGTGTCGAAGAGGTGACACATGTCCAGCAACTAAAGGTCCCATGAAAAGATCTAGGGGACAAATTAAACTAGAACGTGCGTTTACCATTCCACCAATGTCGGATCGAGGTAACAAATACATCCTAGTTGTCATGAAATATTTTAGTAAATGGCTTCTACCATTTGTTATCGCGAGCCAGAAATCTACAACAATGGGCCAAGTTCTGGTTGAAGAAGTCTTTAGCCGACTCTACATCTTTCGTTAGATTGCATATAGACTGTAGAAGCACATGTATCCAAAATTGTCGTCAGAAATCAGCGCGATAGGACTCAACACCTACCCTTGTTAGCTTATTGGACAGCGGTTCATAACTCCATGTGTTAGACTCTAGCCAGAATTATTTTGGAGGAGAACTACGGCTGTCCTGTGACTTATTGTTTGGATTGCTGAGTGAAGAAAGAGAAGAAATACAACATTATGCTGTTGAAATCCACGAACGTTTTCGTCAAATTCACAAGATAACACGTGACTGCATAAAATAATCCAGTGATCGAATGAAGATTGGATATGAAATCAAGGCCAACTCAGTTTCTGAAAATCAGTTGGAGAGACTAAATAAATATCATGATCAAGAAGCTGAGAAGGAGGCAGTGTGACGGTCTTACGAAAACTACCCAAATGAGTCATCAAACGTAGACGTTTGTACGCGTTCGACTAAATGTAAACAAAAACGTCATCCTACGTGTCAGCCTACTTTCTAGATGAGCGCAGAGTATTCCGGAAGGTTCTCCACTGCGCATATATTGGCGAGGCATTGCCAATATATGCGCAAGAGGTAGTCTTATAATATTTGTTAGTTTAAATTCTATTAGTTGTGTTGTGAGTATTAAATAAAAGTTAGTGTTATTTTTAAAGAAGTGTTTGTTTTAAAGTGAACCGGTAACACTATGTACAAAATCAGTCTGAGGGAAAAGGCAGAAAACATGGGTGTAACTTTTTTTAGGGTCACGACCCCTTTTGACCGCTCCAAAAAAATCTTCGTACTCGATTGTGCAAATTTTATGTCCTTTGATCTTGTTTGATATGTTGCACTGCTTTAAAGTAATTTAGAAATATGTGTTTAAAAACATAGACTACTTAATGATTTTAGCGTCAGCTTTTATAATTTAAATTACACTAAGAACCATTAAAAAAGTGGTTTTAAATATATTTTTCTAAATAACTTCAAAATGACGTAAAATGGTGGTTTTAATGTATTTTTCTGAATTACTTCAAAATGACGTAAGATACCAAAAAAGTCTAAGCAACATAAAATTTGTCAAACAAAGTAGGAAGTCCGACAGTTGTCCCAAACTAGGTGTGGCGGTCAAAAAAGTTGTAAACACAACAAGAGTAACATCGTGTACAATTTTCTAAAAGAGCTATTTTTTCGACATTTATTGCACATTAGCTTTGCTAGTTGTCTAATTGTATTGGCAACACTGAATTTTGTCTGTGCTTGTTGCAACGGAGGGAATTTTCTTATTGTCCCACACAGAAATACGAAGAAAAGTTTCAGTTCAGTCTTATCTGGAGAAATAGGCACTTCTCAGCTATTATTTGCTTTGGAGTTGGAGTTTCATTTAAAGATGTAATAACCAGGTTGCTACAATTTGAGCATGGATTTCGTTTTCATTTGTATTTCTGTTGTGGGTGTGGTGTTCTATATGACGCTATTTTTCTGGGGTTATCTCCTGTGGTGTTTTGTGTTGGGTAGGATTCATGTTCTTCTTAATTATCTAGTTCTAAATCAGTTTAAGCATTACTGATAATAGTCTAAACTAATTAAGTGGATTTAGTAAAAAAATTAGTAATAAGGAGTTAAAAAGAAAAAAATTATTCAAACTTTCTCTTCGCGACAGAGGTGTCTTCCAAAAAAACACTAACTTCTGCATTTTTTTGCGAACAAATTCTGCACCCGAACCACTTCCTACAGGTTTACCACGCTTTCTTATTTAATAATTCCGAAGAGTATTACTTTTTAACAAAAAAAAACCTTTGGCTAAACCAAAAGTTAATGTCAGTAGAAAGACCTTGAAAAACTAAAATAGGAAAATGTATTCCACTTTTTTAAAAGTTAAGCCGTGTGGCCATTACAGGCTTTTAAAATTGTCAAAAATATTAATATTCCGACGATATTTTCTCGAAAACAGTTGACTTCAGGTAAATGTAATATAAAAAGTGTCTAGATTCATGAAGATAATCTAAAAATGTAAAATAATACAGGCTGTTTCATTTAAAAATTATATAATTTTTATTGTATTTCACACTTGGATCACCCAGTATAAGTCAAAACAATTATTTGGTTGTGCATCTCGGGTTGTTCTTAAATTTTAATTCAAAACTTTGCATACTCTTTATTTTCTTATAGGAATATTTCTAAATAATAGTTTGGGAAAGCTAATCAAGAATGGAAAATTTAATATACCATCACCACCAAAATGTTATGAAACTATTTCCCAGAAACCAATCATTAATTCACAAAACACGGCAGTTTATAATTTACAATACAGTCGGGTACGCATAATCGCAGCAAATGCCTTTGGGATATTAGTATCCTATTTTAGATTTTTTTTTCAACTTATTGTTCTTAAACCAGATACTATAGACTTAGATTATTGTAATAACATTAGTTCGCATACTCCATAATATTTTACAAAATTTTCTCGCCCGAATTGTACAGACAAGCATACGCTCTTACATAATCTATCAAAATTTCTTTATTTTCAAGGGAACGTTTTTTGCTAATATATATTTTCCACTGAAAATGTATATAACCACAATGCAATTGATTAAAATAAATAAACAAAAATAATAAATCCTAACCTACTTAAGTTAAAATTTCCAACGCCACGTATTAGCACGTAAACGAATTACCACCAAAGAAAATTAATGGAAAGGTTTGTTTTAAATCGGAAGTCAACTGAACGATACCGTTTCCATTTTCCTTACGTTCAGCTAGAACGCATTACCATTAAAATGTACATTTTCATTAATTTGCTAAACGGATTCGTTTTATAAACAGATGCAAATGGATGCTTAAAATACGTAACTTAGGTTTAAACATTAAATCATCAAAATTCCGAAATTGATTGACTGTATTTGTAGAATGATTAATCTCATGAGATTGGTTGACTATTTCACTTCACGTAAATCTAACGACAAATGTTTTCATAATTTTTTCTCAATCCTTTCAAAATCACGGCCTGAATAAAGGTAGCTCAACTTCTGGAAATTTATGACCTATAATTTTTATCCTTCCCCTTAGAATCAAATATTGGATATATTACAAGCAAAAATATATTTTTTTTATATATTGTGTGGACACATACGTTATACATCCACATCTAACGTAGAAGGCTTTTGATGTTAGTTTTGGCAACAGTAATGTTTGTTGTAAATCCATGGTCATATAACATAATTTATGGTTATTTTTTCTTTTAATCGACATTTTGAGACTAAAATCTACAAAAGAACAATATACATAACAAATTAAAATATTTGATGATGTCTAATCTACTCGTATTTGGTTTAAGCTGCTATTTTGAATATCATCAGTATTTGGTTAAAATTTGCAAATGCGCTCTAGATAGGCCTTTGCTCTAAAGCTTTCTTGACCATTAGAGCAGTCCATGACATCGTTCTTGAAAACGTTTGTGTTCATATGTATAAAAGAACACCCTTAATAACAAGAAATTCGACGAAATATTCTAATGTTTTTTCCGAACGAAAACTTAAGCTATTTTATACAGGTGAAGGAGACAACTGCAGTGCGTAGTGGATAAAGAAGATATTTGATATTCTTACCTTCGTAAATAGTTTTAAAAAAGTACATAGCTCCTTTCGGCACTAGTAACTTTCATATGTTTTATTTGATTGAACCGAAAGATAATGTTGAATGAAGATTTTTACTTGCCTCTATCATTAATAAAAACAATTAGGTTTTGATGATTATGACAGTTATCTCCTTCATCCACTTGACCCTTCAAATCAATCGCCCTTTGTAATCATCTCATTTCAGTTACCACTTTAACATCAGATGAATTATGTTCTAGAAGTAAATGTAAATCATTTTAAGAGCCTCTCTGTATAATGTTAACATGTACAATTGAGTTATTTTGTCTTCAAATAAGTTAATAATGAAACCATTTAGCTTAATTCACAATTATCTTAATACTTTAATATCAGTTTTTATATTTTTTATAAGCACATTTTAATAGAACATTAATTATTAAAGAATATTGTTAATAAGCTATTTATATCTAGTTTGTAATTTCATTATTATTTATTAACTATTATTATATCCGTTATATGGAGTATTAAATATCCAGTATATTGTATTTATTTTATATTTAGAATTTTTAACAATATGTCGTAGTTATTAAAAAGTTATCAATTACCTTGTAAATCAGTATTCTATTACTGCAAAATTTTATCATGATATGATATATTATTATGAAAATCCAGGTGGAGTCTGACGTGTATCATATTTCAACTTCTATTAATTATATAATTTATTTTTTGGCTTTTCTGATATTTTCTGTTAGATGATATATTGAAAATTGAGTCCAGCTTGTTGAGTTTGAAGAAGAAATTAGTACTTCAAAGTTGAGATCTATTCTTCTTACTTTTTAATGATACGTTTAAAGGTAAAATGATCACCTTTGTTATATGTTATATTTTACTGCCCTAATTGGGAAATTTCAAAAATGTAAGATTTTGCTACTATTAATTTTTGATTTCTTGTTAATAAACTAACATTTAAATATCACAAAACTAAATATACTGTATAAAAGTTAAGAACATTAAAAATTGCGCCAAATTTTAAAACTCGTACCTTGCCACAAAAATATTATAATTTTATCTCTCTTCTAGAGAGCGATAGAGACATATTTATAAATTTATATAATTTTCGAGTTATTTACAGCTAATATTTTAATTTATTTGTTGAAATACTGGAAAACCAATAAATAATAAAAATAAAAATAATTTTTGTCAGTGGCATAAGCAAAAGAGCCAAAATTTATTATGTAGTGTTTTTTTTTAAATTTAAAGCTATTAAACAGATATCTGTATTGTAGTCATACTATCAATATTATACCTTTTTTTATAGTGATATATTTTTAATATTATGTGTTTCGTAACTTTTTTTAAGAGATCTCGTTATCGATATTTAATTTAATATTCACCTTGATTTATATAAAAAATGATTAGCAAAACTTATACGCATTCTGGGATTCGAAGTAGCATACCCAAATATAAAAATATACAAGGTGTTTTAAAAGTTATGATAGTAATTTGTTTATGTTAACAAAATTAACAAAACCAGTAATTAAACAAACATATCCACAATAACACAAATATTAATAGAGCATAATGTACTAAAATTAAATGATTTGAACACTAGTACTTGTGTCAAGTCAAGTACCCTAGACTTGCTTTGCATACTTTTTCATTATATACTTTTTTTATTGAATATATATCAAAGTTAATACTAAATTAAAAGTATTTTAGTCAATAATGAAACTTCTAAAAATATAATTTTTCATGCACACTCTACATTATCAACTTTTAAAATGAAAAAATATTACATATTGTATTATGTAAATAATAATTTTAAACTTTTATCGATTTCACAGAATTACAACAAATAAGCTAAAATAGAACCAATAAAACAATAATCTGAAAATTTTATTAATTTAGAATAGAGATAAAATATAATATTTTTCTTGTTGCAAGCAGGCAAAATACCTGTCCAATATATAATATAATAAACACTTTTAGGGTATCATTTTTCTCAAATATGTAAGTATTTCTTTTTAATGTTTACTTCCTGTTTTTAAATCGTTGTGTAGCTAATTACATAATTTGAAAAGGGCAAAAAAACAAGCTATCCAAATCTTCTCTACTAAAAAAGTTATTGCAGTATTAAAATATGTTTCAATATACTTAACTTTTTTCACAGTGTATTTACCTTTTTATACCTATAAAACCGATCTACCCAATTTCAAGAAATTTGAAATGGAAAATCGGAACGAAATATTTGAGTCTCCGCTCACGAGATATCTGATATTTTTGTTGATGGATACCTTAAGTGGAACCTGCTGATCAAAAACAGGAATAATAAATTAAAAGTACTTATATCAAAATTTGTCTACTTTGATCCTAACCTAGCCTTGATCAACCTAAGACTTTGTACTTCTTTCTTATGCAGTCATATGTCTCATATGACATACTGGGTTGGGGTGGAAATGCTATAAAAGTATAGTTTCTGAGATCATTCTGGCTACCTTTTTTGAAAACCGGTATGCCATAAGATCATTTAAAATGATGGAAATGTGCCCTGCATGATACATTGATTTATAAGTTTTGTTATTGGGACAAGGAAAACTTTTTTCATTTTTTGGTGAGATACATAGTAAAGCCATATATATATATATATATATATATATATATATATATATATATATATATATATATATATATATATATATATATATATATCCCTGCCTTTTAATTCATTAAAAATTTGCATGACATCTTGGAATCATCCTGTTAATTCAGGTAGGATATTTGAAGATATTCTAAACGCTTACAGGAGAAATAGGCATTCCCCCTGCAAGGTATCAGCAACCTCTGTAAAAAGTGATTAAGAAAGAGGTGGTAAAACCTCTTGGCCTGGTGACATCCTCCACTTATTTATCACCTGCCATGCATCTCGAGTTTTCTTGTCCGAATTATCAGAATATTTTGAATTTACTTGTTTTTTAGCTGTGTATTTTTTGTTTCAGTAGTCATTTCCAAATTTATTTTGATCAGAAAAGTCTTGCATGTTATAAAATTGGTCTAATAATGTTCTTTGTTTAAAAAAAATCGGTAAGTTTGCTTTGCCCGAAATAATATGAATCATTTCTTTTATTAGAAATACTGATGTTTTACCCAATTTAGTTTTGCACATAGTCATTTAGTAACATATATATATATATATATATATATATATATATATATATATATATATATATATATATATATATATATATATATATATATATATATATATATATATATATATACATATATATACTGTCTTTCAAACATTTTTATTGGACGCTATTTTGTTCCATCATATTAGATTCGTACCAAACAGTTTCTACCTGTGCTACACTTAATTTTTGGAAACCACCATTTTGTACCGTCATGTTAAAGTCGTACCAGTTTATCCATATATCACATTTAATTTTTGTGCAAGATTTGGAGCCAATTGAATAAAAAGACAAATAGTTGTAAATATACATTTTTTAAACAAGGTGTCCCAGTAGTGTGTTCTCAGTTTTGGTGATAATGGTTAGAGATAGAGAAAAAGTTTAAATATAAATATTAGTATAAGGAATGACTTATATACCTACTTAATTAGTTTTTCATATATGAAATACTCTATATTTTATTACATTTTTGAATTGTATCTAAAATTCTACGTCTACTTCATATATTGTCCATAGACCTAAATTTAATTCTCTTCGAGATATTGACATTTAAAAACTGGGATTTTCAATTTTGAACAGATGTAGAGTCTAAACGGTTCAAATTAGAAAAAAACGGTTTGCACTTTCCTGATTTAGTTTTTAATAGTTTACCATAAATTTCTTCCCTATTTCTCACGGGTACCAAGATATCAACCGAGAACACACTAAGGGGACACCTTATGTATATTATAAGTATTTTTCCTATTTTTTTAACTATAGGTATCCTATTTGCAGTAAACACAATTATTTAACTGTTCAAACATCTTTTTTAACAATAGGAAATAAATCAGTACACAATCTATAGTTAAACGGTAACAAATTAAAAATTTCAGTTAATAATTTTTTTATACAGCTTTTCGTGGGTGTATATTTCAGAATGGCTTCTTTTTTTACCTTTTTTATTCTTCACCAGTTCATTTAAATATTTCATTTTTATAAATAACCTTTGTCTTAAGAACACTAAAATGTCTTAAAACTTTTACTTGAGGAAGTAAAAAATACTCTGAAAAACACAACTGACAACTATCGCAACGAAAACCTCAAGCTGAATAAGCAATAAACTGGCCGTCTTGTCAGATCGGGTCGCCAGTCGACGTCACGACCTCCGCGTCACCCGCGCGACCCCTCGCGCGATATCTGCTCATGGAGGTAATCTTAGAGTTAATGGGCCTTGGGTAGCCTGTTCTATATTTCGCACATATACAGAGATCTGTTTAGGTAACTGACCTCGGTGTATCATATCAAATCACTCATTCAGAGAACCTTCAGGAACATGGGTTTCATTGCCAGGTTTAGTCAAGATTTTTCTTGCGAAGTTTTTTGTTTATTTTTATTTATTTATTTATTATTAAAATGTAGAACCCCATTGAAAGAGAAACAATACAATAATAATTTTCTTAACATACTAGAAAAAAGATAAATTACTCTACTAGCAATAATTGATACAGATAAATAAAGATAACAAATACAATTTTCTAAGAACTAAGAACAACATCTAAAAGTAACCAAACAACAGCAAAGCAAAAGCAAATACTTTATAAAACGTATCAGTCAACACAAACACAGTTGAGAACACATTTTTTAAAATGTTGAAGTTTCTATCGTCTACTGTTTATTTGTCAGATCCATTTTGAAATATGCAAGCCGAGTATGGTTCCCATATTGGAGAGTATATGTTGATATATACAAGGCGTACAAAAGACATACGAATACTACAAAACCTCATTTTTTATATAAACTATTAATAGGTAATATTGTGCAAGTGCTGTCAACTAAACTAAATATGCATTCTTTAAAAAGCGTTGATTTGTTGTATTATTCATATATATATATATATATATATATATATATATATATATATATATATATATATATATATATATATATATATATATATATATGTATGTACATGTATATAATATATAAGGTATAAGGTGCTTGTCAACGGTGTTGAACTCTTTCCTTGAATATTTTTTATCCTGAATATCACAGAACTGACTATGACTTGTATAGTCTCTTAACTAGAATGCAGAACATGGAATGTCTTGTCTTAAATTTAAAAATATTACCAGAGCTATAATCAATCGATAAAGTATTCTACTTAGTGTGTAGCGTATAGATAGGTATATATTATGTTGCGTATTTTATAAATTTCTTTTGTAAAAATGGTGAAACCGTTTGAAATATAATAAATAAATATTATAATGAATGTCTTGTTTTACAGCGCTCAAATGAATTTTTTTCTTCAGCGAACTATTGCGATCTAATTCGTTCGACGCCATCTTGGAAGTTGATAATCAGGTTTTGAACGTGTTTCTATAAGCTCATTGTTTTAATCTGCTAATAAATCATTTAATCAAGGTTCAAGCTATTAGGTCTTCTATAAAAAAATCTCCATAGTTTTAAACTGTTGTTTTTATTCCAGAATATGTAAAGAAGGTAATTCAACTTTATGAAACTACCATCGTAAGACATGGCCTAATGTTAGTTGGACCAACTGGGTCGGGAAAAACTAAGGTAATTACTTTAATATTAAATTAATTATAACACTGTAGTATCGCCCTAGTATAAGCGCGTCTGAAAATAACTATAATGTTAATTAATACCGGTCAAAAGTCGTTTTTATTTAATATCTTTGAATACATTTAAAGGACAGAAATGACCTTTCAAATACAAGTTCTTGTTTTAAAAGCTATATTTTTCTTGAGTTATTAGATAATTTATATTAGGTCCGAAGTCTTGCAAACACGAACTTATTTTTGGTAATATTTTTCGCCTTTTTTAAATTTAATTAGAAATTAATATTAGATATTAATAAGAAAATTCGCTAAATATGTATTTCGTTAAAATTTTTTGGTTGGCAAAAACAAAAATACACAAAATGGCAAGCGCCTTAATAAAGTCGGAAGGCGGTTCGAATCAGTGGAACAATCAGGATATGTTCTGTTTATACAGCCACTTAATGAAAATGATTTTTTATCAATCACCAAAAATTATGAGCCCCGCTTGACCTAAAAATCTAACCCATTATACAGTGTCATTTATTTAACTGCGGGCCACCCCTGTGCAAAGAAAACTTTTTTTTTTGTATTGTGATAAGAAAAAAATTTTATTTTGCAAAAATATTATACACTTTTGTTAAAAACACAAGATAATGAGTTATTACTTCCCTCGTGAGATTTTCTCAGATCTTTATCTTTAAGGGTCCCTAGATGCCGGAAAACATGTTTTCTCAATTCCGTCTGTCTGTAGGTATGTCTGTCCGTCAGTCTGTCTGTTCGCGGCATAGCTAAAAAACTACTTATATATGTGTTGATTTTTACTCCTTCACGGATGGAAAAATACAATGTGTTTTCATTCCGGGTGTACATCCGTTCACTACTGTCGTTCTGAAAAGAACAGTTTTGCTGACGTTTCACCAAAATCACATTTGGCATTTTCAAGCTTTTTTTCTCGCGTCCCAATAGAGACTCTATTGGGATTTTACCGATTTTTATATATCAAATTTTGTCTTATAATTAATAAAAAAATTTACTTATTTTAAACACGCTTTAAAATTGGAACAAGTATTCTATAATTATTTATTTATTGCCTACAAAACTACAAATGTACTAAAAAAGTAAGAAAAAAATGGTGTCAAATCTAATAAAAAAAATTTGAAATAAAAATTCACTGGCTAATATCCAGGAACCAGTGGCAAAAGCTCTGAGAATCGGTATAAGGAATGTACAGAAAGAAGAAAATTAAAAAATGTACACGAAAAAATTTAAAGGCAAAAGACTTAAGTTACAATACAAAAATGGATATTCATAATGCAATTTATGATTTATACACGTCAAAGACTAATATAATCCTTCAGAAACTTTTTAATATTATAGACTAAAAAATATCATCATCACTTAAAAAGTCCTCATCTTCTGAGTCGTCCTCAAATGGCGCAATGATCATTGGTGCTATTTCGCTATTTCTCGTTCTCAATTCTATTAATCCCATATATGTTCCACAGATTTCTTCCATTACTCCGGCGTAATATAATTTAATGAATCTTGCCAAACAATTTACACTTCATCTGATGTAAGACCATCGTTCACGTGTTTTTCGTAATATGATTTTGCCCCAGCCCATATTAATTCTATTGCGTTAAACTGGCAATGGTATGGCGTAAAACCTCATGTCCATTTTCCCGTAATATTTCATCTACGGCATATATTGTTGGTTTTTTAATAGATTTTGCCATTAAAAGAAGTTCTAGTTTCATCATATTGGGTAAAGGATTTTGTTTTTGTTTTATTAGCCAGTTATAAATATCACTTTTCTTCCAGGATGAAGTAGGTTGTTTATTTAAGATTCTTGAATGATAAGATTCATTGTCCAGAATGGTTAAAGATGGAGCATCTAAATTTGGAATCAGTTGTTCTTTTAACCATTTTTCAAACAGTTCACAGTTCATATTATCATGGTAGTCCATACTTTTGGATGTTGAAGAAAGCAGTAAACTTGCACCTGGGAGAAATCCTGTTGAAGAACCTGCATGCAAAATGATGAACCGTTTTCCCGTCCCACATCCCTTTTTTCTCTTGACACTTTTTACACTCGTCCTGCCAACATTTTGAACCACTTCCATTAGAAAATATCCAAGTCTCGTCTAAAAATACCACTTTTCTAGATTTTGAATTAACATTGTCCGTGTATTTCTTTAAAAACTGGATACGCTGACTTGCTATATGTGGCAACTCGCATAAAAATCTTTGATTACAGTCCTTTTTATATCGAAAACTCAACATTTTTATTAATTTTGACGATTTTAGTCCAATTTCCAATATGCCTCGATTTTTTAAAGCTTCTTTTAAAACTTGAAGGGTTACATTAGTTTTTGATATGTATAAATCGTAAATTGCATTACGAACATCCGTTTTTACATTGTCACTTAAATCTTCTGTCTTTGGCTTTTTTCGTGTACATTTCTTAATCTTCTTCGGTGTAAATTATGCTTTTTTTGATGCACAATTTTCTGCACACTCCTTATGCCGATTCCCATAGCTTTTCCTACTGTGTTCTGGATATTGGCCGGTGAATTTTCATTTTCGTAATATTTTATTAAATTTAATACCATTTTTTTCGCTTGTGGATGCAAAAAAATCTAAAATTGTTTTGTATTACTCATTTTGTCACTGACTTGTCAATCTGACTTTGAAGTGACATCGCTCAAAGACTTTTGCAACTGCTGGTATTTATATGTTTATCCTCTTTTTTCATATGAAAATATCATAGGTCTATCTAATTCATCTTCCGGATTTTATTCGGAGGATATGATTACACGTAATAAAAGAAAAACAAACTTAAAAAGTTTGTCGTTGATAAATCGTATGACCCATTTTTGCCTAAAAGAAGGTTTATTGGTTAAAAGTAAAGTCACTAATGACCAAGTGTTATTGTAACATCGGTACCAACCAATCTTTAGATTTTTGTATATGTTGCATCGTTGAAAAGTTATTTATAATAGCAGATTATTCACAGTTAATTTAAAGGTCACAAATCACATGGGTGCTAAATAATTTCTAAATGGTTGACCGAAAAAATCTAAAAGACCTAAAAGTTACACAACATAATGATGAATTGTTCTCAAAAAGGCTAGTGATTGTACTAAAATAGTGGAACCACATGTATATAGAGAAAAACGTATAAAAGAGGGAGGGCCGGTTTGAACTATTGCACGCATATTTTAAGAATAAGAAAATATACATTTTTATCACTTAGTGGCAGATACATAAAAATAGATAAGATCGGTTAAATATTAGGGAAAATCATTAGGTACACATAATACACTTGTCAATGTAATTTCGATTTTTATTTGACCCTGCTAACGCCTTAAAGTTATAGTGGCATATGAGTTTCCTTAAAAACATAGTTGGGTTTATGTGACCTATAATAGCACTATTATCATCGATTTACACTATCGATCTTTATACAGTGTATCATGGATTGAAAAAAGTTATTCTTGCTAAAAAAATTTATTACATCTAGAGTCCGTAGTAGTCTGGTTCTTGCCGTATAAGAAACTTGTTATAAAATACTGTGTAGAATTGTAAAAGTGTAACATAAGAGTAAGAATATTTGACAATTTTTTTTAAACAGTTTAATTCAATAAAAAAAAATGTAGTTGTGAAATCCTAGTAAAGTTTTTGCACATCGTTAATATAGTATTTTTACACAATCATTACTTGTCATTTAACATTTGAATACTCAGTTTGTCTAGTTAAAACTTTAAATTTACACTTACAAAATATCATAAATTTGAAAATATTAATTACAAACTATTGACTTAATTTTGTGGGGGCATTGGAATATTTTATCTTCAATTTTCCATATTGAAATGGATTTTTACTACTGTGGGGGTAACGTATACTTTAGTATTGGTATTTAGTACATTACCTCATTAGCGTGATTACAATATCGTATGTAATATCGATAACATTTCACCCACGTATTAATCAACGAATTTATAAAAATTATTAACTTTAAACTATCAAAAAATACGAAATTAAATGTTTTATTCCTTAAATTAAATTATCCTAAGCGTAATTAAAGTTGTAAAAAATTCTACAAGTTTTTTTAATTACATTTTTGATACTCATTTGGCTATAAAAATAGTTTTTAAAATGTTTTAATTTTTCGTTGAGTTACATTGTCACATGTGTAAAAAATGTTTTCAAAATTGGTTAGCAATACAGCTTGACTATATTGCGGTAGAAAAAATCTAAATCAGTAAAAAGTATATTATAGAATACTAGCCCCGATTTTCATGAGTATTAGCACATTGGTAGTATTTAAGATGTGATCTCGAACCTGGAGTCAGAATTTGTGGCGAAGTTTCGTTTTAGTGCAACCACCACTAAAATTAAATCAATAATCGCAATCTTAAACACAACATCGTTTTTATTTTTTCTCAAAAAAAAAAGAAAAACAATAGAGAGGCAAAATAAACCAGTACTAATAGGGTTATTCAAAACTAGCCACCTGACTAACGCAAAACGTTACCTTAAAACAGAAGACTTAATTAAAACTATTTAATTTATATTTAAAATGATCTTGACAGAATGCGATTTTGCCAATGTATTCCTATATTATTTTGTTTAGAGTTTCGGGATTGTTTGTTAGTTTTGGCTAGACTCATTTAGTTTTGCATATCTTTTTCATACATTATTAGCCCTTCGATCATTTTTAGTTAGTTTCAGTTCGGTTGGTTTAGATATGCTTTTTTTGTTTTTTTTTATTTTCTTTTTAGTTCTAGTTATTTCTACAAGGGGCTATTTTGATGGGGTACCTTTAAAACTTGTTATACCATATACTGTTCTAGGTGTGTTAAGTCCATTCGTAGACTGTAGGATTAAGTATAATTTTTATAATATAGATTTATACTAATGTTTCAAAATCATTACTATAATGTCTAATGCAATTTGGTCGGACTACAATAAAGTGCCGATGCATAAAATGTATATGATTTATTTTTATGTAAAATATGTATCCTGCTGGCAGAGATATTCAGATCTCCAATTTTAGTAATCTGAATAGATCAGACGAATTTGGGTATACTGACATTACATATAATTGGAAATAAAATGTTATTTGTTTAAATATGTTTTAAAATATTTCTAAAAGAATAGATATATTAGGAATTGGTAATTCGATATTTATATCACTTGGGACATACTTGTACGATATATATATATATATATATATATATATATATATATATATAACAGCATAAGGGATCATATGCACCCTTAGCAATACTTACACCATTGTTTTGCTTACTCGGTGTGTTTGATATTGGTTCACACCCATCGGTCATTAATAGCAAAAATATCACTAAAAGCAGTTCCCGGTCCTTGCTGTATAAGGCAAAAACTGTTACATGTTACCAGTAAGTTTCTTGAGATATTATCTCATAATCTCAGGGTACTCTGACGAGAACTCCTGCGGCAGTAATTTACCTTTTCTTAAGTAATGTCTAATTAAAATTATATACCATCTCCGACAAATGAATGCGAAATGTTTTAGAAGTAAACGGTAATATATGAGTTATATTCAAAAATTAAACAGCGCATATTAATTAATATTATATCCATCGAACGAAATGTATTTCCATGCTTTTACACAGTTCTTGACTAATTAGGTGATTATAATTTTTTTTAGTATTTGACCATAAGAATTCCTGTTATAATAGCTGGGTGCAATTTTATTAATTCGTAACACTATATTTCCAATTTATCTCTGCATGTTATATTTTTTATTGCGGTAATGCTTAAGAGAATTAACTTTTAAATTTTTAAAATCTTTTGACAATCTGCGTCTTATATAAAAATAAACGTTTTGATGAATGCAACTCTGGGCCAAACCAAACGTGTTTCTTGCTAAACTATTGCTGTAAAGATGCTTGTAATATATATCTAATTAGGGTTCATCTGTTCAGATTTACTAGAAAAAAATATAACGCTAGTATTTGAAATAATAAACAGCTGAATAATCGGATTTGTTATAATTCATTTTAGTATGACATACCTTTATAATATAAAATTTTAATTTGCTTGTTAAAAATGGAATCCAAGATATTTAATCTTTCAACTAATACGAAAACTTTGTTCATTATTACAATGACCTTGTTTTAGATTCTAAAACTTTTCATTAAATCCATTTGACTTAGAGGAATTATTCTCTTTAAGAACTAAAGCTTGAATTTAACGAATGTGTTTACTAAATTTGTCGCGTCAACAAACATTTGGTTGCTTTCCTTATTACGATTAATCATTCTTTATAAATTTAAATTGAAGCCTAAAAAAGACTGACATATTAGGTCAGCTCTTAGAAACATGAAACATAATATAATTGGTAATAGAGGCGCTTATAGATTGATGGATTCATTTAACTGTTAATTAAAAGAATCGCAAAATGTAAGGACTGTATTTGAGTGTATGAAGAAAACTATCCTTTGAATTCTAGAGATGGAGATTGATTTTGGAAAATTTTTATTCATAGGTTTAATCATTTAATTCATAAAATAAAAATTATATAATTTTTTTCTCCCACACAAAGAAAAAGCGTCGACGATAACTGAAAGGCGAAAATTCTATTAATTTTTGAGCGAGAGAACAAATTTTTAGTAAGAATATCCCAAAAACTAGTTTTAAGGGTAAAGTTAGTAAGTATTAGTAAGCCAAGCCAAAACGGCAGTATATAATTCTAACCTGGGGACCGAGATCCTTTTCAGATGGGCAACTCTAGATTTGGTACATAAAAAAGAGGCGTTGACCTCATTACTACTAAGAGACTGTTGCATAGGCAAATAGAAATTGGAGCGGTTTCATCCCAGTAAAACCAGAAGACCACACGTTTTGAATAAGCAATTTGAGCAAAATAGTTAATGGGGTTAAAAACTAAAAGTGGTCAAATATTCGAGCAAGATCGGATAATAAATTTCTCTTTCTACATTTATAAGCAAATGAATCAACTAGAGTATTCCACTACAAGCCTGAAATTTGTATAGTAAACTCGTTTTCTTTATCAAAGGAGAGACGGTTAATTTGAGACAATGAATCATGTAAGCGAGAAATTAGAAGTGGACGTCACTCGCTCAATTTCTAAGTCCAAAATCACACAGAGCTAAAAGCTCCATTAATTCTTCAAATTGATCATCACGACCCAACTGGATTAGAAACCTATTAGGATAACAGGGAGAAGAAGATACTCCATACGTTATAGTGTTTAGTCTTTCGTCTTTTATCGTTTCAGATTTGAAAAATCTCCAGACAATACATTGACGGTCTCTATGCTTTGTCGACACAGCAATTTGTCTAAACATCTGTTTTAAATGTGCAGTTAAAACTACAGGATAGGTCCTAAATCCTATCAAAACAAGAAATATATTCTGTTAAAGGTTGGGGCCTACCAATAAACATTGATTCATCAATCAAAAAAATGTTATCGGCCGCTTTATCCGATGCGTAAAACACGACGCGCAGTTTGGCAGAACTAGCTGGTCGAAGTATACAATGATGTGGTATATAGTACTCAAACTGAGAATTCAGCTTAGGTGATATAAGTTCTAATCTATCCAGACTCAAGATAATTGCGCATATATTTTGAATATTCTTCGTAGATTTCTGAACTTGCTTGAAGATGGCGCTATAGGAAATAAAACCTACCAAGTACAATATCTCCTGAATGTTTAGGAGTGAGGCAGTAGAGAATTCTTATAGAGAAGTTGTATAATATAGCAACCCGTTAGGTCGCTAGAGTGAGTTTCGGCAAATATTTTCTCGGCAGAAACTTCGTCAGAGGAGAGGAAAATAAGTTGAGGAACGTAGAAGCCTTTTTAAATAAGAATCCTCAATCAAGAAAAATATCGACTGGGCTTGAGAGATTAAATTTTTAATCAGCTTTTAAGTCCAAGTGAGAAAATTTATCAAAACTAATATCGGAAATGTCCGAGGTGGCCAGGTTTTTGTAAATTGGTTGTCTTACTGCAAAATCTAAAGTAATTTTCACAAAGTCCAAGGCAAACGGAAAATAGCAAAAATGCTAATCAGTGGTGGAAAAATTTTCCAAAAAGTGTATTTTTCTTTATAGACAAACTATTTTAACTGTATATATAATTTCAACTAATTATCTGGCATCTGAGCACCTGTAATTGTTTATCTCGGAAATTGTTGTCATACAAAGAAAACATCTCTGTTATTTACTTTTCTAAATCGACACCCTATACGTTCATGACGAAATGACAGTAACGCAGTTTTATTAATGTATTCATTGTTTCGATAGTGATAAATATGAAACATGACATTGAACTATCATTTGATTAAAACAGTCTGTAGAATATTTGCTTGTCGGAGATACACTTAGCTTAAATTAATGTCAGTATAAAGGTGTAATGAACATTTTTTTAACAGTGTATACATCACGGAACTGCTTATGTTAAAACGTTCTAGTTATTACTAAGCACTTTAAAATTAATTGAAGATTAATTGCATATTTTAGTACTCTCACAGATTGTTTAATATTTTTTGGTATAAAAAAACGTAAATGTCGAACCACTGGTCACATGATTTTCTTAAGTTGTGATTTTTCATTTAGAAGTAAATGAAATTAAATATTCTGCGCCTGTGTCCAAATAATCGTAACGTGTGTGGTTTCGGGTTTTCATTGGCCAAACACCATGGTTCGAAAACCATGTTAAACTATAGAGCTACCCAATGAATTACATGTCTATATCTACTTAAATCTCCGCAGAATTCTGATGGTAAGTTGTTCTATAGTACAAACATCAACCACTAAACCAAAACATCAAGAAAATAAAAGTGATTCCAACTTGTCACTGCAAACCCAAGAACAGTGATTTTTTTGTAGTTGACCAAAGCAGTGAAGACTTTTGTTTTATAAAGTTTCGTTTCGTAAAAATAATTTAGTTTCTTTATCGTAAAATAATATTGCAACGAAATTAGATTGCGACTTTTCCTTCATTTTACATAAGTATCTTTATTCGATTAACAAAACGCAACACAAACACCTTTATATTGCAGAAACCGTCTGCCAGCAATAATTAATTGCCTCTTTTCTTCATTATGTTTTTGCGATTCGAGATGGTTTGTCTAGAAATTGATTGCCGTTTATGTCACGTGTAAGCTAAGGGTATTTACTCTTATATGAGTTATGAGTAGTCGGCCACGCCAAACAAAATATTCAGTATCACAATTCGTACTTATTCGCATTTCAATTGAATGAACCAGATCGATGGGTTATAATTCCAGCAAAATCTTATGAACATACAAATTTTAAATGTTTCTTTTTTTTTAGAAATGCAAATGCTTTGAGTAACCTTATTTTGAATTAGAATCAAATCATTAAACAATGCCTGAAGCTGTATAAAGCTGCGTTATCTGAAACCAATCACATATACAGTTTTAGTCGCTATATATCAGTGGCGTTCAATGTGGCTAAGGGTTTTTAATTTTGAAATATAACTTAGAAGATGTATGCGGACCGCTCGCATAAGGCAACAATTTAAAATTATTCGGAGATATACAGGATGCATACAAAAAGTGACATATAAACATATAATTTGAATTATTCATTCATAGTTAAACTAAATTTATTAAGAGTTAACTTTATCTAACTAAAAGGTTTTCGGAATATTAATTTAAGTATTTTAAATAAGATCTCTCCCCGTACGTTTTAACGTCAGGAGAAAATATATTTAATTCCCTGTCAAACTGTGTTAAGGTTGCATATACTTATGTGAAGTATTTTTTTAGTAATTCGCATTTCTCTTATTAAATCTGGTAACGCCGATTATGTTATTTGTGATATTATTATTATTTAGAACTAAAATAGAAATAAAATGTAATTTTCTATCACACTATATTTGGTTTACCTAACCAAAACTTTTGTTGTTTTTCTAATTTCAGCCGATCTTAATTTCAAATCATTCCGTCTGCGGTATTAAAGCTACCTCGAACTTAGCACTGGGGTCCACCCGGGTTGTCTTATCCTTCATGTTTCTCTCGCACATATACACGCACACATACACACACATGCACACACACAGCAGACTAAATGTATACATCAGTTCTTCTGAGATGTACGCGGATGCCGAATATTATAATGAATGTATCCATACAATTACCACGATGAACATCAAATCGTGAATTCACTCAAAAATCAAATATCGGTTATGTCATTTGGTTATAAATAATTTTAACTTTTAATCGAGATATCCAAATTTCCAATCTATCTTCCTTTTACGAAAGTCAATTAAAAACCGTGAATCTTTGCGAGTCCCTAATGGAAAATTTTTAGTATTTTTAGAGAACTCTCTTAATAAAATTCGAAATGCTGTTAACATGCATCGTTTATTAATATACGTATCTTGAATTATAACTTTAGAAGCCTAACAAACAGATATAAAAATATTTGTCCTTAAGGAACCACTAATCGAACCGGACACTTGGAAACTAATTTCTTATACCATCTATTCTGTTTTTTTCTTGTATTAGATAAACGACTAGGTTTCCATCGCATTATATCAATAACTCAGAAGTATGTTATGAGGGATGGCTATTTCTTAATAGCTTCACAAGATTTAAAAGCTGCGAAGTAGTGAAAACCAATATCAAAATCTGTTCCGATGTCATTTATTACTTAATCGATGGCGACATATATATAGTGAAACCTAGTTACTTGGACAGGCTAGCCAACTGCCCAAAACATGTTATATTTCATTCCTATTGGCCTCTGAATATAACGTTCAGGGGCTTGACCGAAACTATTTATTTATCACAGTCTCTGGTCCTTTTCAATTTACCGTCAAATGTGCAAAAATAAATTTGCGACTTAGGACTAATCCGTTACTAAAACTGTAACTAAACTGTAAAGTATTTGTTTGCATTATCCGAATCCATTCCAAATATTTTGTTGAAGAACACAATAACATAACATATCAAATCAGTACTTGGAGGGACTTTAGTGACCAAACACGTCCACTTGTTCACCATACTCACAATTACATTGGTTGTCGCCTGATCATACATTTTTCTGCAACTGTCGGTACAAAAGATCTTCTAGAAATGGCCGCATATCGCTACCAAAGCTGGAATTTGGGTTTTCAGTTTAGTCCAGATGCAATTAAGGAAGCTAATCCCCAAAAGACGTGCCAGCGCTCACCAAACTATAGAAGAGGAGTGGCTAGCAGTTGAACCTATCCATAAAAGTTGCAGAAAGCTATCATTTTTTATAAAAAGGGAGCTATTATATTGATTTCCCATGACTTTTAAGCACCAGGAGTGTCGGCGAAGAAAACAGATGACTGCGACATTCCCAGAAACGCCGCATAAGCAGTACCGTCACCAGAGTCCTACGATCCGTTCACATAAGCTTCAGCGTTTTTTTTTGTATTAATAGAGTCAAACTGAAAGTAGGCAGATAGTTATGATTCTGATTTTAATCTATATTAAGTATTATGTTAGTTTCATTTCGATATTCTTATGGTAATGTTACTTCCCTCGAAAGAGGAAAGTATTGTAATCGTCAAAAAATCACCCTCCGAGGTTTTTGCACATCTTTACGTTTTTGGATCCCCGGACCCTAAAAAAATATATTTTCCCATATCCGTCAGTCTGTCCGGACAGATGTTCTGTCTTCTCGAGCGTAGCTTTTTAACTTTTCCGATTGACTTCAAATTTTGGTGAAAAATAAAGGGTTCTATGGGGATAAAATAATTACATTTTGGTAAAAATCCAATGTCGGAACAAAATGGCTAAATATTTGGTTAAATTGCTGGCACAAAACCTTATTCTGGAGGGAAATCATAAAGGACGTAATTTGTTTTTTGTAGACTATCTAAATAATTTTATGAGAAATAAATAATAATAATAAACTCATAAATAAATTAAAAACTTAAAACAATTAAATAAATAACAATTTTGTAGCATTTGTATAAAGTTATTACCAAATAATTATTTGCATATATGGACTGTTTATTGTAAATAGTAGAATTTTGTAGAGAGAAGTGGTGTGTAAAGGCGAATTTACCGATTTTTTAAAGTTATTTTTAATTAAAAAGAAATAGAAAGATTCCCATTTTATATAATATTATTTTTGGAACCTTTTTAGGGTAATAAAATTTTAATAATTTTTATTTGTTGGTATATTGAAAGCAATAAATTATTATTATTATTATTAACTAATAATTTACACCACCATTTAATACTTCAATTTGAATTATTTAAATTAAAATAAACAAAAGTAGTATTACACAAACAAAGCGAATTATATATTTCCACAACCTATTCTAAAAACATGTCAAGTGCAAGCAACTCTTTGTTAATATTAATTGCAATATTAATTATAATTATTTGTGCGCTTTTTGAGGTATATATGGAAATGGGCGTTTTTATATAAATAGGTATAGGTAGCTGATATAAATGTTAACTTATTTTTTGATCATTAACAAATATCATGCTTCCTTCGCTACATATGAAGATATGAATCATAAGATTCTCAATATGAACCAAGAGCAACTGTGCTGAATCATAGAAAAATCCTTAAAAAGACGGGTATTCTAATTAAAGAAGATTTACTAAGTGCGTTTGCGTTTATTTAAATAGTCTTTTAATACATTTTCCGAGTAAAATGTCAGGTTTTATTTGCTGTCCTGTAAAATGTCCTGTATTTTGTTCTTGATGATAAAATATTAATGTGGTATTATTAATTTATCGCTTTGAATGCCGATTAAAGAATAGATGATAGAAGCAGATAACAACACATTTTTGCCATTAGTTATTAAAAATGATTTAACAACATTTGAATAAAATGGAGGAATACATAGAGGATGGTTTGAAAGTCATGTCAAAATGTTTTACAGAAATGGTTAGGACTATCTGGATAAGTGGTCTGTTAATTTTTTACCTTTTAAAGGTTTAAAGTGATTATGCTAAATAAACAAATCAATTGGGTAAATTTAAATATTTAAAAAGAGATTCTATTAATGAAAATGAGCTATTTGATGAAGTGTGTTACCTTCAGATATTTATCCAAGGACAACACATTTCAGTGGCATCAGTCAAAAGCAAGTATTGATCAGAAGTGGGTAAAAAACTTTAATTATTTTGAATTCGAAAACATTCTGCTTAAAAATCATTTGTATACTAGAAAATTTTCTCTATGCCTTATGGAAACCAATGTACGCAATAAAAGGATTTTCACTTTTACGAATTAGCAATGGACAAGTGAACAATCTCAATTTTCTAAGAAAGTATGTATGTTGTGAGAGTTTTTATGGAGAAATCTCCAAAAATGTTGAGCTATAAAAAAGTTCATAGTTCAGAAAATTATTTATAAATTTAGGTTTTAAAATTTTTTATTTCATATTAACTCACGAGTGAATTCTGGAAAGTCTGGAATTTTGAACCTGTATAATTCCCTGTGAATTTTAAAAATGCCTGATATGTCCTGTATTGATTCACAAAAATATGGTCACCTTAATGTTAGGTGTCTACACGTAAATATGTATGTTAAGTGCAATGCGAATATACGATGTAATTATGAAAATGACCAACATTATATTAAATATGACCTGTTTAAGTAGGTACTATTTGGTATGAACTAATCTCTTAACTGTAGCCTATGTTTTTCGATGACATGAACACGTATTTTATTATCATTTAAACCTATATGTATAAAACTTTTTTGTGTTTATCATAATATTGTTAAACTCAAAATCATGTAAAAAATCGATTAAAAACTTTTCATTGTTTTTTTCCTTCACACATCAAAAATTACTTAGAATAAGTTATTGTAAGTTAAAAGTAAAACCTGATGGAATAGTTTGAATTTTTTTGGGTCTGGTAGATTTATAATAATATAAACTATGTTATCTCTGAATTTTTTAATTAGTATTAAGAAATATACTTGAAGTAATTTTAGTAACTAGTTGTTAATTGAATTTGGCACTGGTTATGAGTTGCAAATGATCAATTATCAAAGTTTTTTTCTGTATCTCTAAATGGTCTGTACTAAATTCTACCACGTTTTCCTGAGACCAGAACGAGATGACTTTAGGTAGTTTATCTTAGTGCGAAAGTGTTTTTTTTGGGAGTTATCGCACGTCAAAATTAAAAAAAAACTATCTTTTTATTTTGAATAAAAAATGTAGCTTTTAGCGAAGAGAATGAAATGTTGTTGCGTGTTAGTAATGTAAAAGGGAACAATAAACAAATTTTCTTTTTAGCTTTTTCGCAACTCAATAAAGTATCTAATATTAAATTGATTGAAACAAATATTTAAGTAAATTACATATCTCAAACTGGGAACTAGTCTGTCCACTGAATGTTTTGATACATAATAATATTTAAGAATAGTTCACATGTTGAGATTGTAATTTTTTATTTTAAAATGAGATATTTTATTGAGTTGGGATAAAGCCAAAAAAAAAATTTGTTTGTTATTCTAAACGCAACAAATAATTCGAACACATTTATAAAAAAAACCGAAAAGGGTTAATAATATTATTTCAAATATTAATCCTGACAAGAAAAAAATTTCGGCATTGTTTACAATATCGACTGCCTTAATAATTTTAACGATATTTACAACATGCTACAAAAGGTGTGCTCAAAATGGTAACGCATAATCTTGAGGCCAAAATAGAATGACGTAAGCTAACTTACTTTGTCCGAAAGTGCTTCGTTAGGGAGTTATCGCACGTCAAAAATTTAGAAAAATATCTTATTATTTTAAACGAAACTGTCGCTTTTAGCGAAGGGATGAAATTAGTACTTGAGTTAGTACTGTAAAAGGAAGGTAGTACGCAAAGTTCGTATTTTTTTACGTGTTTGGTGGGCAGCTATGCTATTAACTATGTTTCGGTAATTACAACACAAATAGACAATGTTGCAATTCGCTGGTGGTAAAAAAATTCTGCATTGATACCAAGTACAAATATTATTTGACGTTCATCTTTGTTAAAGCATGCTACCTACTAGTTCCTTTTGATTTGATAGTTTGTACTTGTGGCAGATGTCAGGTTACATCTCAACAATTTTGGCTTCCCATTAAATACTTAAATATAATACTTGTTTATATTTGTTGAATGTAAATATAATTGTTAGAAAGAAACAAGATCAACACATATCACCATTGCTATATAAAATAATATTATGTATTACTTAACAAATATGTATACACGTTTTCCGTTACCTTTTACGTTGCGTTTTCAGTGTGGAGATTAAACAAATGATTATGCATATTATCCGAATATAGTTTATTAAGGTAAGTGACCAGATATCATACTAAAAAATGTATGTTGTGTTATAAATCAATATTGAATTATTCGTCTTATTACAATTTCATGTCCATATACATGATTGTTTTTTAGCCTGAAGAACATGCAAGCAAGCATCGAAACGTATCTTGTATAATAAAAGAGTTTGAACGCATTGTTTTTCCCGCTGTTTTTATTTATATTACATAATAAATATTTCGGCTGTATATAATCAAGTAGCATATAACTGACATGGATAAAAATACAAACATAATCAAACCTACAACTAACAAAATAATTATACAAAAAAGAAGTTAAAAAAAAGTCAATATCACAACACAGGTTTCGCAGGTTTGAGCTTTGGTTAAACTCTCGGACCTCGGTCCTAGTTGCAAAGAAAGGAATTGTGTGTATGTGTATCAGGCATGTCGGAAACGACCAGTGCACTACACGGCCTTCGATCTTGGTTGCAAGGAGGGAATTATGTGTGTGTGTGTGAATAGAAGACATGGTGGGAACGGCCATGACCTTGGTCTTGGTCGCAAAGGAATGTATTGTGTGTTTGTAAAAGACATGCCGGGAACGATCAATCCGCCATACGCACCCAGTCCTGGTTGCAAAGAAAACGAATAGTGTGAGATACCACGTGTGTAAAGTGTACGTGTGTGAGAGACAATGCGTGAATTAAAGTGGGTATAGATGTAATATGAAGACTAATACTTTTAATATGTTTATTTTAGAAGTTCACAGATTATATATAATATGACTTGTATGTCAGGAAGCCTTCATAATAATGATAACACCTTATAAGTAACCTAATCATATCTAAGATTACCTAACTAAGGTAAATAGGAATATATTCTTGTTACATCTCCCCCTTTATAAAGAAAAGATGGATAAACTCAAGAACATAAACTTGTTAGTTAAACAAATACAATTCTGAAAATAAATAAAATTGAAATAAAATAATGAAATTTAATTATTTAGGTCAAAATAAAATCTTTTAGGTTTGTGGCTACAACCCTGCTACTTTTCCTCCCAGTAACCAAATCCTGTCTTCGACCTGTCGGTAGTATTTCTTCTCTCTCCCCGTCCACCTCATTAAATGAGTCTTGATTATTTCTATTATTCTCATTTTCACTTACCTTTTCAACTTAGAGATTGCTACGCAACACATGGTTATTTAGAGATGGTCTTATATGAAAACTGTTGCGTCGAACATGTCTGCCATTTTCCTTTTTTACAACATAGGATCCCGGGACTCCTGGAACTTTGTTTATAATCTTTCCTAAAACCCATATTCTTCCTTCTTGCACAACTACATTTTCGTTAGTATCAAAATCTCTATTCTCTGATGTTTATCTGCCATAATAATATTTATAAGTGTCTCTTTTTGAATGTAAGCATTCTCTCACCGCTCCTAAATCATTTTGCCTAGATTCTAACATATTATTTGTAACTGGGAATTTTAATCTTAAGTTTCTTCCGTTTAAAAGTTGTGTAGGTGTTTTGTTGATACCTTCAAGTGGAGTATTGCGGTATTCTAGTAAAGCTAGATGAATATCATCACACTTGCGTAACATATTCTTAGCAAGTTGAACTGCACGTTCAGCCATTCCATTTGATCTTGGATATCTTGGACTGGAAGTCACGAATTTCAAATCCCAAGATCTTGCAAAACCCCAACATTCTTTTGAATTAAATGGCATATCATCTGTATATACATTGTGAGTTATTCCATGAGACGAAAACAATAATACATAATTTCTTGACAATAAATCTGCAATGTGCATGTCTTTACCTGGCGTATACTTTACCGTAAGATTATATTTGAAAAGCTGTGCCTTTATTCTTTGAAGTCTTGGCGAATGAATGTCTGTAATATTCTAAAGATATAATGCTTCAAGGGGCTTATGGTCTGATAGTACTTGAATGTCTTGACCATAAATAAAATTATGAAATTTTATTTATTTAGGAGAAGATAAGGCAGATAAATTAGGAATGAAATTACGAAGATAATTTATCATGCCCAAAATTTGCTGCAATTCTATTTTATTATTAGGTATTTTGAGTCCCAAAAGGGCTTTAATTTTATCATCGTCAGGATTCATTCCTTCTTTGCAAAATTTATTACCTAAATATTTTACTTCAGAAACACGAAATTGAATCTTTTTACTATTAAATTTAACATTTAATTACCTTGCTTGTTGTAGTACAATATTTAAACACCTATCATGTGTCTCTAAAGTTTCTCCAAAAATCAAGAGATCATCAAAATATACTAAACAACCTGGAATATCATCAAAGTTTTCATAGTTCAATTTTTGAAAAAATTCTGGAGCACAGTTTAGGCCAAAAGGCATTCTGGTATACTTATAGGTTCACACAGTTCCAAAAACGCATAAATTACTTGAAGGCTCATCAAGTTCTACTTGATAAAATCCTTCTCTAAAATCGTAAAATAGCATTCACCTTTTAATTTTGACCTAATTGAATCCAGAGTAGGAATTATACAAAATTCATGTTCCAATGACTTATGTAAATCCCGCGGATCTAAACATAATCGTAAACTTTTATCGTTTTTCTCAACTATAACCAAGTTACTAAGCCATTCAGTAGGTCCAAGAAATATCGAAATTATGGCTATTTCTATAAAACTATCTAATTGCTTCTTTAATGTGTCTTTAATGGCAAAAGGAACCCTGGTGGTGGGTTAGCATTTGGTTGGGCATTTGCTTTAAGTTTTAAAGTACATTTTTTTCTAAATTTACCTAGACCATTAAATAGATCAGAGTTATTTTTTTAAAAATTGCCCATGTCATCATAAAGATTAAGTATATTAATCTCACTTACTATTAAATTGTAAACACACAGACAGATCTAATATAGATATTAAATTATTTTCAACTACTATAAAGACAATACTATACAATCTCTTTCTTTCTTTCTAGCCGTTTTCTATCCTTTGGATATAGGCCTCTCTCATGTTTCTCCAGTTTTCCCGGTTCTGAGCAACTTGATACCAGTTGAGACCTCCATCTGGTAACTTTTCCGCTCCAGTTAGTGTTGTTTCTGGCCACATGTCCTGCCCAGTTCCATTTTAGAGAGCAGATTCGTTTTGTTATGTCCTGGACTTTGGTCCTGCTTCTTATCCACTCATTCGTTTTACGGTCTTTAAGGGATGTATCTAACATTTTTCTTTCGATTGCTCTCTGGTGAACTTGTATTTTGTTGAGAATTTTCTTGGTAAGAACCCATGTCTCGCAGCCGTATGTCGTTGTTGGAAGGATACATTCATTATAGACTCTGCACTTCAGTTTTAAGGGTAGTCTTGACTGAATGATGTGTTTTAGTCTGCCAAAAGCCGCCCATCCCAGACGTATTCTTCTATTGACTTCCAGTTCTTGGTTAATTTTTCCGATTGTGACTTCTTGCCCCAGATATACGTATGAATCTACCTTTTCCATTTCTTGTCCTTGTAGGGATATTGTATTATTAATTGTTTGCACGTTCGTCATAAATTTTGTTTTTGAGGTGTTCATTTCTAAACCGACATATTGTGCCGCTTGTTGTAACTCCTGGAGCATTTCTTTCAATTCCGTTTCATCTTCGGCAAAAAGGGCGATATCGTCGGCAAATCTGAGGTTGTTGAGTCTTTCTCCAGATATGTTAAGTCCCCTGTTTTCCCAGTGCAGATTCTTGAAGACGTCCTCCAATACCAAGGTAAATAGTTTGGGTGAGATTATGTCGCCTTGTCTAACTCCTCTATTTATTTTTACCTCATTGGTATCTTCGTGGAGCCTTATCTTCAATTTGGATCGGTCGTTGACTTCGTGTAGTATGTTGATATATCTGTGATCTATTCTTGCGTTTTTCATAGCTCTTTCAATTGCCCAGAATTCTACTGTATCGAAAGTTTTTCGAAAGTCGACAAAAGCCATCCAGACTGTGATATTGTATTCTGTCGCCTTTTCTATGAGTATTCTGACTGTGTGAAGATGTTCAATTGTGCTATAGTTCTTCCGAAAGCCCGCTTGTTCTTTAGGTTGGTAGGTTTCGAACTTCATGTCAAGTCGATTAGTTATTATTCTCATGAATAGTTTGTATATTTGAGATAAAAGACTTATTGGTCTATAATTCTCTAAATTGCTAGGATCTCCTTTCTTGTATATTAATACAACTATAGCGGTCTCCCAATCGGTCGGTATCGTTCCTTGGATGAGGCATTTATTAAAGAGTTTTTTGAGTTCTTTCATAAGCGGCGGTCCTCCCTCCTTCAGCATTTCCGGTAGGATGTCGTCTTGTCCTGCGGCTTTTCCGTTTTTTATTTGTTTCATGGCTTTTTCAATTTTCTCGATTTCGATGTCTGGCAGCTCTTCTGAGCCAATGTTAAGTATTCTTCGCTTATCTTCCTTTGATAATCTCAAGGTTTCTTCGTCGGCTTTTGATTCATACAGATCCGTATAAAAGTTTTCCGTGACTTTCAGTATTTGTTGTCTATCTTCTGCCATGTTGCCATCTTTGTCTATCAGCTTGTTGATCTCTTTTTTGTGTGCATTCTCCTTCTTAAATATTTTTATGCCTCTGTTTTGCTCTATAATTTTCTCAATTTGTTCTTCCTGATGTTCTCTAATGTCTTGTTTCGCCATTCTCCTTACAGTTTTGTTGACTTCTGCGTATTCGACCGTGTCTCTCTTGTTCGATTTTATGAGATCTCTTCGTTTTTCCAGTAACTGTTTTGTTTTTTCTGTCAACTTATCTTTTCTTTTTGCTCTTAGTGTCATGTTATTTTTAGCTGTTTCTTTTATTATTAGTGTTATTCTAGTGTTCGCTTCGTTGATATTTTCTTCGATTTGTGGTGATGTATTTCTCAGTTGTTCTGTTAGTTGCTGCATATATTCTTCTTTGCGTTCTTTCAGTGTGCTCGCGTCTAAAGGCTTAAGTTTGTTGCTGAATTTCTTGGCTCTTTCTAGTTTTCCATTTATAAGGATTTTGCACCTTACAAGTCTGTGGTCACTACCGGTTGTGAAGGAATTGAGGACATCGACATCTTGAATAATGTGTTTGTCGTGTGAAAGTACATAGTCTATCTCGTTCTTAGTTCTTCCATTTGGGCTTGTCCAGGTCCACTTTTTGTTAATTCTTTTTTTAAAGAAGGTGTTCGTTACGTAAAGTTGCTCTTTTTCCAGAAAGTTGGCTAGCATCTCGCCTCTTTCGTTCCTCGTACCAAGCCCATATGGGCCGACGTATTTTGATTCGTTCACTGTGCTTCCTATTTTTGCGTTGTAATCTCCAATGACCAATGTGTGTTTCGTTTTGTTTTCTGAAAGGCATCTCGATATTTCTTCGTACAGCGCTTCAACTTTATCATCATCGTGGCTGCTCGTTGGGGCATAGATTTGGACGATTTTTATAGTTATGTTGGAATTTATTCCCAAGGTGATGTAGATAACTCTTTCTGAAATGGCTTTCAAAGTTTTAATGTTAGAGGACAACCGTTTGTTCACCAGGATTCCCACGCCGCCATTAGTATTCTGTTCGTTTCCTTTGTAAAAAAGGAGATGACCAGAATTTAGTCTGAGGCAGTCTTCTCCTTTTCTTCTTACTTCTGATATTCCCAGGACGTCCCATTTTATCTTGTTAAGCTCATATTCCAGTTCTATCAATCTTTCTTCATTTCCCAATGTTCTTGCGTTGTAGGTAGCTATATATAGTTGGCAGCCTGATCTAACCCAGGGATTCTTAGCACCCCCCGTTCGAAAACTGGTCTGAGCGCTGCCTTGGTCAGGGTTAGTCAAACCGCTGGGAACTGGGGGCCATCTGTATTGCTCTGTGTGCATCTGAGAGGGGTTTAGCCATGAAACACCACGTTGGCCAGACGTCTTGGTGAGTGTGAAGTTCAGCCGCCTCTGACATGAGGATCCGCCGCTGTTTGCAGCCGCCCACTCTGGGTCAGACGCTGCGGTGGGGGTTTTTATACTATCCCTAAAAACGGGGCTGCCACATCCGCCCGCTCTGCCGTGCCGAAGATCTTCTTCTCCGCCATTGCGGCCGTTGTGGACTTCGTTCGTAACCCTGAATAAGGGAGCCTTGCAGGTGCCAGCTTTCCGGGTCAGAAAGCTCCTGGAATCTCGCGAAGGGCAGGGATTGATTTATCTTCCCTGATAGGTCTGTCCCAGGAGGAGTACCTACCGCTACCCCCCAATACTATACAATACATTTTTGTATTTACAACTAAAACTAACTCTACCTAAAGGTACAATTTTAAAACCTCCGTAAGCTTCTAATAAAGTTTTACATTTTTTTTTAATTTGATATCTTTTAATATTAAACCTAAAACATTTTCTGGTAAAATATTAACTTGAGAACCCGTGCCTATTTTAAATTGGACCATTTTGTTATTAATAATTAAGGTATCTATCCAATCGTTTTACTATTTACTTCATTAATAGTAATACTTGAAACTAGCAAATCTTCATTTGAGGACACACCTGAAAATACTTTACCGTCACGTTGGTGTATTTCTTTTACAAACTTTCTTGTATTTTGGCTCATTCTGTCAAAGTGACCATATCTCCAATATTTATGGCATCTCTTGCTATAGGCTGCACACATTCTAGGTTTATGATTTGCTCCACAATTTCTACAGTCATGCTTTTCATACTTCTTGTTGTATTTTTCTTCATTTCTTCTCTTTTCATAATCAATGCCATCCCATTTGTTCTTTTTAAGCAATTCTACTTTTGAAATCTGACTTCTTTGAACTTCAGTAATCCGAGCTTTTGCGATTTCATGGTATTTACAAACTTCTATCGGTTTACCAAGAACGAGATTATCCATATGGAGTAACTTTTCTTGTAACTCCCTACTTCTTATACCTAGAACTATGCGATCGCGGGTCATCGATTCAGAGTCAACCAACTCATAGCTTTTTGAGAGTCTTTTTAAGATCTGCTAAGAACTGATCAAATTTTTCATATTACTCTTGGTTACGGATGTAGAAAAGAAACCTTTCATACACCAAATTTCTTTTTGGAGTAATATACTTCTCTATTTCTCGAACGACCGTATCAAATTTATTTTTTTCTTCCTCAGTAAGTTTAAAAGCATTAAATATTTCTACACCTTCATCACCAATCAGATTTAAAAGAACAGCTATTTTCACCTTATCGCCTTTCTCATCTATACCACTTGCTATTAAATATATATTTAAATTCTGCTTAAATATTTTAAAGTTCTCAGCAACATTACCTTCGAACGACATAGGAAGAGGTAATCGTAAGTCCATACTTGGCAAATATTTGTTGATACGGTTTTCTCTTACCGTTGAAAACAAGAGCATATTAAAACTTCGTTTCGCTAGACTGCGCCATTGAATATGAAGACTAATATTTTTAATAAGTTTATTTTGGAAGTGTACATACATATTATATATAATATGACTTGTATGCAAACTTCCTTCATAATAATGATAACCTTATAAATAACCTAATCATATCTAAGATTATCTAAGGTAAATAGGAATATAATCTTGTTACATTAGGTGTGAAAAGAAGATCTATAACAATATAACACCTTTTGTTACCTTTCCTACTAATACCCTGGCGGCAATTCAGTGCGTCGCATCGTCTATTTACCTTTCTGTTGCTGCTGCTGCTCTGCTGGCCCTCCGTCGACGACTGACGAATATGCGCTGCGTCAGTGCTCCGCGGTCAGGTTGGAGAATGTACTCAACAGATTTGTAAAAATGAACCCCAATGTACCAACTTTCAGCAAATAACGTTTTTACACTTGTTTTATTCTAAAAATTGTCAACAGGGGCGTCTCTAGATCCTTGGCTTAGAGAGAACTATCAAAGAAAAAAAAAGGTCATACCCGTAATTATTTCGGTATAGACATTGGTAGTTATGCTTGTTTGTACATTTGTACATATGTCTCGTAATTTGCAAAATAATACCCAACTCAAACACAACTTAGCCAACTATTCAACATAGTAAGGAGAGGCGTTTAATATTGGCGTCACGGGGGTTTGCAGAAGATGATTTCGGTGGATGGTCGAAAGGCGAGTTCATAATGAATTTAAAATTTAGTGATAAAAAAATAAATTTCACACCAAGTATAAACCTAGCTCCTTTAAAAAGTATTCTATTTCACCTAATTAGGTCCAAAACGTACTTATGTACCACAACAGCAAAAATCCACCAAATTGTGTAGAAATCTATTGAAAGGGCAGAACTACGCTGCGGTAATCCATTTAAATGATCGTAAACCCGATTTTTGCGCCAAGCGGAGCCGGTGACTGTTTTGTACTGTATCAGACGGGTGTCTTCAACGTGTCTAATCTATCTAGAAAATTTACGTGGTTTTCCGCACGTTGCGCAACGTGTACACGTTCGGGCGCGCGGGTCCCTATAACCTATTATGTGTCAATGATTTTACCGGATATTTACCTAAAAGAAACTTATTTTTACTATGTATTTCCTTTATGCAGTTTAAAATGGAAAATTTCCATGGTTACTGTTCATTTTTAAGTAAAAAAACAAGAAGTATTTTTCCGCGAAAAATGCAACGATGCGTGTCATTCCAAGCGTTACCATAACAACACCCACGCGCTCCTTAAATACAAACACTGTCAAACATTTGAAGTAATTTAATTAATTTTATTGTGAATACGTAAGTTAAAATAAAATTTAGTTTTCAGTTATGTTTACAATCTTTACTCGAGAAATACTCTAACAAAATATAACGCGTGAAAAAATTTTTTATTTCGGAAAAACCCAAAAATTGTTTTGTACGTATTTTCTTTAAATAAAAGCATAAGTGCACTGGTTGATGAGGTTTATTGACCATGTGCACTTTTGCTTATTAAGAAAATAAGTACTCGACATTTATTCCGGAAATTTTGTTTGCAGTTATTATATTGCTATAGATTATTAAGAAACACATGAGTTAAACAACGCACAATGCATACATCCCCCAAAAAAAAAAAAAAATAGTAACTTCGTTACAGTACATAACTACCGAATAAGAGTTTCAATGAATTTATAATAAAACATCAAAAAAGTGACCAGGAAATAGTTCGTTTCACCCTCGAAGTGAGGCAATCGCTTTTTTACGAAATTGGAAAATCGTGTAACTTTGTTAATTTTAATCCAATTAAATTTTTTTTGGCTTATAGGATACTTCATCTTCTTTTAAAATTCATATATGTTTTAACTTAGATGTTTGGTTTTTATCATATACAGGGTTGCAACTTAAGCAATTACAAAATTAAAAAAGTTAGAGTACCCTCTAAAATCCGAAACGTTATTTTATTTTAATTGTTAATGCATATTCTGTTCACTAGGACCCTTCCCTAAAAACAATTTCTAATTTTTCGTTTTGCTTTAGCAAATACTGAAGTTACCAGTTATTTTCCAAGAGTATGACTTCTTAATGATTTTCTTAATACCAAAAAACTAAGAAGGGAAGTATTCCCTTGAAAAAGTGGCTATTGAATGGAAGGAAATTTACTAAAAGAGACACGGCCTTCACATTCTGATACAGATTCGTAACGAAGTAAGCATGATTGTATCTTTGAGTTTTTCGGTTATTTATAAATATAGGGTCTTTATACTTTTGTAAAACTTATGATGCCGTAAAGAAAAACTTCATAACCCTCCAGCATTTCTGAAATACTTTAACTTTAGGCTATCTCGGTTTCCTTCGGATTTTTTTTTTCGCATATATTTCAGGGGTGAGTAAATCGGATTGAAATTAACAAAGATACATCGAGTCAAAATGTTGAAAAAAGCGGGTGCCTCATTTCTAGTGTGGACGGGTTTAGTTCCGCCCTTAAGTGTTTTGAAAAAAATTAGTTTAAAGCTGATTTTTTTTTGCAGAGCCTGATTTTAATAGGCAGAATGCAAGATGAAAATTCAGGACGTACCAAAATTTTAAATGGGCATTTCCAACAATATCTGAAAACTATTAAATACTATTTATGAATATTCGATTAGACATTTCGTAGTTTGGAATTTTTGCAAAGTTTTTTTTTTGTAAAAATTTGGTAAGAATTTGTTAGTGGTCAATATTTGATTATCAAGCACTGCAACATCCGGAAATGAATATTTTCCAATTTTATTTTTTTGCTCTTCCAATATTTTTCGAAATAGGGTATGTTGTTGAAATGCTATAGTAGTGGACGGATCATATTATTTTAGCAATCATCGCGAGTTTCTTCGGATTTTCTTTACGTATTGCTAACGGTTATATAGTTTTGTTTTTGTTGGACTGATTTTTTGTTGACGAGATAGTTGTTCGAAAGAAGGAAAACTGCTTTGCCAGTGTCCAGTGCGTTGGAAGACGATGATAAACGGAATAAGCAAAAAAACAAAGAATATTTTAGATCATATTATATATTTGACGACTTACCACAGGGTGAAGTGACTAACATTTATTACTTTGTTAACCATTCTTGTTAAAAAATGTCTTATATATATATATATATATATATATATATATATATATATATATATATATATATATATATATATATATATATATATATATATATATATATATATATATATATATATATATATATATATATATATATATATATATATATATATATATATATATATATATATATATATATATATATATATATATATATATATATATATATATATATATATATATATATATATATATATATATATATATATATATATATATATATATATATATATATATATATATATATATTAACGGCACTATAACCAATTTTTTTTTGGATAGTAAAACAGGCTAATATTTGAATAGTTTTATATTTAAACATTAAAATGACACATTTTCTCACATAATTTTGAACATTAAGATATAGTAGATACATTTATTTGAATTTTGAGCACATATCTTTAAACATTTTTTTTAAACACAGACGAAATGATTTTCCGTACATTGCATACAACAAAAAATTAATACTGAAATTTGTATAATACAAGAGCATCGCAAATCTTTGAGCACACCAGATGTATTCTGGTAGACTTTTCTTCCTAATAGTAAAGCCATAGTATGCAGAGATGCGCAAGACGTAACTGAAATGAAATACAATATGTTATTTAAAAATTAATAAATTGTGTATATTGTAATATACTTATGACATACATATTATTATTAGAGTGAATTTAATTTGGAGATATTGTTTTATTAAGTCATATTTTATTTGGTTTGATAATACATCTAATAAAAAGGCTTTGATGATTTTGGCTATTTCATTTTTATGTCCTCTTATTTATAGCACTGTAGTCATTTTATAAATATAACGGGCATCTTGTTTGGTTTTATCTTCAATATTTTCCCTTGTAAAACTAAAAAGAAGAAATATTACATATCGTTAGGATTTTACTTTCAACTTTTGTGTATTATACATTAAAATATTTCCGTTTTAGTAACATTTTTTAGAAAGTGGAAGAAGTTTCGAAATAAAATATGCTTTTATTATTTATGAATAATTACATTTGTTCAGGTACGTAACATACTAACCATATATATGCGCCGTGGTTGCTATTCCCGTAAGAAAGTGTGTTTTAGGCTAGGCCCACACTTCTTTCGCAGCGATTTCAAAATCGCAATCGCAAGAAAATCGAGGGCTCTTGCGACTCAAATTACAATAGTTTACGAAATGAATTCTGCCGAAATACAAAATCTGTTGCACGTTTGACGTATTTTTATAGGTTTCAGTATCAACATGGCTAAACCACGGCATATATAATAAATATATGTTATAACTGCCGTGGCTAAACAATTGCAAGTGCACACAGAACGACTGTCCGAACAAGTTCTAGGACAATCGCTTGGCCTTAAAATTGGAACTTTTGCTGCTGCGATTTTTTTGTGGCATGTGAACATATTCCCATTGTAAAGGTCCATATTTCGTTTTTGCGACTAATAGCCCTTGTTTATTTTGTGCAGTTTTAAAATTAAAACACAGTAAATAATTTTATTTTACATATCATTTTTATAAACATATATAACTCACCTGGGAAAATTAAGAGCAATGAAGACCGATGAAATTAGAAGCAACATTTTGTTTATATTTTGCTGAATTTGTTGACTCGATGTTCGAGTGTGTCTATTACCTAGAAGAACAAAACGTTATTTTCTGGATGCAAATACAGCCATCTCAAACGATTTTTCCTCAAAAATAAAAAAACAGCCCTTTAGCGCCCTAAACTAGTATAGTATCAGAATTATTTAATTTTAAAATATAAATTAGATAGGGTAATCAGAGCCTAAATATAGAAAGATAAGGTAACTATGTACTACATAAATAAAAGTGACTGTCAACTTTTCCATATTAAAAAATTCCATAGGCGTTACCTGTCCGGCAGAAAGTTGACAGTCAATTTTTTCATGTAGTACTCGTAAAGGGCTTTCATTTGAGTCATGTTGGAACACTAGCGTACCAAAAGCTTTGAAAGAGGCAGACTTGCCACCTACTAGGCGTAGAATTGTCAGTCAATGTTTTCGTATAATACGCGTCAAGAGACTTCATTCACGCCCTATTAGAACGCTAACGCATTCTACATATTTATATTTTTACAATTATTGAAGTTTAAACAAGGTAGTTTCGTCTTTTGCCACACGTAGACCTGGCAGATAGTTTCAACCGTGTACTACTCAAAAAGACTCTTTATATAAGCCTGTTAAAACGCTGAAGAATTCCGATAGTTTGGTCCTAAAAAAGCAACTGGAAGTTCTCTTCTACTACTCGCAAGCTGGCAGTCAAGGCGGTTCGGGTTCATCTGTGATATATTTTAATCTAAAACTGATTCCAACCCTAACCTAGCACAGTTGGCTCCCAGACCATAAGGCATATTTTTTTATTTATTTCTACTACACTAATTTCGTGGTCGTCTCACTCGTTCTGGGGCAATTTTTGCACTTTTGCATTTTACGTTATTTTGTGTAGATGCGAGAATTCAACTTTATAATTCCCGGTTATGCAATTTAATCTTCCCAACATTTTCTTTAGAAGTGCTGTACATGTATACCTACCCAATTAATTTTGTTGCGATATTAATGTGTGGTAATATGTTTTTAATGAAACGTCGGCAATGAAATACGGATCATTTCAGTTCTAAAAGTCTTTAAAGACAGTTTAAATTAAAACAATATTAAGAAAATGATCATTTGTGAATCTAATTACCGAGTACAGGGTGTCAAACTTAGTTTCGTAAAACAATACAAATAATACCCAAAATAGTCACGAATTATGTTTCACGAATGCTCTAGCCTTGTTAGAAAAATATAGGAAGTCGGTGAGCAAAAAAAAGACTGATAAGAATAGTATAAAGAAATTTCTTGCCGAAAAAATTAGAATATAAAGACTTTTCCTTTTAGGCAAAATAGATGTGTAAAAACGAACATTGAAATTAAATGCACACAACAAATAAACATAAGTTGTATTAATTGGTGCCATTTTAAAAAAATGGCCGCGTGAATTCGATTTTTATATATTTTTTTTGAAAATTATCCAATGAAGTATCCAAAAAATTGCAAAGCATTTCATTTGTTAAAATTGTTGATATTACATGTTTTAAACTGATGTCTTGAGCCACAAAATGGCGCTAAATGGATTGCGATATACGGATATTGGGTGTCTTATAATATTTTTTGCTCCTTATCTCGGTCTTTGCTGAAAATATAAAGAAATATTAAACACAAAATTAACTCGTCAATAAAAATCGATTATGATAAGATGCAGTTTCCTATGCAAACTTTTAAAGAAGTACCTACTTGAAATGCAAGGAGGGACCTACTCGAAAATACGATCTGATTGCTTTAAAAAATGTATGACAGCAATTTGTTGCACCGAATCAAAAAACCTAAAAAGGCGATTTTATTTTTATTTATGCACAAATACATTTTATTATGTATTTGTGCATATATCTGAATAATAAAAATATATAAACGTAAGGCACGTTCCCACATTACACTATTCTGGCTACGCCACTATTAGCTCAGTACTACACATTTCTTATTATTTTTTCTAATAGTAGTTTTATATTTATATTAATATACCTAATGTCAACGAATCTATTAGACAGGCCCTAACTTTTAAGGTATTTGATGTATCAAAACAAAATTTGGTATAGGTAAATGGTACATAAAGAGGAGAATTTTCGCATATTTTTCACATTCCGGTCGCTTCCGATTTCACCAGAAATGACTCCAGTTTCGATTTTTTAAATGGAACACTCTGTATATTTTTACATTTTTGGATTCTTGAAACAATTCTGAATCATAATGTGATATTTTAAAAACTTTTTACGCTTACTTTATTTTTTATTGCCATTTTTAAAATTGCATCTAGGTGGCCATGACCCGACGCAAATCAATCTAAGGACCTGAAATAATGGCAGAATAGTACAATCGCTAAGTTTTAGTGATTAGTCTGATAGCTAGAAGCAAGAGAAGTTGACAAAATCAAATTTGTGTGTCTAACTATTTTTTTTCAAATGACGACCCTTTTTAGACAAGCACTTTTTGAAAAGAGGATTCTTTTGCGAACCTAATGGTATTAACTTTTTAGCAATTGGATTAAAAATAAGCTCAAAAGTTAAATATTACTACGAAAAATACTCGATAATCAATTATTTTCTTTTATCAAGTGCGCCATGGATATCCATCCTGGATATTCAATATAATTTTTAATTGTGACAGTTGGTTGATCAAGATTACTTACGTTGGATCTGTCTATGCGTCATATCACGTAAAGTCTGCCCAGCCTATCTCTGTTGATGAAAAGAATGCACGCCTAACGCTCGGAACAGCATTTTATATACAGTTTTCTGCTACCCCTCTTCAGATATCGTTAACAAATTTAAGCGTGCAAATCTGTATCTTTGGCTAACAAATATTTCAGAGTATTAAACAAAAATATAACTTCAATAACGCTGTAAAATGTAAAAGCACAATATTCGAGTTCACTGTAGTTGTTCAAAGTGCATTCCTCCTTGACCACGACACATTTCCATCGGAACATTGCGATCCGGTGATCGGGCGGGCCAGCGTATTGGACCATTGGCTGCAATAACTTAATCATTAAAATGTTCAATTAAATAATTAAGAACTTCTCTGGTATTGTGAGGCGGCGCTCCATCTTGCTGAAAGTAAATTCGACGTAAAACTTCTAAAGGTAGATCATTAAGATGTTGCTCAATTTCATTCTGGAGAAAGCCTAAGTACCTAACCCCTGTTAATTGGCCTTGAAATAAAATTGGCCTAATTATTCTGTTACCAACGACACCAGCTCAGATATTGACACCAAACCTTTCTTGAAAATTTCCTACTCTCATTTTATCTTGATTTTGTATCATTATTAGTAATTTTGGATTCGTCAGAAAATACGATAAAGTTGATAAAATTTGGCTCAATTCTACAATTTTGGAGCAACCAATCACAAAACAATACCCGTCTATCGCCATCGTCAGGATACAAATGTTGGTGTAACTGGTACTTAAAAGCTCGATATCCGTGTTTCTTTAGTATTTTTCTAGTTGATTCATGACTTAACCCCAGTTCGTGATTAATTTTACTTAAGAAATAGTTTTATCAACTCCAACCATAGCAAGAACGTTAATCTTCATTTTTTCATTTATAATAAATCTGCCTTCCGCCACTTGATTTTCTTCTTGATACCTAAAACGATTTTCGAGATATGTAAAATACTGATGGACTGGATGTTGTCGGTCGGGGTATCTCTGAGCATACAACTCAGCAGCATTTCTTGAATTTTTATGACATTCTCCAAATATTAATAATATATTGACTTTTTCACTTTGAGTATACATTATTTTGACTTTTGAAAACAAAAATAATACTGAAAATCAAGAAAAATTAGAAAATCTTATGTTTACTCATAAAGAATAGGTAAGTGTCATTGTCAAAACAAAAAATCCTACTTAATATACAGCATGGCTATTCATGGCACACTCGATAAAAGTAAAGAATTGATTATCGAGTGTTTTTCTTAGTAATATTTAATTTTTGAGCTAATTTTTAATCCAATCGCAAAAAAGTTAGTACCGTTAGATTCGCAAAAAATCCTCTTTTCAAAAAGTGCTTGTCTAAAAACGGTCACCATTTGAAAAAAATAGTTAGACACAAAAATTTGATTTTCACTTGTTCCTAGCTATCAGGCTAATCACTAGAATTTAGCGGTTGTATTATTCTGTCATCATTTCAGGCCCTGAGATTAATTTGCGTCCGGTCATGGCCACCTAAATGAAATTTTAAAATGGCTATAAAAAATCAAGTATGCGTAAACAGTTTTTAAAATGTCACATTATGATTCAGAATTTTCTCAGGAATCCAAAAATGTAAAAATATACAGAGTGTTCAATTAAAAAAAATCGAAACTGGAATGTGAAAAATACGCGAAAACTCTCCTCTTTATGTACCATTTACCTATACCAAATTTCGTTTCGATACATCAAATACTTCAAAAGTTATAGTCTGTCTAATAGATTCGTTAAAGCCCGGTATATATATATTTTATTTCTAAAAATCTTAAGTTGAATGTCATCTAGACAGGTACCCGATTTTTAAGAATTTTTTTTGTTTTTATTTTCACGGCGGGAATTTTTGATCGAAAAAAATAGCTGATCAGTCGGAACTTTTACAAATTTTAACCTAGCGTGCTCGTACTCGTATCAAAAAATAGGGAAAAATAAATCATTTCTTTTAACTGGAATAACATTTTTTCAAATTCCTAACGGAAAGGATGATTTTGATCGGTTTTCACACTTAAAGACGTCCGTACGCTGCACAATAACTCTTTTAAAGCCACGGCGACGATGCCCAGGTAAAGTATACGTGGAGTACTGTCAAATAATACTAAAAAAAATCACAGGTATAGATTTTCGTACATAGAATACGAGAAAAAGTCCCTAAAACTTCAAAATAACTTAAGAAAAATAAAAAACCAATCTCATAGAGCTCCACAAAAGTGCTGCTGCTTCTACACGATCAAGATTAAGAATGACCAACATTCCCAGAATGCCAAGAATGCAACTTTGCTCTGATTGATCCAAGTTCAAGTCATCCGTAAAGTCAACGCGTATAGTACCGAATCCATCTATAAAAAAATTTTTCTTCAACGGAGGATGCACGCCGAAGCTTCTATCTGTAATTTTGCATAGCACTTAGCTGTAAAGTAGGATTTTTGCTCATATGATTCGTCAAAGGGTTGTATGTCATACTAACTATGTATGCGTACAGCTTGCTGGGATAATCGGAAGATCACAAGATTGTGTGGTACTCTAAATTACGCTCAGAACAAGCTAGAGTTAAGCCGCCTGAGTCTGACTTTTTGCAACCCCATTCGAAGCTATTATTTTACTCTTTGTGCTTAACTATTGTTTTGGCGAAATCTTACAAGTGTTAGTTATTTTATTTAAATTAATCTGATAGTGCATTTAATTTCCTTGAAGTGTTTGAAAATGTCTAAGCTTCCAATTCTTAGCCTTCAGCAGTGTTGAACTTTTTTTATTTGTTTTTAAAAAGTGAACTTACTCATAATAATTAAAGCTAATAATTTTTATCGAATGATTAAAACATTTAATAACTTGTGTGATATTTTAATGTGAATTAATTTTGATAATTCTTTTAAATAACTTACTGATTACAATCCCATGTACACAATATTAGTGTTATCTGATAAATTCTCCCCAAGTTCGCGACCGTGTTATTTATTAATTGCTTAATGATATTTTTGCTTTTAAATAAATAACTTTTGCTATTTCTAAAGTGCCATTAAAACTTAAACGAATTTTGTTTTCCAATTTTGTCTAAACATTTGTTTAATTACTGCGAGCTATATACATCAATTTAACTTGATAACTTTTCATTTTATTGCTATCTAGTGTAAAGTGCTTTGACTCATATATTAATTAGTATTTGTTACCTTAACTGAGTCGAGCTTTTTTCTAATTGTGACCTATCGCAACTGTGACTAATAAAGGTTCTCTCCTTGATTGGATGGTTCCTAAATTTATCAGATAAGACTTGTAGTAGTCAAGTGAATTTGCTGAGTGTTTCCCGAATTAGGACATGTATAGGTTAGGATAGTATTTAAGGTGTAGCCTCGAAAATTACGCTTTTTACGACCTCTCTTAATAGTAAAGGCTTGTCTGGAGTAGGTGTATTAGAATAACTTTAAACAATTGAATATTTGAATTTATTTATTATTCGTTTAGTGCATGATGCTTCACGTGCATGTTGTAGTGGTATTTTAGAACTATCATAGAGGAAAAAGATCGCCACTAACATTTTCGTGGTGGAATAAGGAGTGTTTATTATTAAATATAAACTCTTACTCAGTTGAACAAACTTTGGACAAAAAACTGTTAAGTGAATTAATTGATTTAGTCAAAAAATCAGTGAAGAGAACGTAAACTTTTGAACGATATTAAACATAAACTAAACTGCAGGTCCCTTGAAAGGTTTTACGCCAAGCTTTCAGAAAGTAAGCCACTTTTGTCAGTGTTTGAATTTTAACCAAAAAATTTGTAAACTAGTTATAGAAATGTATCCACCTGGCGTCCACGTTAGTAAGGTGACATGAAACGTAGTTAATTTTAAGATATATGAATTCGTTCTGTTATTTTTAAACAAACTGAATAGCATATTTGGGCAGAGACCACCTTTAGGCTCTGTTTTTTAATAAATATGGCTAAACTCACGCCCAGCATTTTCACCCCCCTTAGAGTCCATGGGACTCCTAACTTTCTTTGAGGCGGGTGTCCACTTTCCAGAGGGCAGCCGGGTAAATGGTGGCAGGACTTCGGCTAATCCTTCGGGGTTAGCGCCAATAAATAATACCCTTATAAAAAGTAACACCGTAAGTACGACTAACATACAACATAAGCATGATGTAGTTAATCTTAGTATCACTAGTAATAAGCATGAACTAAGTAGTATTAGAAACCTAACCTAGAGGCACCGAATTTAACTAAACAAAATAACAATTAAAACTCTCAAACTTCCGAAAAGACCGACGTTTCAGTTGGCGCAATTGCACGAAAATGTATTTTTAGAAAAACCTAACCCCAATAAGTTGAATAACCAAACAAAAAATATTAATACTCTTTTCTTTGAGTTCACAGGTAACTCAGAGGCCATGAAAGGAACAAGTAGCCGACATTCTTCTTATCATAAAGGCATAATGTTGACTACGAGCCATAATTCTAAAAAACACCCGATAAACTCTGATTTTCCAAATTCTAAAAATACAAATTTCGAATGTTTCGATTCTATAACACGTCCAACATCAGAACAGGCGGTCCAACATACGTACAATCTTCAATACGCATAAAAAGATTGGATACTGCTTGCGATCTCCGAAAGATATTGTACCTTTTCAAACAGAAGGCATATATAAAATTCCTTACTCCTGTGGAGAAATGTATGTGGGAGAAACAGGACTCTCAATGTCAACTAGGCTTAAGGAACATGAACGATGTATTAAAAAGAAACAAATTATTCAATTGGCTGTAGCTAAACACCGGCATACTACTGGTCATATTATAAATGTGAAGGAAACCAAGGTTCTAGTCTCGGTTCTAGGATTTTATAAACGAAAAATTAGAGAATCTATTGAAATTTTTAAATATACAAAAAATTTCAATAGAGATACAGGTTACGGTCTACATCACACATGAAAACCGATGTTAACACAGGTTCACGGTTCAGCGAGCACACTGAATCTCTTCGAACTCATTTAGTATTCAGATGTCGTGGAGTAAAGATCCCTGTAGATGCCTCGTGCACTCGAAGGCGAAATTTCGGATAGTAATTCCACTTTGACACGGTCTAATCCCTAGAACCATGGTTCCAGTTCATAAAATCTAAAATATATTACTGTATTTTCGTACACATACTGTAAACAAAATGAGAATTTCATCCATTTAAATACAAAGCTGTTTTCTATGCTGGATTACCGCATAGTGATAAATGTTTTTTGGTTGCACGACCACAGCGTGTACTCTTTCAGTAACTAAACATATCACACACCTTTAAATACGTATATTATTAATTAAATTAAAACATATTAAGATATTTACCTATTACATTGATTGATCAAATTCGTATTTGCAACGGAGTCAGTTCTTCTAAATGTTTGTTTTTCAATTTAAACTGTCAAATTAAACAAAACGATACAATCTTAAAAGTAATTTATCTCGCGAAAAAAAAAAGAAAGAAATTTCTCTATAAAGAGCAAAAATACTATGAAGTATCTGAAAATTTAATTAAGCTTAACTTACGTCTTAAAGAACAATTCTCATATTTAATTTGCCTCGAAGAACTGAAATTTTCTTGGTCGGAATTTCTCGTTGAATCGCTGCTCTGAAAAAAAAAATATTCTAAGTGATGTTTTAAAATAGAACTGAGATGAATATATAGTTTACATTGCTGGACCTTGTGGAAGTACAAACAGTTGTTGTAAAAATTTAGTATTTTGCCACTACGTGCCAAAATCCTAAACATATCCTAAACAACAATAGTTCCGATTTTTTTCCCAAACGCGATATTTTCTGATATAAATCGATCGGAAACTAGAGTTAAAGCTGCTTGTAACAAATTTATAATAATTCCACCAAAAGTTTGTACTTTTTAAATATGTTAGGTTATGATTGAAGCTGTAAATACGTGGCTACAACATGTAATATTAGGTTTTATCTGAAAGCTGGGCATATACGTCAGCTGTTGAAGCATTCTCCGAGTGATCCATTTCCAATCAATTTAGACGTTGATTTCTTTTCTCTACATACAAAATAGACAATGCCCAATAAAATTAACCTTCCGGTACACGGGTTGGGTCTAATAGACCAAGCTATTCGTTTTTTAGCCGCCATTTTTAACAGCACTTGAATTTCGACTCGATCCTCTGTGTACCTTTGGGTCGGCGCCACCTACATCTATTGCTACTGGCAACAATTCAGTTCAGTTCGCTCTGGACCTGCAGCAGCAGTATATGTCCTAATAGATCCAACCCGTGCACTGGTGTTAGTTTTTGCAGTGTTGTGGATTTTTGTTATTTTGCTGTGTTTTTATGAACTTTTGTTATAAGTTGTGACTAAAACGTTGTTTTCTTAAAATAATGTATTCTTATGAAGCAGAGGTCGCTACGACTTTGAAGAAGTTTTGGTGCATGAAACAGATTCAGAGCAGGAAGGAGAAGATAATTATGAGTATCCAGAACAAGAAGAAATTGGAAATGAAGAGACGGGGGACAGTAACTCTACTAAATATTATTATGGGAAGGACAAAACTAAATGGCGCAAGGATCCTAATGCCCAAAATGTACGTACAAAGAAGTATAATTTAGTGTCTCATTTACCTGGTGTCGTCGGTAATGCAAAACATTTAACCGAGGTACTCGAATGCTGGAATTTATTTTTCGATGAGTATATTATAGGCATTATTGTATGGAATACCAATGTATACATTCAAATCATTGCCGAAAATTTTAAAGATAAATATGATGTTAAATCAACGGATAGCACAGAAATCAAGGCACTTATAGGTCTGTTATACTTAGCTGGGGTATTCCATGGAGGGCGTCTAAATATTTTGGAACTTTGGTCTACCACAGATGGGATGGGAGTAGAAATATTCCCTGCTACAATGGCTTTGCGCAGATTTCGATTTTTGCTAAGGTGCCTGCGGTTTGACAACGTTGCAACTAGAGACGAAAGAAAAAAAGGAGATAAAATCGCAGCAGTACGAGAACTACTGAACAAAATCAATGCAAATTTCCAGAAACCCTATACTCTTGGAGAATTTGTAACCATTGACGAAATGTTGCTAGCTTTTCGCGGGCGCTGCGGGTTCAGGGTTTATATACCAAATAAACCAAATAAATATGGGCTTAAAGTGTTTTCGTTGGTAGACTCCAGAACGTTTTATACAAGCAATGTGGAATTATATTGTGGAAAGCAGCCAACTGGACCATATGATGTTAGCAACGCAACCGCAGATGTTGTTTACAGATTGTGTAAACCTATTTTAAATACTGGAAGAAATGTAACTATGGATCGATGGTTTACAAGCTACGAGATGGTAAAAACAATGCGTGATCTCCATAAAACTACAGTCGTTGCTACAATTCGTTCTAATAAAAGAGAACTTCTCCCAGCCCTGGTCAGCTCAAAAGGGCGGGAACAGTATTCCTCCTTATTTGCTTTCAGCCAAGATATGTCGCTTGTATCTTACGTCCCTCGAAAAGGTAAATGTGTTCTAGTAGTTTCGTCTATGCACAATGACAATACAATTGATGAATGCACCGGCGCAGAAAAAACCCGAAATGATCACCTTTTATAATTTGACGAAAGGTGGTGTTGATAGCCTGGATCATCTTGCAAGTTCATACGATGTTGCAAGAAATACAAAGCGCTGGACCATGGTGGTTTTTTATGGTCTACTTAATGTGGCAGCTATAAACGCGTTTGTTATTTATACGGCTAATGAAAACACAGAAGAAATGAATCGAAGAATGTTTTTAAGAAGTTTAGGGACCCAACTGGTTATGGACAATATGAAAAGGCGCGCTATTGATCAGCACATACCACGAGCAATTCGGCAAATTTCTATTCGCCTGTCTGGAATTGAGGAGAAAAAACCAGTACCCCCAGTGAACAAGAGAGGTCGCTGTAAATATTGCAAGGACCGCAAAACAAAATATTATTGCAAATGTTGCAACAATTGGTTGTGTTTAGAGCATGTTGAAATGTTTTGTCAAGAATGCAGTGAAAAAAATTAGTTGTTTTTTAAATTAATGTTTATACAATAAGATTTCCCTTTCTTTAATAATTTTTGTACGAAATAAACTTACTAGAACATTTGTTCAAATGATTTTGTGTTTTAAATTCAAAAAAAGATGTATTTGTAATATTTAGGAATAACATGTTTGTAGATGATGAAGAAGTAACCATTTAGTTATTATAAAAAAAAATTAGTTATAAATATTTTTATACGTACATACTGTTTTTTATTTTTGTTAAAAATAGGAAATTAGTTCAAATAGTAATATAAAAACAAAAAAAAAGTTGTAAAAACTATTTGAAATAATAATATTTTTATTGGGTCTAATGGACCCTACCCGTCTACTAGTGAATCATTTTTCCACCCGTTTACCGGAAGGTTAATGTAAAGCTCGCGAATTCATCTTTGATTTCATAAATAAAACTCGTGGAAAAAGAAATAAGTTATTTTAAGAAAAAAAACCGATTTTCACAGTCGTGGAGGCTATTTTAAACTTTCCAATGATCCTAAATATAAAGCAATATCTTATTTTTTTAAGTTTAGTAAGCTTAGGTATGGTACGATTTAATATATCTCGATTTTTACCTTTTTTTGGGTTTGTTAAGCAGCTTACCTTAAATTTATTATATTTAAGCATAAAAAAAGCGTGGATGAAGCATCTTTTCTATTGAAAAAAAATATCACAAAACTAACCCGGTATGAACCATGGGACCCTAAATCGCTCTCTTCAATTACGTCATTTTAAAGTACGCGCATATTTCAGATCTGATATTAGTATATGATTTTATAGCTTTAATGATGGTTTTGACGAACCTGGGCTAACCTAGCAATAACCCGACATTCATCTAACAGTATAGGTTTTGTTAAAAACAACCTTGATTTAATGTAGATCCCGAATTTCATTGGCTCGCTACCGTGCGCTTTCTTTACAACAAATCTAACCGATCATAACCTAACATAATTTAATTAATTATAAGTTAAAAAATACTAAAATTACTAACGAAAATAAATGCTCAATTCCCCTTTCCCCATTTTAATGGCTTTAATGATGAGGCTAACCTAACTTAACCTGGTGTTAACCCGGTACCAATCCACCTAATTCCTTTCCACTCCGACTTGTTTGATACATCTCTATAAAAAAAAACCTACACATCAAAGAAAATATTAAAATTTACTTTGGCAAGAGCGCTTGCTGGCTGCTGACTAAATGGCATTCAGTTTAGATACAAAACAAAACTTCATATTATTAGGTGTCTTGTTAGATTATTCATATCCGTAATTAAAAAAAAACATTTTTAATTCAATATATCCTAGAAATAAACAAATCTTTCAAAATATACATATATTAACTTACAACATTCACATGCATAAAATGTAATGGTATTTCAAATAAAATGGGTTAAAAGTGCAGTAATGCGACTTGAAAATTAATTCTAACTTGTAATGTTTAGTGAAAAATTGTGATTCATCCACGGTTTTTTTGCTTAAATGTAATACTTTTGAGGTAAGCTTCCTAATAAAATCAAAAAAACGTCAAAAATTGATTTGTACTAAATCGAACCAGAACCAATTACATTATGCGGCTCAGAATTCCAGAATTCTGTTTGACGCATCAAAAAGAACGGAAAACAAATCATTCCATATATATATATATATACATATATATATATATATATATATATATATATATATATATATTTCTCTTCTTGAACCTTCCAATTTATAAATATCAAGTACTTTCTTGGGATTAGGTTCGTGGATTGAAACAAAAAAAACTTTAATTGACGTTTCGCCTGTACATTTCAGGTTTTTTCAAAATATTTATTTCTGTACATCTAAAAATTAAATACAGAAAGCAAGTTAAAAAATAAAAACAATTAGGTATAACGGCACGCACTAAAATTATTAAAAACAATTAGTTAAAATAGTACAGTACATACCTTGAGAAAGGTGTTATTTTGCCTTGCTTGGCAGTGTGGAGGTAAGTGATACACTGGTTAAAGAATTCTATTGTTTTTTTTATATATCATTTAATTTTTTTGATTGTATTTACATTGTGGTATACAGTATACAGTATGTATTTATGATTGATGGAAATAGTTTATAACAACTGAATTAAATTAGACTGTGATATATACGGCTGAGATTGTCAATGTCTTTCCGATCGTTTACTATATTTCTTTCTTTTTTATCTCGACCATTTCTTTTGAATGTCAGTTTATGGTAATGTTGTTCTTTTGATAAGATCGTTGTATCCGAAAAATCAAATTCATGTTCCATATCTCTTTCGTGTTTATGTAGTGCTGTGGAAGCATTTTTTGTATATTTATGCCCATTTAATCTATTTGATAGGTATTGTGTGGTCATGACTATATATTTTTTTTGGGGCAGTTTAGGCAGGGAATGCTGTAAACTACTTTTGATTATTTTTTAATTGGTGTTTGACGTTTTAGTGGTGTATGTAAAGATTTAAGGGTATTGTTAGATTTGTGGCATACGGTTATATCGTGTTTACCGAGAATGTGTTTAATCTTTTCAGAAAGGCCTTCAGTGTACGGCAAAGATATGTATGTAGTGGTTTTATTGTTGTCGCGATTATTTACAATATGTTTTGTGCTATTTTTATGGGTTCTTCGTTTTATAATTTGTTCGATGGCTTTTAATGGGAAATGATTTTTTAAGAGAGTGTTTTTAACTTTATTTAAAATGTCAACTCGGTATATAGGTGATGTTAGTGTTAGTGCACCATCAACTAATTCTATCATCACGAAGTTTTTTTGACATTTTGGGTGACTGGATTTTATTCGTAGCGAGGTAGCGAGAGGAACAAGTTTTTTTGTTGTACAACTTAGTTTTAATGCCATTTATTTTGTGGTCTCTTTCGAAAGTAAACTGCAATTTTGGATGAAAATTGTTAAAGAGGGAGACAATTTCCGTTGTTTTAGTTTTTGGTTTTGCTAATAAACAGTTATCCACGTACCTTTTAAAAAATAATATTGGTACATTAGCTTTTTGTAACACTGTTTCTTCTAGATATTATAGATAAAATATGAGGTGGCTGTATTTTACGCACGGGAATTAACCGTTGATCAATCAATTTGAGCTATTGAAAATAATTTCCCTCGGTATGGGAAATTAATCGTTGCTGGCTATGTGTTTTTTATCGTTTTCATAAAAGTTATAGAAAAAGCAATTTTTAAGGTACTGCCCGAAATACATCAATCGCTTAACTTTATTTTGACATTTGGTTTAGAAGTGCTTTTCTCGTGGTGTTTAATTTATCTTCCTTTAACTTTGTTTATATAATCAACTGCTTATGTGCTCTAGCGATTTTGCGAAAAAAGTGTAGGTAATGTTTGACTATCCAAAAAATTTGCACATATTGGGATGTCAAAGCGTTGTAAAATGAAACTATGCATTAGTATCAAGTTTCATCTGTAAGTTTCTAGTTAATTATACGTTAAGGTATTTTTTGTTTTTTTCTTTAATTTCACCTGCGCGCGCCTTAGCGAAAAAAAGATAGGTAAGTAGCGTTGTATCTATCTAAGTAATAGAAAAATAAGTTGAAACAAAATTACCTCAAAAATATTTCACATTCGATATCTAGGTCATAATATTTATTTCGAACTGGGACTTGGTATATCGCATATATATTATTTATTAATTATTAAGCAAAACATTAGCTGACCGCCTCGATATCGCAGTGGTAAGAGCGTTGTTCTTCTGATCGCCTTTCGATTGAAAAATATTGGTTCGAGTCTTGACGCGGTAGCACTTTTTCTATTTGTAAGATTGCTACAGTTTTTCTTAATTTTATTACATGTTATTTTTTTGCGTTTAGAGCAAGCTTGACTTGTTGAAAAGTTTTCTATAGTTTTTAATGACAGTTCAGAAAACTATCAATTTTGGCCTCAAATCTAAAAAGTTCTAATACATCCTGAATCAATTTTGCAATGGTGTTATAATCTTCACATTTGAACTTACTTGAGAACTGATGTGAAAGCGTACCCGTTCTGAAGAGAGACGACCATCATCACCTACGCCTAAAGTATGAGATTTAAATACGACTCTGGCTATTATTACGTTCATCACCACAATGGATACTACTGGTATAATAAGGGTCACAAATGTGTCCAAACAATTCATAATGTTTCCTAGCAACAAATAATATGGTTTCACATCACATTCGGCTTTATCTCCATGCGATATCAATCCGGCCACCTAAAAAAATTAACATATACTAACATTCTTTAGATAAATATTTTCCTTCTTGCATTTCAAATACATTTCAATAAAATATATTTTATGTCTTACAAAAAAAATGTATTATACTGGGAGGGTAATAAAGCATATATTATATTATACAGGGGTAGTGCATAAACAGGATTGTATATTAATACCAAAAATTTTCGAAAAATATAAGTTGGGTTTTCTCAATAGCATATCACACCTAACATTTTTCTGATATTTCGGACTAAGAAACCATCATCAGTGCTAGTTAATAATGATTGCCGAGGAACGGAGAGCCCGCGTCGGGTAAAAAAATTCAATTACCTTCGTCATCTTGAAGTGGGCAAAAATGTGGCAATGGAAATATAAAATTTATTTGTCTCTACCTCTTACCGGAATTAAAAATCCATTCTCATTGCCATTTATTTTCGTCGACAATATAACGTGATTAGATTTTTGACCCGATGTTTCGTTCCTCATCATAAATTAGCACTGATGAAGGATTTTATTAGCCAGAAATATTGGGACATCCTGTAGCTTTATTAGTTCAGAATAATGTCAAAAATAAATTTTGTCTTAAAAAAAGGTAATTAACAATAATTTGTGAATTAAAATTTCGATTTAAACGTATTTTGTATTAATTAACAAGGATTTTTTCCTATATTTACAGAGAAAATATCTCAAGCAGAAATTTGGGCGTTTCGCATAATTATTTAAGTAATAGCAGCAAAATGACGTTAACAAAAATATATACTAATATTTAAAAATCTGCATGTATAGCGTGCGATAAAATTTATAATTAAATAACTAAATATAACTTTCATGTTGTAGTATGTAAAAAAATCGGTAAATTGCTTTACCCGGAACTTTCTTCGTTATGAATTCTTACTGTTATTAAGAAAAGTGAAGTGTGATCCAAGTTAGTTCAGTACAGAGTCACAGTATATGTGTTACATATACTGTCTCTTCATTTTTATTTCGGCCATTTTGTTCCTATTGGATTCCTACCAATATGTTTACCATTCCTTTTCTATCTATGCCACATTTGACTTTTGCGCATAATTTAAAATAAATTCAATAAGTATCCCATTTTCACATTTAATTTTTCTGCAAAATTTAAAATCAAATGCTCAAGAGTTTTTACGCTGATTTTTTAAAAATTTTATTTGGCGGTTTTTTTGTTTCGCCATCTTAAATTGAAACCCATATTATCATCTTTACCTACTCCGTTGGTCCGCAGATATTAAGTTTCAGAAAGGTTTTCATTAACGATCCCCTTGTTGTTATGTTAGAGTGATGTATTATTTGGCGTTAGGTGTATTATTTAGCAATAAATTGGCGAAACAACGTTTCGTCAATTTATTGTTGCCTCCTCAGGACACATAGATTTTCTATCCTTCATGAAAGCCATATTAGTCTTCACCTACTCCATTGGTCCGCAGATATTTCCTAACCCAAAAAAATACACCACTCTAACATAACCACAAGAAGATCGTTAACGAAAACCATTTAGAAATTTAATATCTGGGAAATATCTGCGAACCAACGGAGTAGGTATAGACTGATAATAGAGGTATCATGCAGGATATAAAATGTATGTGTCCTGAGGATGCAACAATAAAGTTGCGAAACGTCGACAATTAAAAAAAAAGACATTTGCTTATTTACTGGGCTCTAAACCCAAATAGTACACCACTCTGACATAAAAACAAGAGGATCGTTAACGAAGACCATTTAGAAACTTAATATAGGAAATATCTGCGGTCCAAGGTAGTAGGTAAATACTGAAAATATGGGTTTCATGCAGGATATAGAATCTATATGTGTCCTGAGGATGCAACAATAAAATTTCAAAACGTCGACATATTAAAAAAGTCTTTTATTTTACTGGATCCTAACTCCAAATAATACACCACTGTAAAATAACAACATGAGAATCGTTACCCAAAACCATTTAGCAACTTAATATCTGGGAACTATCTGCGAACAAACGGAATACGTAAAGACTGATAATATGGGTTTCATACTGGATATAGAATCTACACATGTATCCTGAAGAAGCAACAATACAGTTGCAAAACGTCGACTATTTAAAAATAGACTTTTGTTTTTTTTTACTAGATCCTAACCCCAAATAATACACCACTCTAACAAAAACAAGAGGATTGATAACGAAAACCTTTTAGGAACTTAATATCTGGGAAATATATGCGGAACAACGGAGTAAAAGGTCTGATAATATGGGTTTCAGGCCCGATATTAGATCTATATATGTCTCCTGAGGATGCAACAATTAAATTGCGAAACATTGACAATTTATAAAAAACTTGTTTTTTTTAACTGAATCTTAACCACAAATAATACACCACTCTAACAAAAATTTCTTAACATTGTTCTGCCATATTGGATTTTTATCATAATATTATGACGCCATCCTCATATGACCCTTAATTTTTTTATCAAAATTTGAACTCAATCGGGTAAGTAGTATTTAAGCTATGTCGCGAACTGACACACAGATCGACAGACGGACCGAAAAACATGTTTTTTGACATCTAAAGACTCTAAAACGTAAAGATGTGCAAAAAATTTGAAGCAAATCGGATAAATAGTCCTTAAGCTATGCCACGAACTAACAGACAGAACGACAGAATTGATAAAACATATTTTTGGCATCTAGCGACGCTAAAACGTAAAGATGTGCAAAACCTGAGAGGGTGATTTTTTCAAACATTTTATTTGGCCGCCATTTTGTTCCGCCATCTTAAATTAATACCATTTTACTAGTTGATCCCTATATCACAATTAGTTATGGCACACAATTTGAAATCAAACCATTAAGTAGTTTTTTCAGGCTGAATTTTTAAATATTTTACTATGCAGGCATTTTGTTCCGCCATCTTGGATTTCTACCAAAATGTTACCACTTGTTTTCAACATAATACTTGATGTTTTTACAAAATTTGAAATAAATTGGATAAGTAGTTTTTTAATATTAATGTCTTTAATACTTCATTAAGCCGCCATTTTGTTTCGCCATATTGGATTTACCAAAATATTACCAGGTAATCCCCATATGACCTTTAATTTTTGACCAAAATTTGAAGTCAATCGAATAAGCACTTTTTTAGCTACGCCGCGAATAGACAGACCGATGGAATTGAGAAAACATGTTTTTCGTCATCTAGGGACCCTAAAAGGTGAAGACCCGAAAAAATCTCGGAGAGTGATTTTTTCACGATTACAATACTTCCCTTTTACGAGGGAAGTAAAAAGAACACCAGTTGCGTAAATTGTATGTATTCAATATTTATGGATAGTACCTATTTAGTAGTTAAATATAAGTTTATTTTCACATTTTGTCTAAATTTTCATTATCTTCATCTTTTTAATGCAAACATTGCATATTTATTTACCTATTGTTTTGAGTATGTATTATTCCTAAATAACGTTTTGTTTGAAAATTTTGAAATATAGTCATTGTAAAAAAAATTAAAATCTTTTATGAACAATATTTTTCTTTAATATTTAATTAAAAAAAACGTATGAAAAATAGCTCACATGGTGTACAGGGTATTCTAATTTCTAGGGTGACCATTGGGAGAAGCTATACGAGATATAGAAAAGTTTAAATTGCTGCAAAGTTGCCCAGTTTTGTGCTCAATCAAATGCCGTTTTGAAATTGAGGATATTTTGAAGAAATATTTGAAAATCGTTTTAATTTATTACCAAGTTTTTTTAAAAAGATATTTTCAGATAATTATCATCATCACAGCCACCATATTCTCTCTACCAAAATATGTTATTTAATTTTACGATTTTAAGTTTACAATTCGACAATTCATCCCCGAACGTTCATCATAAACTTTGCTTTTTAAATATTCAAAAATTGTATGTTTTCCTTAATATTAATATTATATAATATGTATCACACTTACCATTTTTCCGATATTTCGGACTAAAAAAACATCATTAATGCTAGTTAATAATAATTGCCGAGGAACGGAAAGCCCGCGTCGAGTCAAAAATTCATATCTACGTAACCTTGAAGCCAAAAATGTGGTAATGGAAATGTTAAATTTATTTCTCTCTACCTCTTTTATCAGAATCAAAAAAGAAGTACCTAATTCAAAAAATGTTTTATCAACTCCGTGGGTCCGTCTGTCGGTTTTTCTGTCTGCCTGTCTGTGAGTTCACGGCATAGCTTAAAGATTACTTACCCAATTGACTTCAAATTTTGGTCAAAAATTAAGGGACATATGGGGATGGCCTGGTAAGATCTTGGTAAAAATCCAATTCGGCGAAACAAAATGGCGGCTTAGTTAAAAACATTATTATTACAAAACTCCAATTTATCTCAAATTTTGCAAAAACATCAAGTGTTATATTGGAATCAACTAGTAATATTTTGGTACGAACCCAAGATGGCGGAACAAAATGGCGGCTTAATAAAATATATAAAAATTCAGCCTGAAAAAACCACTTAATGGTATGATTTCAAATTGTGTACCATAACTTATTGTGGTATAAGGATCAACTAGTAAAATCGTGGTACTAATTCAAGATGGCCGAACAAAATGGGGGACAAATAAAATGTTTGTAATCGTAAAAAAGTCAACCTCTCGCTTTTACACATCTTTACGTTTTAGCGTCGCAAGATGCCAAAAAATATTGTCTTATCAACTACGTCGGTCTTTCTGTCTGTCTGGCTGCCAGTTCGCGGAATAGCTTAAAGACTACTTACCCGAGTGACTTCAAACTTTGGTCAAAAATTAAGGGTCATATGGGGAGGCCCTGGTAAGGTTTTAGTCAAAATCCAATACGGCGAAACCAAATGGCGGCCTAGTGGAATGTTTAAAAAGACATTAAAAAACTACTCGTCCAATTTATCTGAATTTTTGCAAAAGTATTATGTTGGAATTAATGGTAACATTTGGGTACGAATGGATGGCGGAACAAAATGGCGGCTTAATAAAATATTTAAAAATTCAGTCTGAAGAACTACTTAATGAATTGATTTCAAATTGTGTGCCTTAGGGTTATAGGGGTCAACTAGTAAAACTGTGGTACTTTCAAGATGGCTGCCAAATACAATGTTTGTAATTGTAAAAAAATCACCATCTCATGTTTTACATATCTTCACGTTTTAGCGTCCCTAGATGACAAAAAATATGTTTCATCAATTCCGTCGGCTCGTCTGTCTGTCAGTTCGCGGCATGGCTTTAAAACTAACCCGACTGATTTCAAATTTTGACAAAAAATTAAGAGTCATATGGAGATGATCTGGCAATATTTTGGTAAAAATCGAGTATGGCAAAAACAAAATGGCGGCCTAGTGAAATGTTAAAAAAAATTATTATGAAAAAGCTACTTGTCGAATTTACTTCAAATTTTGCATAAACATCAAGTATTATGTTGGAGTCAACTGGTAAAATGTTGGTACGAATCCAAGATGGCGGAAGAAAACAAAGAACAAAAAGCTACTTAATAATTTCAAATTGTGTGCCATAACTAGTTGTGGTATAGGGCTCAACTAGTAAAACTAGTTACTAATTCAAGATGGCGGAACAAAATTGCGGCCAAATAGACATTTTTTAATCGTGAAAAAATCGCCCTCTCAGGTTTTGGATTTATTCACGTTTTAGCGTTCCTAGATGCCAAAAAACATCTTTTTTCAATTCCGTCGGTTCGTCGGTCGCTGTGTCTGTGAGTTGGCGACAGAGCCTAAATACTACTTATCCGATTGACTTCAAATTTTGACCAAACATTAAGGGTCATATGGGCATGACTTCTGGTAATATTGGTATATATATATATGGTAAAAATCCAATATGGCTGAAAAATGTTAAAAAACGTTTGTTAGAGTGGTGTATTATTTGGGGTTAAGATCCAGTATAAAAAAACAAGTCTTTTTTAAATTGTCCTGTATCTTCAGGGCATATATAGATCTTAGATTCTGCAGGAAACCCATACTATCAATCTTTATCCACTCCTTTGGTCCGCAGATATGTCCTAGATATTAAGTTTCTAAATGGTTTTTGTTAACAAACCTCTTGTTGTTATGTTACAGTGGTGTATTATTTGGGGTTAGTGTGCAGTAAAACAACAAAAGTCTATTTTTAAAAAGTTGACTTTTCGACACTTTATTGTTGCATCCTCAGGACACACATAGTTTCTATATCCTGCATGAATCCCATATTATCATTCTTTACGTACTCCGTTGGTCCGCAGATATTTCCCACATATTATGTTTTTATGGTTTTCGTTTAAGGTCCTCTTGTAGTTATGTTAGAGTAGTATATTATTTGGGGTTAGGGTCCAGTAAAGAAACAAAAGACTTTTTTAAATTGTCGACGTTTCGGAACTTGATTGTTGCACCCTCAGGACACATATATATTCTGTATCCTACTTGAAACCTATATTATCAGTCTTTACCTACTACGATGGCGAAAATGGCGGCCAAATAAAATTTTTAATAAATCATTGTAAAAAAATCTTGTTCAATTGATTTTGCAGAAAAATTAGATGTGAAAATGGGATAAACTGGTACGGATTCAATATGACGTAGCAAAATGGTGGTATGTGTCAATGTAAAAACTACTTATTTAATATATTTTATTATGTCTAAAAGTCAAGTGTGGCATAGGTAGAAAGAAAATGGAAAAATGTTGGTAGGAATCCAATATGATGGAACAAATAAAAATGAAAAGACAGTATATGTAACACATATATACTGTGACTATGTACTGAACTAAATTGGGTCACACTTCACTATTCCTAATAAATGGAAAAAATCATAACGAGGGAAGCTCCGGGTAAAGAAATTTACCAATTGTTGTCGAAAAGAAAATTGGATATTTCTTTTTAGGTTATTTTCTTGTATAATATCGATTTATTTAAATGCTTCAATATGCGGATTTTAGCGGATATTTGATATAATTATTTATTCGTCATTTCAAAGCGATTTGTAAATGAATGTTGTGATTCCGAGAAAATTTTGGGTTACTTGTGATTTTGAAGGCTTTGCGAGAGTCAGCTGATTTGCAAATAAACTCATTTTTAGGAAAATGCTTTTTTTATACCCATTTTAACATCGAAGGAAAACTTCAATTTCCGACACTTTAGGCAATTGTTTAAATTATTTTCCCAGTTTTTGGGTGGATTTCTATTAAAATAATTTAGATGCACCTAAACAATTCGCGAAGTCAGTTTCCTTGTAGGCGTTTATGAAAAATCCTATTATTTTCCTTGCCTAAAATAATAGTGCGATACTTTTAGTAAATTACGATTAATGAGCACACTATTAACCATAAAAAAATAATTGATTAATTGAAAATATTAGTTGATTTTGCATTTATATTTAGAATTGTATTATTGTGAAACTGACTTCGTGTACAATAAGTACCCACACGTACCTTTTACTTGCACCGATAGTTTCATCTCATATGGCACTGAATCTAAATAAAAAAACCAAGCTTTACTAAAATTGAAATGAAAAATTAATTTTTGACAACATCCTGTAGCCTAACCTTTTTTTCTTATACATGGTGGACACCTTAACTGGAATGAATCCGAAAACGAGAAAATAACTCATGTTAATTTACATTAAAATAAATTGTAAACATTCTTCTTATAATTATTTTGTAGGGAAATGAAAAATATACAATTTAATGCCCTTTAAATAATATAATATATTTTTGTTTAAACCTTACGATTAAGTAATTAAAACCCAATGAGCCGCTTACGGAAATTACACTTTGCAACAGTTTAATATACATTCTTGAAACATAGGAAAGTATTTTGTACCACATCCATGGAATATTGACATATAAAATTTAAACCTCAGTCACAGATGCCCATTGAAAAAAAGCAACTATTTAAGCATTCCTTTTCTTACAATATTGCTTCCTTTTTCAATAAAATTGAAACGGATTTATTCTCCTTGCATAGTTTTCCTTTTTCTCTCGTTAAAATAGACATTATTTTCCGGGGTAAGATAAGAACTTTTAAATTTTTTTTTTATTATAAAATAGTATATTAGTTACATATATTTTACCATTTTATATCATTAAAGACACTTATTGTTCTCCATGTTTGAGCAGCTCGAGATGCTGTACTCCATTGTTTCTGGTTTATGTTGCATATACATTTATCCGTTAGAACATTTTCTTTTAAAATATATTTTTTGTAGCTTCAGGTGTTAATAACTTGGCCCTGAATAGTAATGACAACGCCCTCAGTTTCTGGGATGAATATACCATATATAAAAGCCATTCAAGCGAGGTCTCCATATCTACGGTGCTTCGTTGTGAGTCGTACTGATATCGATAATGCAGTTCTTTGGCTCAGCTCACCAAGTTCCATTTTTATACCCTCATATTCCCTTGTTGACAGATTAAGCTGTGTGTACTTAATATCTACTTGGCACACGGTTACATAAAGTGGACTTCTCTTCTTAAGGAAATACCTGCGAAGCACCTGTTGGTGACATCCACCAAATTTCTTCCGATCTGTTCTCTTGGAAGAGTTGCACTCACTGTTGTTGTTGTCCACTGAAGCTCTTGGGTATCCTAATTTGATTAGTGTTGTATGAATTTCTTGATTAACATGTTTTAGGTCCATTTTATAATTCCAAAAGATTACGTCAATATTAGAATAGCATAGGTATTTCTAAACTTGCTAACATTAGCAGATTTAAGTTTTGTTTCAAGTATGGATTTAAGTCGTTCACATTTTTTACGTAGTATATTTTTATCTTCCACCGTTCGATTCTGTTAGTTGCATTCGAGGTTATTTGTACGTTTGATCGCCTATAGAAAGAAATGGAAGTATGGTCATCCAGTTCTTATGGTAGGCACTGAGTTAATTTTCCTTTAACAATAGACACAGTCTGGCATTTACATACCCTAAAAGACATGGCAATATCATTGCTTGATTTATGTATCAGACGTAGGTGAGATTCCAAGTGATGTTTTGTATATGCATATATTTTTAAATCACCTGTATATAGTAGATTACTTATTTGTTGAGATCACTCTCCTGTCTTTAATTGGAACCCATATGTTGTGTACTTTAAAACATGTGATAAGGGTTTAATGGTCATACAGAACCACAGGGCGTTAAAGGAGTCTTTTTTTATTTTTACTTCGGCTATCTTTGGAGTCAAAAGAAAGTTTTGTAGTCCATATTTTTATTGTGTGTTTGAAAAATAGATGAATTTTACGTCAATATTGTATATTTCAAGCACTCATAGAAGCCAGTCATGTGGTAAGGAGTCAAATGTGATTTGATAGTAGATAAAGGCGATATATAAATAGCTTATTTTTTCCTGTCGAGCTTGCTGCAGTATAACTGAGTCGATACCTAGTTGCTCTTTACATCTCATTACCTTGCTACAGCATCTCTTTTGTACTTTGATAATTATACTGTTATGTGTCAGGTAAATATGTATTTTTATCGCACAGGAAAGCCGACACAAAGCGTTGGTAAGCATGAGATTGGTCTGTATTTCTATTGGTTTGTATGGATGTCTGTAATTTTCTTGAACCAAAAGTTGAGCACTCCACCTCGTTCCGGTGATTTTCTTTATAGCGTTTTCTAGTACCTGAACGTTGCATTTTTTGTTTTCTAATCTATTGGGTATTTTGGGTAAAATTAGCTTCTTGTGTCTAGATTTCGGCCAAAGGTTTGTTCAGGCTTGAAAAATACAAAGTTCGGCTGCTTTCTAAGGTAGCGAAGTTGTTTTGAGTATGCTGCTAGATTTTATTTTAAGGTTTTTTGTGTTAAAGGTTTTGCGAAGCATATACATTTTTTGTTGTAAGCAGATGATTAGTTTTTCTGTGTTATACAAGTCGCTGCAGCGTAGTACGTATGAAGATGAAGTTAGCTAAGTTTATTTGAGTGGATAACGTCATTTTTAAATATATTCATTTGATACCCAAATTGTATTCTGGGAAGTATGTGTATATTTTAGTTTTAGAGTCTTTGACCTCATGTTTTGATCTGAATCTTTGTACCTAAGCATTAAGCTTTGGAATAAGTCTATCCATAACTTGGATTCTCCAGATGGGTTAATTGCTGTTTGAACTTGGAATTGTGATATGTGTGTAGGTGGAGGTTTATTTTCTAGGACGTTTCTTATATTAACTCCTTGTGTATAGACGTATCATTATAATACCGTTGTTCAGTTTCAACGTAGTTTCACCTAGTGTAGCCTTAGGATGCAATGCGTTGTTCTGACAAGTTGGATAGTTCCGGGAATTTTTCTTTGAAGTTTTCCTAAAGTACTTTCCCTTTCAACGGGAATCGCTTCTATTTGAGGTTTAACATTTCTGGATGATGTAGACCTTTGATCGTTACCGACCTCATAGGGGTCTTATACAGTCTGAAGGCTGAACATCCCGATGGGTCCGAAAGGTATGAACCCGACTTCCTTCTCCGCCTTGGCATCTTTTTCTGGAAGCCATATTCACCATATTGCAGATAATGTATTAAGTAAGTAGGACAGCGAAAAGCTGGGAACGACCATTCTATGTTTATTGCATCAATCATGATTTTTGCATAGTGCGGTAAGTATTTTAGATATAAGGCTCATAGATGAGAAGATCATTGGAATCACTCTTACACTCAGCTCTCAGCAGTTGCACCTATCACAGTTAATATTATCACTACTGAAGGAAGTTACAAACGGCTTTGATACGAACTTTTTTAATTTTCTAGATATTTTTTGTTATATTTGTAGCTAGCGGCACTGCTGTGTCGCATTATTCTCCTTTTTAAGCGTAAGTACTATATAGGGAAATATTGTTGGGTACATATTTATCAGTTTGTATTTTTCGGTTTCAATGAAGCCTAATAGATTTGTCTTTTTGTTTCGGGCGCGTTTCATTTGAATAATAAGTATTATGATCCGTTTTATTGGGATGATTTTTCAGCTGCTCGAGATATATACTCTGCTGTCTATCAAGGTATTGCTTTGGGGCAAGTACTGACAATTCTGCTTATAAGTGTCCAAGCTTTCCTCCTTTTAATTGCAGATCTTGCATTTAATATTTTGCAGGTTTTGTTTAGTTATCTTTTTCTGTAGGATCAAGTCAGGATCATTTGATATTGATTAACGGGGATAAATCCCCGTGATGTTTTTATCTGCCTTGGATATTTCTGTGTGAATCGCACTAGTCATTGTTTCTGAATAAAAATAAACTCTTAGGTTAGTTGCTTGTTTATGGTGTCCTCTGCTGGCACATTTGAAACCTCGTCCTCTGTCTCCACGTGGTCGGTGAATAGTTCTGTGGAGCTGTGTGGGTGGTAGGCTCTGTACTAGTTGAATTTGTTTCTAGTTCGGGCGTTGATTGCTGGGGATTCCTTTAATTTGCCGAAGACAATAGGCCGAAAAATAACATGACCGAAAAACATATTGGTCAAAAAGTAAATTTTTCGTAACTTAAATTAACTTAATACGTCAATAGTAAAAAAAATTCATAAGAAAACATTGGCAATTTCGATATTTACGAAATAGATATCAAATTTGTTATTTTAAATAGGTCACCCTGTATATGACCTCATTTATGAATTCTATGTAAAAATCTAAAACATGTAGTATATGATATATCTATCTATGAAAGTTTACGAGAAAATGGCATCTTATTGTCCCCCATACCCACGAACATGGTCACTTTCACAGAAAACTTGTATGCAGATTTTGCATCTAATCCAACTTTAGATCACTCCAAAATTTCAAAACGATAAATTGATTTTTCGCGGAGAAAGAGCCTGGACAATGATCTGGTTGATACCCAGTCGTATTATAGAGTTACGACATAGAGACGTACATGACAATATATAGACAATACTTCATGAAGACTTCATACAAAAATTTTCGGACTATCCAACTTCTCAGAACAACGCATTGCAGATCAACGAAGGGCAATATTTGTTTAACTGCTTCCACTAGATCCATTGAATCATAAAATTATGATGAGGGTCAACCATATAAATATCTTGGAATATTACAGATTAACAGAACCAGAAAGGTAATGATATACTATGTAAAAAATTTTTTACTTAAAGCAAAACTTAACTCTGCTAATCTTATCAAGCTGCCATTCCAGTATTGATATTCTCTTTTGGCATTATAAAATGGTCTGACTTAGATCTAACCTTGCTAATCTTATCAAGCTGCCATTCCAGTATTGATATTCTTTTTTGAAATTATAAAATGGTCTGACTTGGATCTAGAAAATGCTAATGGAGAAATTCGTACAACACTAACAAAATCTCGAATACACCATCCAAGAGCTTCAGTGGAGCGTGTGACTTTTCCCAGAGAACAGGGTAAAAGAAACCTGATGGATCTTACTATTGCATGTCACCAAGAAATACAGGGGCTTCGCAGATATTTTCTTAAGAGAAGTCGACTTTATGTGACCGAAGCCAAGCAGATATTGAGTACACACCGCTTAATCTGTCAACAAGGCAATATGAGGGTACAAAAATAACGACAGTCGTTGATAAAAATAGGAAATGGTCAGCCAAAGTACTGTAGGGCCAATATCTTTACGACTTAAAACGAAGCACTGTAGGAAAGCAGGCCTAGCTTGAATGGCTTAAATGTGTTAAAATCATTCCATAAACCGAAGGCACTGTCATCGCTTTTCAGGACCAAGTTATTAACAAACAATATATTTTAAAAGAAACCTTGACAACGATTTATGATGCATTTACAACAAAAGTTGTAAATGCATCATAAATCAGAAACAATCGAGAACATTCTCTAAGCTGTTCAAACGTGACAAACAATAAGTATATAGAACGCCATAATTAATAATGTAAAATTAATATAATTTTTCACAATAATAAAATAATCTTAAAGTTCTATTTCGCCACTGGGTGTGGAAAAGAATGTATTTTTTACCGACAGAAAAGGGAGAACTACGCAAGGAAAATAAATCTGGGTACATTTTATTGACAAGGCAAGCAATATTGTAAGAAAAGAAACACTTAAACAGCTACTGTGAATGTTTTGGAATTCTCAATGGACCTCTATGACTAAAGTTTATTATTATGTATGACAGTTGGGAATATGGTACATAATGCTTTCCGTTCCTATGTTATACGAATCTATATTAAACTGTTGCAGAATGTAATTTCCGTTTATTGTACAAAATGTCCCACGTAACCCGGTTTTAACCGCTTAAAATTGAGTTACAAGAAAAAAATTGAAAAATTAAGTTTGTGGTTTTTGTATTATGAAACAGAAAATCCGCTAAACGTCAGTAAGGGATTCGGTATTGTGGGTAAAGGAAATATTACTAGAGTTAATAGACTTCCTTTTACTTAATTGATCGATCCTCGCAAAAAAAGACATTTTCAAAAATTGGTATTTTCAGCTATACCAGGTGTTTGAAAAACATACGCCGACGTTTCGGGTATGATATTCCTTCTAAAAATGATGTGAAGTGATACGAAAATGAACTGGTCAATGCAGAAATTATAAATCAATAATTCTAGGCATATGTAAAATTATACCTAATTATAAACAGTTTTCGTACACCGGTTAACCAAGAAATGTATAAGGAATATAAAGTTTATATACAGGGAGGCCCAATAAGAAAAATGTAAACTTTTTCTTTGTGATATCACACAAGTCACACAAAAAAGTGTATGTTAAAGTTGTAACATACACAAAGACACATAACAATCCATTATTTTGAAATAGTAAGCGTGGACCAAAAATAAAAAATATACTTTTTGAATTGAAATCTTCTATATTCTGTCATCTCATCTCGGCAATTTATCTTTTTAAATACGTACCTGCTCTTTTTATTTACTATTTTAAATGTTTTTGATCTAAATTCATTGCTGTATCGCACTTTTTCTTCAATCAAACCGATATAACTTTTGACTTCGTTTGTTTTACTTTGCAAAAATTGTAAATATTGTTAGGTTTAAACAAAAAATATTTCAAGTATTTAGAAGGCATTAAATTGTAGATAATAACTATAAGAAGAATAATTCCAATTTACTTTAATGTAAATTAACAGGTTTTTGGATTTTTCAGACAAATGGCTCACTTTCTCGTTTTCTGATTCGTTCCAGTACCTACCCTTTATAAAAAAAAGAATTAAACCACAGGATATTGTCAAGAATTAATTTTTCATCTGAATTTTAGTAAAGCTTGTGTTTATTATTTAGATTGAAACCATACGAAATAAAACTATCTGTGTTTGTAAAAGATACTGCTGGGTACAAATTGTACAGGATATTATATTTTCTGCACTTTTGCGGGGTATCTCCTTTATTTTTAAATATAAAGGGCTGTGGTTTTCGGGAAAGTGTGCTACTTTCTTGTACAATTAAATATGGCGCTAGCAGAATTTTCATAGTTCTTTTGGTTTTCGAGATACAGGGCATTTTTGAAAATGTTGCATTTTCAGGCACCCCTCGTATCCCAGCTACCTGTTAATTTATCAAAAAGGCGAAAACTGTTATTTATATGAATCTTTCCGTAGAATTCAGTGCCCCTACCAGAACAAGTATACGGTTTCAGGTCAAAAAGTTATCCCACGCATGCTTTGTTTTTTTAAATGAATGAACCCTGAATATTATTCTTTATATTTATCAGGAATAATTTAGGCTTTCCAAAAATATATGCATGTATGCAGTTATTTTGAAAAACAAGCTCAAAATTCGAGTGTTTCTAAAATGTTCTTTTGCGTCCAATAGCTTATTTGTTTGGAAGAACAAGCAGAATGTACAAAAACATTAAGTTTTTGTCAGTTTTTGATTATTAATGAAAAATTTCTGTTGTTTTGGTGTTTCTATTTAACTATATACTATATTTAATTTGCTCTTTTTACAATAATGGCGGTCTACGCAAATTATGAAACGTGTGATATGTTGGTGTGTTCCATACAATCTAATGAAAATCCCCAAGCAGCTTCGCAATTATATTTACAAAGGTAACGTATTTTGAGCGCCACGGTTAGGATAATATCTTAAGAGTCCTTTTGGTTCATATTAGATATCCAGAGCGCGGATCATTTATCCAGCCCCATCCTAAAGGCTACACCAAACAAGATAGAGTGAGAAAGGAAACAAACGTATTGGGTTATGTAGAAGCGACGCCTTCATCTTCTTGCCAACAAATAGTGGAAGCAACTGGTGTATCCGAGTCTGTTGCTCAAAGAATTTTGCAAAAATTAAAGTATCACCCATATAAATTCCACATAGTTCAACATTTACACCTCGGTGATGCTGAGCTCCGAATATTGTTTTGCCAATGGTATTTACAACAAATCAATACTGATGAATCTTTTGGCAGACTCGTTGTCTGGTTCGATAATTCAAGAAACTGGTCCGCAGAAAATCACCATTTTATTTTTGAGATGGCACAACAAGGACGCTTTGGGGTTGGGGTTTTGTGTTTCATTTTTGGAAGACGCATACTCTATAGAACTGTTTAAGGCTGCCTCACAGCGCGTCGGTACCTAGAAATCCTTGAGGAAGTTATTCCACAACTGATGGAAATTGCTTCATTGGTATTTTATAACGCCGTTTATCTTTAACAAAACGGTGCCCCAAGCCACAACTCTGCGCTTTTAAGGGCATTTTTAGACGATAACTTTAATCAAAGATGGATTGGTCCCCAAAGACTTGTAAGATGGCCGGTTCTTTCGATTTTAGATTTATTCTTATGGGATTTCATGCAAAATAAAATATATAAAACACGATATCAGTCTCCAGTAGAGCTTCCTGTGGCAATCGATTTAACTGATTTAACTTTCCGAAATTTGCAAAGAAGGCCTATGATTCTTTTGAACGCTATTAGAAGAATAACGAAAATGTGCCAATTTTGCATACGAGAAAATGACCGTCATTTTGAACACTACCTTTGAAAACTCTTTGCTTTTTCAGCATTTTGTTTCTCTTTTGTGTTCCCTAACTTAAGTTTTAAGTAAGATAGATAATTATTGTTTTGTTTTGAGTAAAATTCAATAATTTTATCATAATTAAGTGGAAATGCTGTAATAAATAATTAATAGTTGATAATTAAAAAAGATCTTTTGAATTACGTTTGAAAGTATTACATTATATATATATATTATAATAATTACTTACATGAATTTTGTTTTTTTATATATTTTAGCCATAACTTACTTAGTAACTGAACACAAAAGAATATTTTAGAAAATCTCGGTACATGTATAATATGATTAAGAAGAAGGAAATTGACTTCGCGAATTGTTTAAGTGCATCTAAATAAAGTTATTTTATAGAAATCCATCTAAAAATAATTGATAAGAATACATAAACAATTGTTTAAAGTGCCGGAAATTGATTTTTTCCTTCGATTCTAAAATGGGTAGGTCCTATAGAAAAACGCAAGTAGATATTTCAAAATTTTATCTTGTAAGATGTGTCCAGCGAAAAAGCGTTTATTAGTTCTCGAGAAAAACCCTTCAAAATTGGATTTTTTGCAAATGTCAATAACTTATGCAATTTACAACATATAGGTTCAAAACTTCGTTCGAATATAGCGTACGTGATTCTAAGTGTGTGTGTGCAAAATATCGATCCTGTGTATTCATTTGTTACAAACGACAGTAGATATACACCTCAACGGGAGTTAATTTTGTTTATGACTGATACGGCAATATACAATTATCAGCTCGCAGCAGCTCTACCATAATAAAAAGTTGGGATATTATATAAAATAAAAAAATAACGATTTTGGTTATACTTTTAGATAACGCTTAGTGGGTGCAAATTTCCCTTTGCTTTCCGCCAGCTACGCCGCTAGCTGAAGCCACAGTGTTTTAAAATTTATCAATTCAAACAAATCTGAAGAGCTCGGTTTCCTCTAAATCTTTCTGTAGAATATATGTATTGTTCAGTTAAATAGTTAGTGAGTGGTGTCTTCAGAATAAAATGTTATTAAATATTAGTAAATGCAAGCAAATAATTTTCAGTCGGACTTTATCACCTATAATATTTGATTATAGTACATATGGTGAAATTCTCGAAAGAGTCACCTAAATTCGTGATTTGGGTCTAATTTGGGCAAGATGAATTTTAGATTGCGTTATGATGATATTGTAAATAGAGCACTTAAATTACTAGGATTTGTTTGCAAGAGCACAAAATATTTCAATCACTTGAAATGCTTTAATTTGTTGTATAACTCGCTGGTTTGGTCAGTTCTGGAGTATCTCTCTCCTGTATGGTCTCCCTCGTATACTGTACATTGCTTAAATATTGAAAGGGTTCAAAATAAATATTTATTTGTTGTTGATATTATAATTTTTGGCTTATAAGTTAAACTTACCTTTGTTACAATACTCATTTATTGACATAAGAAATATCTTGGACTTGAGAAATTACAGTCTAGGAGGGTAAAGGTTGATATTTATTTTTTATATAAAATAATTAATGGACTCGTAGACTGTCCTGATTTGTTACGGTTGGTTGGTATAAGAGTGCCTGCAAGAGAAACTAGAAACCAAAGAGTATTTGATGTGAAATACCACCGATGCAACTATGGTAAGGCATCGTCGTTATCTAGAATTGTCGGGTAATGGCATTGATGTTGATTTTTTGCGTCCTCTTTTGTCAGTTATAAAAACACAGTTAAAAGACAGGATATTTTGCGAATTTTGTTACTTGTTGTTTTGGTCATAAGTTTTTTTTTTCTTCTTTATTATTATTTGATACAAATATATTTCATTATATTGTATATTTTTGTAATTAAAAAATGGGATTTGCCCGTAAATAAATAAATAATACATTTTTTGCGTCAAAGTTAAGGTTCTTTGCAAGTTTACCAAAAGAAGACTGGCTGCCACTTGTTAAATACCTCGGAATCAGCTGAACTTAGGCACATATAAGGCATGTAATATGCACATTTTCTAGAACGTCGGGAGAAATTTTGAAAAAGGTTTAATTTAAAAATAAGTAGATTTTTTACTCTAGTACTTTTTTGGATCATCTTGTTTATTTCACAATATTTTTTTGGTTGTGGCTTGGTGTATGCTACATTTCTCACGTATAAGTTGTTTATGTAACTTTTGGAACCAAGGGCGAAATTATTCCGCCTATAGGTAATATTTGTACGAAACTGAAAAACCGTCTCGAGCTTCATAATTACTTTTTTAAAAATAATAACAAAAAGTAAAAATAGATTTTACAGAATTCAGAAGTAAAACTCTAATTTAAGCGAATAAGAAATATATAATACGATTTAAAAAAAAACTAATTTATTATTAATATGTCCCTGAAATAACACTGATATTCAGAAAACCTAAAAATTTAATCAGATTTTTTGAAGTCATCCTCAGGGACGCAAAAACATTTAAAAATTTGATCTTTTTAGAAATAGTGATTAACGTAGAGGCGAAAATGCAAATTTTTAGGAAAAAAATCTCAAAAAATAAATCGGATAATAAAAAATTTGAGCAATAGGTTTTTTCCTGATTACTTTATTAAGTAGATGTACTTAAAATTTAAATGATTTGAAATGTTTGCTTTTGACAAAATCCGTGTAAGAAATACTACTTTTGTTCAATTCCTGTATATACCATATCAATGCAACTCTTGAAACTCAGATACCACAAACAAGCCAATAAAATGCTAAAAACTTTTTGCAAACAAGTTACCGCCATTTAAATTATTGTTAAAGTTGAATTTTAAGAAATTGCACAGTTGTGTATATATCATGAGTTAAAAGATAACTTCGAAGTAACTTATGCTAACTTAAACTAAACTAACAATGAGTTGCCCTAAAATATTATAACTTAAGACATCGGACCTAACCTAAGTTTTCGTTCGTCCGACATCCAGTTTTGAGAGCCCTGGAAAGATGGCTTGGGGGACGTAATTTTAAAAAACTCTTTTCTATGACCGTGAACTTCATAACTAACGTAACGTATATCTACGCGACATTGTTGATTCTTCAACTGATAACCATAGCAATTGCCCCGGCGCAATATTTCAAATAAAGCACTCCAGATAAGATAGAACTTGTCTACTAGGAACGGAAGCTCCTACTCATGCTCGATATAACTATTCTGCCGGGCATGCCGCTAATAGAAGTGATCACGTGACAAATGAGAGGACAAAGCTCTGACTGAATAAACTGTTATCATATCGATAGACACCCGATGAAGAAAGTAAGCATGATCCATGATTTAGGAATTGTCATCCTCTATAAAAATACTTCTTATTAATTACCTTCCAAGCACATAACATATTAAAAAAGAAACAATAAAGAACAAAAATTAAATTCCAAAGTCGATAAGACATATGTATATCAACAATTAAATAATTTCCACAAATTATACTTATCGACGTATCAGGTTCTGAAAAATAACTTTCCTTTTCAGCCCATATCTTTCGAGTTACACTAAGTCATGGCATTAAGTTAAATATACAATAAAGTTAACACAAAACTATTTTCAGAGGTACATTTTGCAAAATGCTATACTGGGATGATCTTGAATAGTTTGAAAATGACATTGAAACGTATACAAGGTATATGTGTAAGTAGATCAAGTATGTTGTAATACTGAATGTTAATTACAATCAAAGATAGAAAATACTTTGAGTAGACGATTTAATCAAAGTAAATAAAATATTGTATTCCGTATAGTACAACACCCGGGGCCGACTCTGTTGGCCTCGGACAACGCCTAGAGTTGCCAGTCTGTGACGTACTGCACCAGATCAGCTAGTTAAATTCGTTTATACATAAGCATAATCTTTGTATTTATTTCTAAACAAGTATCCGTTCTGGCAACCCTGAACCACACATTGTTGCGTGTATTGTAAATATAATATAAGTGCCACACGAAGAGTAGATGGGGTTAACTTATTTGTACTTATAGACTATCTATTTGAAGTATAATCGATCTTTGTTACAGCGAATTAAAGGTCATTACTTTATAAGTACCTATACATGTATTTTAGATAGACAAAATATCATTTTACCACATTTATTTCGGTGTCAAAAAATCATTATTAGAGGAAGTGATATTAAATAAACATTTTAGTAGGCCACCATTTAAGCAAAAAATAGTTCTGAAATGTGTCGTCCGTTTACACGGAATTACCGATATCTTATGAATCCGCTGAATTAGCTTCTAGTCAGCCTACTGTGAACAATAGTCTTTGTTTCAAGAGAGTTTTTTCGATAGCTGTGTTTTCCTAAACACACTCTAAATGAGTAATACTAGCATGGAAATGAAAAAAATTAATTCTTTTTGTTGAGGTCTGTGAAATTCTAAATTTATTACATATTTTCTTAAAAAAAAAAACTTGTTACTCTCTAAAATGTAATTTTGTTTGTACAAAATTAGCAATGTCGCTACGAAGTAAAAAAGGTCGTGGAACACTTTTGGTTGTAGTTGCTATAACTCGAAGATCGATATTTGTTTACGAAATAAATAAAGTTTTAATGTCTGTGCACCGTTAAAAATACCTTAAACTCTTAGATGATTGACAAAACAAGACCATCTTTGAAACGTAATAAGGTAGAAAAAGTAATGTGTACTAAGTTAAGAGGGGTAGTCAAAATTTGGCTGAAAAAAAATCTAAAGTAGACAGTTAAGCAAGATCTTAAATCGGGTATGAATATAAATTCTACCTAGGCACTAAGCACTGGTTTAGATCGATGATACCAAATAGATAGAAAAGTTGTACAAGTAAAAAAAACTTTTATTTAGTGCCTTGCATTAAACGAGATGCTTATCAATTTTCAGTTATACCTTTATATATGCTATTTTCACCTGAATGGAACGAGCTAGCAGGACTCAGACAGTCTAAGGTCTTCATATCAAACCCTTATAGCCGTTCTGAGTCTAATAGACTTCTAAATCTAAACAGAGGCTTAGAGAACTTAGAACAATTACCGGGGTCCTAAGTGGCCACTGGCTGGTGAAATATTACCTGAATAAGATTGGGCTCGACAATGATCCATACTGCAGGTTTTGTGCTGAGGTAGATGAAACTACTGAGCATCTATCTGTCGATGTCACGTTTTAGTTAACGCCAGACTGTTTTGCTTGGGTGACACCTATGTGGAACCCGAGCTTGTGGGAAGTGCACGACCTGAAAAGGCCCTTTTCCTTTCTAAAAAGGACTGGGCTCTTGGCCTGACACGCCTATTTAGGGGGATAGCACAATGGGCCTCAGTGAGCCTAAGTGCTGCCCTTGTCGGGCCCCCATCTATGTCTATGTCTATGTCTATGCTATTTCCCTTGCTTGTCTAATTTTTTTAAAACCTAAATGTTAATGTGTGGCTGCGCTATGTTAATGACATAACCAGAAAAGTCAAAATACCATACACACAGTTGAACAAGTTATTAATTTCTTTTAAAATTCCTATTATTTGTGTAACGAATTAATTGCAATACATTAAAAAATATATTTCTTACCCAAAATATGTGTACTTGTGAAAGCAATCCAACAAGTGCAATCCCAAAAACTATGGTTTTCGCTCGTGATACTGTGCATATATATTGCCGTCTTAAAGGATACCTTACCGCAATGAATCGTTCAGTAGTAAAGGCTACAGTTAACCATACACTTAAAAAAGCGCACACTGAGCTGATGTAAACAAAGAGCTGACAGAAGCCCTCTTTATTATATAGCTCAAAAATATCATTATAGCTGCAATATACCACGAAGACTACCAGTAGAAATCCAAAATCGGAAACCTGTAACAAAAGAAAAAAAAATGCAAATCATTTTTGGAAGCTTCGTTTTGAAATTATAAAGGTGGAGACAACCAAGACATTTTGTTTTCACCATAATCTCTTTGTATTTAAAGAATAACCTCTTTGTTAATTTTTCAGCATATCCAACTTATGTACAACTGTCCTTGTAGATAATTTCCCTGTTGTTAACTGTTATTTTAAGTTTGTCGAGGTGTCGAATGCCTTAGACAAATCCAGAAAAAATAGTAAATATGTTAATTTTTGTTTAAACTACGAGAGATGAAGTTCAACACTCTGGCTGTGGCGTCCTCATTGTCTAGCCCGCTTCTATAACCAAACTGGGATCGAGATAAAAGGGTATTACCCTTTATGCACTTTTCAATAATTCTGCTACTAATCACAGCATTAAGTTAAGCTGTCTTTTCAACATGTTATAAACATTGAGGCAACAACCGATTTCTAAGAAATATTTGTAATTTTCCTTATAATAGATATGTATTGTTAAGATTACACAATGTTCTTAATTTAATACTATTATTACCAAGTATCGAACCAATTTTAAACTTTTCACTAACATTATCAACGAACAAATCAATTGTTAGCTTGAAAAAGTTTATTATAACAGAGAACCTTGGCAGCGTTAGCTTAGTTCGTTGTTTTTGATATTTTTAATGCATCTATAGCTTGAATATTAAGAGCTTTTTTAGACGATTTTTTAAAATTTTATCGTGTTGCCTTACTCGCACCAACTAAGCTGCAGTTTTTTTTTTATAAATATGTTTACTTACTCACTTGGGTCTACATTAACCAAAATATCTACTTATTCAAAAGCAACTGCCGAAGACATACATAATCGGACATTATTATTTACCATTTAAGTTATATATAATTTAAGGCTAAATTTAAAAAAGTGGGATAATGATCAGACAACTCAAAATTCAAAATAGCAACTATTATAAAGTTTATTGCTTTTAACAACACATTTATCGATAAATTCGGGCTTTCTTTATAATTTATGTTAAGCTTGTTTATTAATCACTGAGAATAAACATCAAGGTCCTTATTATGCTTATGCATATTTAAATATATCAGATTTAGGTCTCTTAAACACACAGAGAAGCACCCCGTGGTTGAGGTCGCATTCATATGTTGAATTGCATGTTAGATTAAGATACTATATACTATTAAGATTCTACTAAAATAAACAGATATTAGAAAGTTTTACTAGGAGTTTTATGTTTCCTATTTATATTGGTTGGGCTTCTTTCTTTTTTCTAATGAAGATTATTCCATCCCTATGCCAAATATACTGAAATTGTTTTAAACTTTCTTCCATCCCATAATTTACTCCATAATTTATATTTTACACCGGTAAGTTCCCCACGAAGTTCGATTTGTTACCATTTTTAACATCTACTAACTTTATGTTATTATTTATTATGAATTCTTAGTATATCCAGAACAAAAAAGTATAAAGTAAATAATATAAAAAATAAAATTTAGACACAGATACACAATAAATTTTGGTCACAGATATCTTCTATTTATCTATCTTATTAACTAAATATCTAATTTTACATGTTATTTTAAAATAAAAATCTTATTCATACCCAAATGAAAAAATATATCTATAGTGGCATCTGTGACGCTTTTTATTAGTAAAAATAACAAATAAATTGACCTAGAACTTAACAAATCTATAACTAAGGCTAAATTTGCAATAATAAGTTTATAAATTAGAAAAAGATAACGGGCATCATTACACCATAAAACAATACACATTTTACGAAGTCCATAAGGAAATCATATTACTTTTTGGTTTACTTATGTATTTTGTAAAAATGTGTATAAATAACGCCCGTTGGGGCGAAACATGCCACTGATTCCTAATTTATAAACTTATTTTTGACTGAGCACTATAGCAACATGTAGGCTAGATTAGATCTTTAGTGTAGGAGTTTTCATATTTTTTTTTCTAATGTTTATTCTACAAGTATGCCGTGAGTGTTCAGACTAATAAGCAGTGGCGAAACCAAGTTTTTAGCTTCGGGGGGGGGGGAGGAAAACAACGTCACAACTTTAAAAGTGGGTTGTAAAAAACAACGGGTACAATACAATACAAAAAAGAACTACCTAATACAACAAACAATAGATTAATGAAACTAAGTGACGTATTCTAGCGACATGTAAAGGTGAACGTCTTGTCTTGTCTCCCAATGTGTTACTGTTGTTTTGATCTGTGATTTTTAATAAAATGAATTTTAATACTATATGTGTGTAATGTCTGTGACGTGACTAAATGGATTACTATGACCGAAACACAGAGATTTCCTCAAGTTTCTTTTTACTATTTATATTTTTAAAAAGGCCTGAACGTACGGCCGAAACGTCAATAATAAAGACTTGTGCTACTTCCTTAATGTAGTTATTTTTTAAACTAAAGGACCATATCCCAAGAATACACAATTTAACTTTATATATATATATATATATATATATATATATATATATATATATATATATATATATATATATATATATATATATATATATATATATATATATATATATATATATATATATATATATATATATATATATATATATATATATATATATATATATATATATATATATATATATATATATATATATATATATATATATATATATATATATATATATATATATATATATATATATATATATATATATATATATATATATATATATATATATATATATATATATATATATATATATATATATATATATATATATATATATATATATATATATATATATATATATATATATATATATATATATATATATATATATATATATATATATATATATATATATATATATATATATATATATATATATATATATATATATATATATATATATATATATATATATATACGATATATATATATTTATATTGGATTGTTTATTTTCCTTCATGGGTCTTAGGTGTTTTGAATACACTTGGGTCTAATGTATACAGTAAATTTGTGGGATACTGGGGTATGCAATGCAGGGTGTGTAGAAATTAAAATAAAATGAAATCAAATTTTAAAAACTCTTGTCTGTTTCTCATAGTGAGTGGGAGAGACGGATATTGAATACAGGTGTGCAGAAAAAAAATACAAATAAAATTTGAAAAACTGGACTTTGAACATGAACATTCTTTGCGAAGTGATTGTGATATTCATGTATGTCTGTTGCACTTACTAGGGGATACTTTCCATCACAGTATTCACAATATATAAAGAAATACAGGTTTCAAAAGTTGAAATGGCTATATGATTATTACTGTGGTTGAGAAACCGACGTACTTAGAACAATCAAATATTGCTTAAACGAGTTAGTAGGCCAAATAATGTAGGGAAAACATTTAAGACATTAAAAAGAATTGCAGCCTCCTCGATTCGTCTACGTTCGACTTCTATTTGCTGCTTTAAATCCTCGAGGTCTTTGGGCTTATATATATATATATAATATATATATATATATATATATATATATATATATATATATATAATTAAGCCCAAAGACCTCGAGGATTTAAAGCAACAAATAGAAGTCGAACGTAGACGAATCGAGGAGGCTGCAATTCTTTTTAATATCTTAAATGTTTTCCCTACAGTATTTGGCCTACTAACTCGTTTAAGCAATATTTGATTGTTCTAAGTACGTCGGTTTCTCATCCGCAGTAATAATCATATAGCCATTTCAACTTTTGAAACCTGTATTTCTTTATATATTGTGAATACTGTGATGGAGAGTATCCCCTAGTAAGTGCAACAGACGTACATTAATATCACAAACACTTCGCAAAGAAAATGTTCAAAGCCCAGTTTTTCAAATTTTATTTGTATTTTTTTTCTGCACACCTGTATTCAATATCCGTCTCTCCAACTCAATATGAGATACAGACAAGAGTTTTTAAAATTTGATTTCATTTTATTTTAATTTCTACACACCCTGCATTGCATACCCCAGTACCCCACAAATTTACTGTATACATTAGACCCAAGTGTATTCAAAACACCTAAGACCCATGAAGGGAAATAAACAATCCAATATAAATATTGACCACCGTATATATATATATATATATATATATATATATATATATATATATATATATATATATATATATATATATATATATATATATATATATATATATATATATATATATATATATATATATATATATATATATATATATATATATATATATATATATATATATATATATATATATATATATATATATATATATATATATATATATATATATATATACATATATATATATATATATATATATATATATATATATATATATATATATATATATATATATATATATATATATATATATATATATATATATATATATATATATATATATATATATATATATATATATATATATATATATATATATATATATATATATATATATATATATATATATATATATATATATATATATATATATATATATATATATATATATATATGTATACTTTTTAAGGTTGTGACGTTGTGTTCCTCCCCCTCCAAGCTAAAAACTTGGTTTTGCCACTGCTTATTAGTCTGAACACTTCCGCCATATTTCTAGAGTAAACAGAAAAAAAAAATGAAAACTCCTACACTCAAAATTTAATCTAACCGGCATGTTGCTATAGTGCTCAGTCTAAAATAACTTTATAAATTAGGAATAAGTGACATGTTTCGCACTAACGGGAGTTATTAGACTCTTAAACAATACACATTTTTACAAAATACATAAGTAGACCAAAAAGTAATATGGTTTACTTATGGACTTCGTAAAAGGTGTATTGTTTTATAGTGTGATGATGCCCGTTAGAGCAAAATATGTAATCTGTTTCTAATTTATAAACTTATTATTGCAAATTTAGCCTTGGTTATAGATTTGTTAAGTTCTAGGTCAATTTATTTGTTATTTTAACTAACAAAAAGTGGAGCTCTAGTCGTCACAGATGCCACTATAGATATATTTTTTCATTTGGGTATGGATAAGATTTTTATTTTAAAACAACATGTAAAATTATATCTTTAGTTATATTATACAAAGCGCGTAAAAATATAATAACTAATAAAAACAAAACAAAATGTCAACTTCAATTATTAAATAATTATAAAGTATAACAATATAAAATCACTAAATATTTTATAAACAATCATCATCTTTTTTCGTTATTAAAGCAAGTTTTTAAAATAATACACCAAGTATGAAATAATTCAGTTTATTTAGTCAATGTTATAGTCATTGCTATTAACCAGTACGTTTTAAGACAATAAAGGGTGAAAATAGTGAAAAAAATTTAAACATTTTTATAGTGGATAACTCAGAAACTTCGCTGAAAAAATTTGATTTCGGATTTCTGATTAGAGGCTGAAAATTCCACCGGTGTACCAAAAATCATTAAAATCGGCAATGGTAGATGTAAACAAATTATAAAGTTAAGAAAAAGGTAAAAAATAAATTAAATAATAATTGACATTTGCAATTGTCAAACTATTTTGCTCAAGTATTAACTTTGTCATTTTATTAAATATTAAGTGGCTGCAAAAACTTCGAGAAATATGGCATGCTTGTTTGTTTTATCCAGTGCGAGGAGAACCCGGAGGGAGCGTAGAGCATTTTTTTAAATCGGTAAAAAGAACATTTTCGAGATTAAAAATAAATCTGATCATTCAATGTGCCTCGACCAAAATTATATTACAAAAAAAAACGGCAAACTGAAAAAATCAATGTTTTAGCTATCGTTGTAATTAATTCGTCAACTTCATTTGAAAAAGTCGAAGATAAAGTGGGGGTTCTTAAATCAATGATTCAGGCTATTCTAAAACAATACGTCTTCAAGCGATATAAATACAAATTGGTGCAATTAGTACTTTCATATGACTAATACGGAAATAAATTTCGAAGAGTTATACGGTCCGACGAGGCATGCATCTCAGGTACAGGTATTCTAAAACGACGAAATAACACATTATATTTCCATACAGATTTAGATTTAGCTTGTCCTGTTTTACCCTTGAAACAAAAATTATTTATGTTAGTTATAACCCTAGTCTTATTGCAAATCTTTACCTAGAGACACTTGAAAACACGTTTCCTGACTTATTAAATGATATTTCTTTGGCACAATTACAAAATATTTTTCTTCAGCAAGATGCCCCTACGCACCTTGCACGGATTGTTAGTACCTTTCTGGAGAATCAATTTCCCGGCCGGTGGATTGGTACAAATTAATGTTTTTTGTCTGTTTATCTTGAAAGCATCATCTACAAGCTTGGCAATGATTATGCTTAACGCACTAAGAAGAATAAAAAAGATGTATGGTATGTGTTTTAGGTATAATAGGGAACAGTTCGAACAGCATCAGTAATTTCTACCCCTTGCATAGGTTTTTTCTTCTCATTCCTTCCAACGTGTTTCATACAATATTATTTCTAATAATTCTACTTTCGTCAATAGTAAGTACTTCTAACAATCAGATAGTCAAAGATAGAAAAATATTTAAATAATCATCCTATATTATACATAATATAGGATGGATACATTTTGATTTAAGTTTATGTATATTTTATTAGATTTCCTAGGTATTTGTGTGTTTCTCTAAAAGATAAATTAAAAAAGCGATGTTTTTGTGAGCTGATTCATTTTTTCGTGTAAAAACAATGATATTATAACAGATTGAGGCCCAAATATTTAAGATTTAAAAATTAACACAATTTGCACGGTTTACTAGATTAAAATGTCTTTAAATTGACTTAATTATCTGTATCGGATTGAAATAACTATCAGGTATAATACCTGATATTTGAAAAGCTAAAGTTGAGGGGAAACCAAATAGTAAAGTATACAGGGTATTCTACTCAAAAAAACCTAACTTTACAACAACTATATCTCGAAAACGATACTATCTAACGGAACACTGACTATGCTACTGGATTCTGCGCATCGATATTTGTTTCTACCTTTCCGATAAGTTACAAGACCATCGAAATACGAGGAGTGCCTAAAAATGCAAGATCTTCAATTTCACTTTGTATCTCAAAAACGTAGAGTTCGTGCCTTCTTTAGTTTCACAAAAAATAGTACAGTGTCGCGAAAACCGCATATCTCTTCTATATGTTCAGTAATAAGAGAGATGACCCGTCAAATCGCCGTAATTTAAAAAACTATATTCTTTTTCAGTTTCCCTTGATAAAAGAAAATAAAATCAGAAAGTTAATAACTTTTCTTTCTTACTAAATTTAAAAATACCTTTACTAAATATAATACTTAATAGTATGTACTTACCGCTAACGCAGCCAAGTAATAACTGGAGCTTCGCAGCTTTAAATGAGTGGTTGTCAGCACTAAAAAGGATAAGATATTTCCGACAGATCCAATAAAAGTAATTACTGGTATATAGTATGTGTCCAATGTCTGTAGATATTTAGAAAATGGATGGCACATTTCCGTGAATCCCATCACTTGGAAGAAATCGACACTATCATTATAAGATCCGTTCATTTGAAAATCGAACGTATCGTCATAGATAAAAAGAGGTTTTGAACTATTATCCTGAGCACCACACATGTTGTCTATTGATAAAAAAATCAGCTCAATGTTTTTTTTATTTTTTCTTGCATCGTTGTTTTCTCATGATTGAGTAGTATATCGTTTTCTCATTATTAATTTTTCTCCTTATTTGGTCACTTTTTCTTTTTTAAGGCCAAAATAACTTCTCGAAGTCCTATATAAAAAAATGTAATGTTTCAATTTATCGTTTTTAAGTTTCCGATTTTTTGACAAACGCTGCAGAAGAAGCCACTCTCGTTGCTCTGTTGTCATTCCACATTAAAAAAGGAATCAGATAATGAATTTGTTATTAGGTGTTCTATTAATAAGATACAAACATATATTTATAACTAACAAAAGTCTAAAAATCTTTATTTCATTTGAGATTCAACTTAAAATCATAATTACTTGTATAATTAAATTTCAAGAGCCTTTTTTAACGATTAAATTAAACCAAGACATACACTTAGATTCCATGTGCTTTATCTTAATAACTCAGAAATCTTAATATAATAGCTAGTAATACTAGTACATAAAATGGCACATAAAATCTTATACAAACAACACTATGTTTTCATAAAAGACAAACACTAACTAGAGCTTTGCTTGATTGATTTTTATATGCCCATTACATGAAAGTTTATTTTGTAATTGATTTATGTGATCACTTTTTATACCAATTTTAAGAAGAGTTCTGTTACAGAAAATGGCATCGAGCTGTTCAAGAGAGCATTCTCTTCATTTCTGTGGTAGTAATCAAATATAATCTAATTTAAGAAAATCGTTAGATTGCATAATATGACTTTTGATAAATAATTTATGTGCAGAAATATTGACTTAAGATAAGTAAGAGATTTCGCATAATGAAGTAAGAAAAATCAGATGTTAAGAGAAAATATTTCTGTTAGAAGTAGTTTTGAATATAAGGAACTTTTGTTTCTATATTTTAAATATATAACACTGAAAACAAAACCACACTGAACGAACGATTTATATAATCCTCAGATACCAATAACGCAGTTTATTAAATTACGAATAGAAAACTCGTATTCTTGTAGGCTGTCGAAGACCTGAAGTTTGTAGTTTCAGAAAATACCTGGGATTGGTAATAGACAGTTTTCGATCACAAATCAAATTCTATAGATATTATTAACATATTATGTTAACGCGTCTATTATTTGACAGTTCTAAATACACTTTCCGGCTATTCCCTTCCTTTATAAAAGTATCAAAACATTTGATATATGATTGCCAATACCGTATTTCAGGATAAACTGGCAATATTCCACTAATCTACATGCGTAACGTAATTGAAGCGTTGTCCGTAACCCTCCATAAGATAAAAATATCAGCTCCATGATGCTATTCACAGCACAAAATACAACATAGAGTTTTTAGGTATCTGCTGTAAATTATTTTAATATTTATTATACAAATCTAGATGTAAGTAACTCAAGTAATCTACGCCACTTTATATACATATAGTAAAAACATTGCCAGCAGAGGAAAAATCATACTTTTGTCTTTAAGGATTTTTTTCTATAAACTTGTGAGTAGAATATTTTGTATATATAAGGTATAATGGAAATAAGTAATTAAATTTATTGGCATCCCTTTGTAGCTCTCCAATTAATGCTGGTTCAGCATTATTACGTCCTTCTACGAAATATAGTCTATGAATATCTAAAATGTATCCGACTGGAGTGGTAACTAATATAGGTTTTACAAAATGAATATATTTATGCGTGGAATATGCTTGTCTTAAACTTCTAAAGTTGCTACTCTTATGGACGTAGCTATATGTCCCATCTATATAGCAAAAACTGCGTGGTTCTTCAGGTTCGGGATTGTAAAGTTCGTTGAAAAATTCTGTGACACGGCTATTATTAAAATCATTACGAGTTATGGCATTAAGTCCTATATTTTGCAAAACAAATCTGTACAAAAGCGATTACCTTACTGAAGAAATGGCTAAACTTACTTAACAAAATTAATTTTAGAAAATCATCAAATCAGTCTTGTTGAAGTGTGTATAAAAAAGTTAAAAGGTCTTTTTTATTGAAGGTCTTTAGTAACTACCTCAACAATAATTTAAAATATTTTAAAACTGAAATTTGCTCACTGGAATTACCATACAAAAACTTTCATCAGTTAAATCGTCAATGTTGTGAAATCCAGGCCTTTAGTCCCTTACTTTTTATCTAAGACTTTGTAACAACATTTGTAACACATTTCCCAGTATACGATATGGTCGATAGATATATCTCAAAATCTCCGAGGACACAATTATTGCATTATTATTACCACCACATATAACACAGGAACGCAAAAGTTCAATTTTAGGCATTGGGGATCTTGATTGACATATTCAACTTTTTCATTACTTGAGCGAATGCAATTTAGGCAAACATGGCTTTTGTGATCAAATTCCATTGCAGCAAGATTTAGGCTCTCCCTGCGTCTGATTGATATTTGGCGCTTACTACCATTTTCATGTAAAAGCCTAACAGTTAGTCTCACTTTGCATGAAATGTTACACACGTAGCATCGAACACGATTAAAAGGCATACTAATTATTTAGTAAACGTCACTTGACAACAAAATAAATAACGCCAAAATAAACTGTGATAATGAATATTCAATTGTTTCAAAGCCCATTCTATCCAAATAAACAAACAAGAAGATGCCGATTTTATCAATCAGAGTAAAATGTATTAGTAAGATATGAAAATATTTATAGTTGTATTTTTAGTTGCTTAATCCGAAAAAAATATTAAGATTGTGGACGTAATAATGTTTATCCAATTAAAGCTAAATTTGATCCTTATCACTACTAATTACACTGCCGAAATTTAACAGAATCGGCCAAAGTCTATTTAAGATATTTATAAAAACCCGATTTGTTTCAAAAGTTCAACTTCCTATATATCAAAAACTTGACATTTAAACTTACACAAGTTTTTAAGTCCGTAAAGCTACAACATATTAAGAAAATTTGACGGTGATATATTTTACCATTGTCCAATGCGGGGTCCTTTGATATAGTCCATTTCAAATTAATACGGACTGACCAAAAAAAGTATACTGACCCGACAGCCATAATATTGCTTCAAATAGGTACGTATTTTAAATGTAGGCGCCCCTATACTGGTTGTTAGCACTTCGGATGTTTTAATAAAATGTGTAACCTTTTAGAGATCACTCTGCATTAGTTTAAAATGCACTATACAGACAGTAGCCTGCGTGCGTACATTAAAAGGAAGCGATGACATGGATTTGGACAGGACGAGGAATTAGTGAACGAACGCATCCTTGACCACGTGGTTGCAGGAAAGACCTGTCCTTAGCTGAGCTTGGAACTAATTTCGGAAGGCTGCTACGGGTATATACTAGTTGCATGACCTCTATAGAACTACCAGAATGGTGATGCATCTGGAATGTATCATTTACCATAAACCGTCTCTCTTGAGCATAGAATATACCTGCCACCACATCGAGGAGGGCGTGGATTCCTTAATCTGGAGAATCTTCACTGAAAAAAGTCTTGGGAGACCAATGAGGCAGAAAAATGCAATTTTTAAAGACTTTGTCGGCTAGAAAACTTCTTCAAAAAAAAGTAACATTAAGTACATAGTAAATATAGTAAATATGAAATCTAGGGAGATCAAAATTTCGCTGAGACAATTTGAAAAAGATGTTCAGCAGTGCTGAGAAGTCCATCCAAATATGAAATTTAGTAACCATAAAAATGCATTTTAGACACCTTTGTGAACGAATCATTCATACTGTACTCAAAATATCATTGCGAGAAATATTCGGATATGGCAAGCATTTCGATAGCGTTTTTCAAAAGCCCAATGCATTCGCCTGTTTATGAAAATTTTGTTTTTTTATCAAAGACTACGAAGAACATTTATACAGATCATTTTGCTTGCGTAATTTGCCCCTTAATTTTAGTGCATCGTCTTGACTTCGTTTATATCTCTGGCAACTGATGAATTTTTCTATAAATAAAAATAATTAAAGTATTTAATTATGGTGCTGAGGCACTAAATATTGTGCTTTACATCTACTATTAACTAGCAATGAAGAAATTTTTCGATCACGGGAGTTCTACGAGAAAATAAATGAAGCGTTACCTTACTATACTGCAGGGAAAATAGAAACGAGCTATTAAAATATTGACAGGAAAATAATTTAGTAACGCGTAACCACTTAAAAAAACCTTCGGTGTATATTTTATCAAAAAATGTTCATTAACCGGATAAATGGGAATGCCATTCACTTCTATATTACTTCTTTGCAACTATAGCATTTGAAATCATATTGAGATTCCCAAAAAAATACTCAGAAATAGCTTTTAATAAATTATTTTTACTGTGAAAAATCATATATATATATATATATATATATATATATATATATATATATATATATATATATGGAGGGTACAGTACCCCTGTAGCCCTACCACATTTATTATCTCCAGTATTTACATAATACATTTTTTTTAAATTATATCAAAATTTTAATATATGCCTGTAAATTTATTCCTCTACAATATTTTTGTAAATGCTAGGATAATTTTCACCCAAATTGCAACCTTACACCTAGATGACTAAACACCTGTATGTGTAACAGTTACAATTTTCCATAGGTTAAGTTTAAGTAATGACATAAACAGATAAATTAATTTTTTAATTATGATGTTTATATAAACATAAAAGCAAAAGCAAGCGCCAGGTCCCCACATTATATCAAGTTAATGTACCCTAACAATAATAACCATACAACCTCCTTTTTTATTTTTATTATTGTTTTTTTTTTATTTTATTTATTTTTTTATTTTACGTTGTTTTACTCGGTGCTCACATTCTTTTATTTCGGAGGCATTAGGGCGTGAATTCAAATAATTTAAACAATATTGTGGGCGCCAGGCCTAGAGTGGCCAAAGAGGTTGAGCAGAAAAGAAAAAAACAAGATAGATACTAATGTACGCTAAGACACAATACTTAAGTTAACTTGTAATGTAGCTTCCCAAAACCTTCTAATTCCTGCAATGGACAGATTATAAATAAAAGAATGAAATACTAATGCAAGGAAATTTATTGTAAATTGTATATAAAATATAAGTATAAATATCACAGTGGTATTAAATGTTGTTCAACACAATCAACAGTAACAATCAAATCACCACATATGAGGTAAAATGATAACTACACTATTCATGAAATTAAATGTGCCAAATGAAATAATATTTATATCTTTAAGTTTAATATCTTGAAAGTACTGAAAAATTTTGATACATAAATTTACCATAAAAGTTAAATGAACTACTAGTAATTAAATATTTTGATTATTAAAATTTAAATTATGCAAAACTGATTAGGTGGAAAGACTGGAGTGAATATTTAAAGTATTAAAATTTTAAATTAAGTAAAATGATTAGATGGATAATTGAAAAGAAAGAGAGAGGGCAAGGATACAACCTTGAATTAAATTTTATTTTCTTAATTAAGTTTTATATTTGTTACCAAATATTGTTGAAAGAGCATAGCATGATTGTTGCAAAAACCAGATTTAATAAATATTGTTTTATAAAAACCTCATATGAGAGATGCAAATATTAGTATCATATACCGATATCGGCTGAAAATCACCGATAATATGAAGATGGGCTGTAATGCAAAATATATTCAAACAATCATAAAACTATAACAGGTGGCTGAAAATCACAGGTAATTTTAGGAAGTACTGCCCATTACAAAAAACTTAACACTTATGACACTAAGACATGGGTACCCAATATACACTCAACATACCTAATATAACTTATACTACAAAAAACATAAAGTCTCTTACTACCTATAAGCTATGAGCACAATTATTTAAAAAAAAAAAACAATAAGAGTGTTTTACAAAACTCAAATTTAATAAAATAAGCCAGAAGATGCAATGAATTCTTTACTCAAAATCAACTAATTAAATAAAATACAACAAGTAATACTTTAGAGAGTTATAGGTACCGAAATTAGAATAAAAGTTTATAGTTACTGATTTGCAAATGAATTCATGAGAAACTATTTAGAATTAAATTGGTTAATGACTTAAAGTGACTTTATAAAGGTAATTATAGTGCGAGAAGGCTGAATAATTGAAAAATTAGCAACGAAAGATCAAATTTCTAATGTACGCTCAGGGTAAGTAGAACACCAGTAAAGCTACCTTTTATAAGCTAAAACAAGGAAAGGTACTTATCTTTAGACTCGGTGTTGGTTTGGTTCCCTAAATGAAGACTCTCCTCAACGCTTCACAGCAGCGGTTAGCCTATAAGCTCAACCAAAAGGAAGTGGTCCTCTAGACGAGCAGACTGCAACGGAGGCCCCAAAACAGCACAAGCCAACAAGGAAAACCTCAAATGCCCCGTTCCAGCTACGCCATGGTAGTCCAACCAGAATCTAAGTTTCCAACTTCCTGCCTGATGTCCCTAAGTTGACCTGCCTAAGCCACTGTTCTTCCCACAATAAAAGAGTGATGTTGATTTTATTGTGATTGCGGTATTAATTAAAATATGCTCCTGCTGTAGGTTAAAAGGTCCTTGTAGTAGGATAAAAGCTTCTTGCAGTACGTTAAAAGCCTGAAAAGATAGAGAAATGGCTGAGTACCAACCCACGTGGCGACTATTCCATGAACCATCTCCCTAGCAAGATTTTCTAATAATTTTGAATGACTAATTACCTGATGTTATGGCTTTGAGTAGTCTTGAAGTGCTTTCCAATCCCAATTAAGGCTTCATAGAATTCGCCGATCAGTAGAACTTCTTACACGCGTCGTGTAAAATGGCGGCACAAAAAAACTATGAGAACTAACACTTCATTATTATTCTGCAGAGAGGTAGTAAGAGAGGATCTCTTTGTTCGGTCCAAAGGTTTTATAGTCCTAACATAGCGAAAAAAATTATGTATCCTGTTCCGGTACATGGTACCAACCTAGTACTCTCGATGACAGAAACCCTCGACAGACATTAAAAAAATCACTTTATCATCCCGAAAAGTCTCAAAACATCTCCCTTTGCTACGGAACACCACCACCGATCACCACTAACGAGACAAAATCAGCTGATATAACCTCAGACTTTGAAACCCCTGGCATAATTTGGAAATAAAACATAGGGTATAACGGGTTGCCTGCAGTAAGGTGTCGCCAAACAACGATCTCGGATTTTATTAACATTAGGGACTTGTCGCGTCGTTACCTTATTATTTACGATAATTATTGGTTTGTATTTTATATATTTGACTGTCTTAAAAGAAACAAAATATCAGATATTTTGTGAATAAATAGGTGATAATTAAGAACTTGACCGTTGTAATAATCATTTTCAAAATGATTGTTACAACCAAACTTAAAATTAGAATAGGTTCTTAAATATATTACATTTATCCAAAATATAAGATCTACATTTTTGTTTAAATAATTTAATTTTAGCAATATTTCTTATTTCTAAAGGTATAAGATTATAAATCTTCGGTGCATAGTAGTTAAAGAATCTCATATTAGCATTAGTGTTACTTTTAGGTAGCTTCATGTGTTCATTTGATTTATTTCTCGTTAGATAGCTATGGTTGACATATTCTTTGAGATCTTTATTCTTATAAATAAAAATTCTTATAAATAAATGTAAGAAATTTGATCTTTCGTTGCTAATTTTTCAATTATTCAGCCTTCTCGCACTATAATTACCTTTATAAAGTCACTTTAAGTCATTAACCAATTTAATTCTAAATAGTTTCTCATGAATTCATTTGCAAATCAGTAACTATAAACTTTTATTCTAATTTCGGTACCTATAACTCTCTAAAGTATTACTTGTTGTATTTTATTTAATTAGTTGATTTTGAGTAAAGAATTCATTGCATCTTCTGGCTTATTTTATTAAATTTGAGTTTTGTAAAACACTCTTATTGTTTTTTTTTTTAAATAATTGTGCTCATAGCTTATAGGTAGTAAGAGACTTTATGTTTTTTGTAGTATAAGTTATATTAGGTATGTTAAGTGTATATTGGGTACCCATGTCTTAGTGTCATAAGTGTTAAGTTTTTTGTAATGGGCAGTACTTCCTAAAATTACCTGTGATTTTCAGCCACCTGTTATAGTTTTATGATTGTTTGAATATATTTTGCATTACAGCCCATCTTCATATTATCGGTGATTTTCAGCCGATATCGGTATATGATACTAATATTTGCATCTCTCATATGAGGTTTTTATAAAACAATATTTATTAAATCTGGTTTTTGCAACATTCATGCTATGCTCTTTCAACAATATTTGGTAACAAATATAAAACTTAATTAAGAAAATAAAATTTAATTCAAGGTTGTATCCTTGCCCTCTCTCTTTCTTTTCAATTATCCATCTAATCATTTTACTTAATTTAAAATTTTAATACTTTAAATATTCACTCCAGTCTTTCCACCTAATCAGTTTTGCATAATTTAAATTTTAATAATCAAAATATTTAATTACATGAAGGTCATTTAACTTTTATGGTAAATTTATGTATCAAAATTTTTCAGTACTTTCAAGATATTAAACTTAAAGATATAAATATTATTTCATTTGGCACATTTAATTTCATGAATAGTGTAGTTATCATTTTACCTCATATGTGGTGATTTGATTGTTACTGTTGATTGTGTTGAACAACATTTAATACCACTGTGATATTTATACTTATATTTTATATACAATTTACAATAAATTTCCTTGCATTAGTATTTCATTCTTTTATTTATAATCTGTCCATTGCAGGAATTAGAAGGTTTTGGGAAGCTACATTACAAGTTAACTTAAGTATTGTGTCTTAGCGTACATTAGTATCTATCTTGTTTTTTTCTTTTCTGCTCAACCTCTTTGGCCACTCTAGGCCTGGCGCCCACAATATTGTTTAAATTATTTGAATTCACGCCCTAATGCCTCCGAAATAAAAGAATGTGAGCACCGAGTAAAACAACGTAAAATAAAAAAATAAATAAAATAAAAAAAAAAAACAATAATAAAAATAAAAAAGGAGGTTGTATGGTTATTATTGTTAGGGTACATTAACTTGATATAATGTGGGGACCTGGCGCTTGCTTTTGCTTTTATGTTTATATAAACATCATAATTTGAAAATTAATTTATCTGTTTATGTCATTACTTAAACTTAACCTATGGAAAATTGTAACTGTTACACATACAGGTGTTTAGTCATCTAGGTGTAAGGTTGCAATTTGGGTGAAAATTATCCTAGCATTTACAAAAATATTGTAGAGGAATAAATTTACAGGCATATATTAAAATTTTGATATAATTTAAAAAAAATGTATTATGTAAATACTGGAGATAATAAATGTGGTAGGGCTACAGGGGTACTGTACCCTCCATATATATATATATATATATATATATATATATATATATATATATATATATATATATATATATATATATATATATATATATATATATATATATATATATATATATATATATATATATATAATATATATTGATTTTTCACAGTAAAAATAATTTATTAAAAGCTATTTCTGAGTATTTTTTTGGGAATCTCAATATGATTTCAAATGCTATAGTTGCAAAGAAGTAATATAGAAGTGAATGGCATTCCCATTTATCCGGTTAATGAACATTTTTTGATAAAATATACACCGAAGGTTTTTTTAAGTGGTTACGCGTTACTAAATTATTTTCCTGTCAATATTTTAATAGCTCGTTTCTATTTTTCCTGCAGTATAGTAAGGTAACGCTTCATTTATTTTCTCGTAGAACTCCCGTGATCGAAAAATTTCTTCATTGCTAGTTAATAGTAGATGTAAAGCACAATATTTAGTGCCTCAGCACCATAATTAAATACTTTAATTATTTTTATTTATAGAAAAATTCATCAGTTGCCAGAGATATAAACGAAGTCAAGACCATGCACTAAAATTAAGGGGCAAATTACGCAAGCAAAATGATCTGTATAAATGTTCTTCGTAGTCTTTGATAAAAAAACAAAATTTTCATAAACAGGCGAATGCATTGGGCTTTTGAAAAACGCTATCGAAATGCTTGCCATATCCGAATATTTCTCGCAATGATATTTTGAGTACAGTATGAATGATTCGTTCACAAAGGTGTCTAAAATGCATTTTTATGGTTACTAAATTTCATATTTGGATGGACTTCTCAGCACTGCTGAACATCTTTTTCAAATTGTCTCAGCGAAATTTTGATCTCCCTAGATTTCATATTTACTATATTTACTATGTACTTAATGTTACTTTTTTTTGAAGAAGTTTTCTAGCCGACAAAGTCTTTAAAAATTGCATTTTTCTGCCTCATTGGTCTCCCAAGACTTTTTTCAGTGAAGATTCTCCAGATTAAGGAATCCACGCCCTCCTCGATGTGGTGGCAGGTATATTCTATGCTCAAGAGAGACGGTTTATGGTAAATGATACATTCCAGATGCATCACCATTCTGGTAGTTCTATAGAGGTCATGCAACTAGTATATACCCGTAGCAGCCTTCCGAAATCAGTTCCAAGCTCAGCTAAGGACAGGTCTTTCCTGCAACCACGTGGTCAAGGATGCGTTCGTTCACTAATTCCTCGTCCTGTCCAAATCCATGTCATCGCTTCCTTTTAATGTACGCACGCAGGCTACTGTCTGTATAGTGCATTTTAAACTAATGCAGAGTGATCTCTAAAAGGTTACACATTTTATTAAAACAATTAACATCCGAAGTGCTAACAACCAGTATAGGGGCGCCTACATTTAAAATACGTACCTATTTGAAGCAATATTATGGCTGTCGGGTCAGTATACTTTTTTTGGTCAGTCCGTATTAATTTGAAATGGACTATATCAAAGGACCCCGCATTGGACAATGGTAAAATATATCACCGTCAAATTTTCTTAATATGTTGTAGCTTTACGGACTTAAAAACTTGTGTAAGTTTAAATGTCAAGTTTTTGATATATAGGAAGTTGAACTTTTGAAACAAATCGGGTTTTTATAAATATCTTAAATAGACTTTGGCCGATTCTGTTAAATTTCGGCAGTGTAATTAGTAGTGATAAGGATCAAATTTAGCTTTAATTGGATAAACATTATTACGTCCACAATCTTAATATTTTTTTCGGATTAAGCAACTAAAAATACAACTATAAATATTTTCATATCTTACTAATACATTTTACTCTGATTGATAAAATCGGCATCTTCTTGTTTGTTTATTTGGATAGAATGGGCTTTGAAACAATTGAATATTCATTATCACAGTTTATTTTGGCGTTATTTATTTTGTTGTCAAGTGACGTTTACTAAATAATTAGTATGCCTTTTAATCGTGTTCGATGCTACGTGTGTAACATTTCATGCAAAGTGAGACTAACTGTTAGGCTTTTACATGAAAATGGTAGTAAGCGCCAAATATCAATCAGACGCAGGGAGAGCCTAAATCTTGCTGCAATGGAATTTGATCACAAAAGCCATGTTTGCCTAAATTGCATTCGCTCAAGTAATGAAAAAGTTGAATATGTCAATCAAGATCCCCAATGCCTAAAATTGAACTTTTGCGTTCCTGTGTTATATGTGGTGGTAATAATAATGCAATAATTGTGTCCTCGGAGATTTTGAGATATATCTATCGACCATATCGTATACTGGGAAATGCGTTACAAATGTTGTTACAAAGTCTTAGATAAAAAGTAAGGGACTAAAGGCCTGGATTTCACAACATTGACGATTTAACTGATGAAAGTTTTTGTATGGTAATTCCAGTGAGCAAATTTCAGTTTTAAAATATTTTAAATTATTGTTGAGGTAGTTACTAAAGACCTTCAATAAAAAAGACCTTTTAACTTTTTTATACACACTTCAACAAGACTGATTTGATGATTTTCTAAAATTAATTTTGTTAAGTAAGTTTAGCCATTTCTTCAGTAAGGTAATCGCTTTTGTACAGATTTGTTTTGCAAAATATAGGACTTAATGCAATAACTCGTAATGATTTTAATAATAGCCGTGTCACAGAATTTTTCAACGAACTTTACAATCCCGAACCTAAAGAACCACGCAGTTTTTGCTATATAGATGGGACATATAGCTACGTCCATAAGAGTAGCAACTTTAGAAGTTTAAGACAAGCATATTCCACGCATAAATATATTCATTTTGTAAAACCTATATTAGTTACCACTCCAGTCGGATACATTTTAGATATTCATAGACTATATTTCGTAGAAGGACGTAATAATGCTGAACCAGCATTAATTGGAGAGCTACAAAGGGATGCCAATAAGTTACAATACTGGCTTCGAGCTAGGAATATTAGGTATCAAGATGCAATCCCAGTTTTGGAAGAACTAGGTATTAATTGCATACAACGGGAAGAAAACCAGCTTACCTAATGAGTCACAATGGATTATTGAAGCTAGAAATTGGCATAGTAAGTTCATTTTTAAGTTCTTTAATCAACAGATTTCCATTAATCAGGCAGTCCATATAAGTAATTTTTACCTAATAGCTGAAGCTATAATCAACAAATACAAAAACACTATTACTATGAATAATGCTACACCGGCTGTAGCTCGCACTATGCGGGCAAAAGCCGAACAGGCATAATTTGAATGTGAAAACGAGGGTTCTTCAATACAATTTGCAACAAATCAGAAGTAAGTGGGTGCATTTAAATGTAAATCATATTCAAGATTTTCCAGTGCTTGATACAAAATATTTGCTTGAAATGGCTATGGGGATATATCAAATAGACAAAAAAAAATCAGGAACCTGGTTTTCTATAATGTCTCACTTCATCAAGATACCGAAACCAAGTAAAAGATCAGTTGTGGATAATGCACATTTATGTCAACAGTGACTAGAATGCAGAAGGATAATAATCCAGATCCAATATTATGTTACTATTCCACCTGCAAATGTGGATAGCGAATATTGGGATGTTGTTCTCTTGTTTTTAGTTTAGTGTGGTATTTAGGATATGCCCTATAGTGGTAATAACATATCATATCCAAACTCTCGTCTTTTAGCGAGCATTATCGATAGGCCGTATAGAACAATTAATAATTATTATAACTATATTAGCATAACTTTAGAGACCAACTTTAATAATAATTATTTTAATAGTGTATTATTTATATTTTGTGTAATTTTTGTAGTCTATAAAATATTATTTATTTGTTTATGATTTCCTTATTATCTTTAGCTTTTGTATTAGTCCATTAATATTGATGATATTTGTCATAATTTAAGACCTCTTTCTGAAAGTATTCATGGTTAGAATTAGAGTGTATAGTAGGTATGCTCATTTATTCACTGAACGAGAAGTCCAATAAGTAAATATTAGTCATAAAAGTTGTCATAAAACTTGTTGCAAGATTTTTTTAAAATGTTTGTTGTATGGTCCATGAATATGCAATGACCTGGTTTTTATTTTTTTTTTCTCAAAAAACAAAGCTAGATACTTACGAAAATATTTGTTGTATTTTTAGTTGCTTAATCCGAAAAAAATATAAAATGTTTAACAAATGTCAGTGGCGTGCATTTTTTTCTCAGTAATGTGGACGTAATAATTTTTAACCAATTAAGGCTAAATTAGACCCTTATCACTACACTATCATTGTCATGAAGAGTAATTTAAACTTAATTAACTTTTTAAGAACCCTTAAAGGTACAACATATAAAAAAATAGAAAATTGGCGGAGGTATTATATTTTACCATTGTCCAGTGCGCAGGGTCTTTTTACGTTGATCTCTCACAGATGGGCACATGTACGGTTGCCACCCGTACTTTAAAATACAGTTTAGTACATTATTTGTAACAACGGTACCATATACTTTTTGGGTACAATAAAGTTGGCTAAAATACTTTATTTTATCTTATTCAAATTTTAATTCGTTTTTCCTTTATTTTTGTGCCACTTTCCAAATATTTTTAAGGTTATTTCCTATCTTTTGTTTATTCCTGCTAAGTCAGCATTTACTGACAGAATATTTTCTGTAATAAACATTAAATAAATGGTGCCATGAGATGACATTTTAAAAAAAAACAAATATATGTTAAATGTAGCTAAAAGTAATAAAATATACGTATGGAGAAATAAATAAATCTTAAATAGTAATTGTACTTTAATTTTCTTAAATGAACTTTTTTTTCTTGGTAATAAGTTGAAATATACTTTATTCGCTTTACAAAATGGTGGCAATCATGGTCACATGTTCTTTACATCTTATTATGGCACTGCAAGTTGTTCAAGGGTCAAGCACTGCAAGATGTTCAAGCAACTGAAGAATTAGGCTGTGAGATATTGCATCAAATGACTTACGGTATTCAATTCAGTCCTGCGAAATAGAGCGATCTATCAGTAAATTTTTCCTACAATCCAACACATCCTTTTTTAACCCCTACTGCTCATATGTTTTCTCCTATATCGGCTCAATCATTTTCTCCCGTAGCCAATTTTCTTTTATTTGTAACAAGAGTTGTGGTAGCTGACCATCCATATACCTAGATTAGATTTGCAACTCGATTGCTGTGGTGATAGGATATTATTTATTAAATTCGTATGTTTTTAATTAAAAAAAAATGTTTTGGCATATATGTATGTGTACTTTCCCATATGTACATCAATAGTTTTCTCAAGTTGAAGTTTATATGAGATAAATATATTAAATTGATCGTGCCTTACCATTTTTTTTAAATATTGGTAATTTATTTATTAAAATTTGACGTTTTACATCCTTTAAAAAAACTTTAAATTAAAATTTTGTTTTTAGAGAACTGTTTCCCCATAGATTAACACTATATAAAGGAAAACATTATTTTTGCAAGAAAAAAAAAATTTCCCTTTTTTTACGGTGTTTTAAAAGCTAAGCATTACAGAAATAAAAAAGTTTGTATTTTAAGAGAGTCTTGTATTCTCTAGGACTATCCCATATAGCGGAAAAAACAACTTACATACAAAGAGAAAAAAGAAATTTGACATTAGTTGACGTTTGTTTTTACACCAAAAAACAAAAAATATTTACTTTTTTTAGGGATTGCTTTCTATTTCTAGGCTACTCTATATAATGAAAAAAATCTAAACGCACTCAAAAACTTTTTTTTCGTTTTTCTCTAAAGGACTCTAAAACGTTAAAAAAATGTAACGTTTATTTTTGGAAAAGTTTTGCGTTTCCAATACTTCCCCTATATACTTTCTGAGTAATTATGTGGAAAAAGTTTGAAAGAAATAATTTTGAAACAAAAAGGAAATGGCAATATTCGATTCCGTGAAAGTTACTTTGATATTTAAGTATGTTGTCGTTCCTACAAGGAAACTTTTTTTTGCTATTACATCATATGTCGCAAACTACAGGGTGAGTCAAAAACCGAGAGCCAAAATTTTTGCATATTCCTGTCAAACCACAAGGTGAGTCAGAAATCGAGAGCCATAATTTGATATATTTCCAATTTATCATTTTTTGTATAGATATATTTTGGGTCTCGCAAGCTGCGAGAGTGTATATCTTTTTTTACTTTAATAAAAATATTGGGCAATATTTCACACAAACACAAAGTTTATTTCCAAAATAAGTTAAACAATTCGAAACAGTTCTATTACAAGAAGTTCAAAAGATAAAAAGAACTAAGTCTTTTCTAGAAGTTGGAACAGCAGGAAAGTTATTTTGTTTGCATTTTATGTTTCGGATAGTCCTAGCGATGAATAGAAGCTTCACTAATGCAGAATGGGTATTTTTTTGTCTAACGCCAGATATAATACTGAGCAATTTTAATCCCTGAAATAGCTTTTTCTTTTAATTCTTTCAAGACAAGCCGAGATTCGATATATTAACTAGTGACATATTTTTTAATTAAGTCGAAAAATCAAATACAGTGTCGCGTTTTGAGATTACCCGTGCTTCATAATTTACCGAAAACAGCACACACATGCTTTATTGAGTTCATTTTTGTCTATTACAAGTATTAAACACCTGTAATTCTGTAAGTGAATGTTTACCGCAATAAAAGCATTTGTTTGACCAGTGCAATGTCAATATTGATATTTCTCAGTGGATTTGAATTTGTATTTTTTGCTATCGAATTTTTTTGAGTTTTTTGCCCTATATTTATAATTAAACCAGTTTTTTTTTAAGTTACTCTTTTGAAATTTCGAAACGTCGGTAAGTACTCTTTTTATAATTATCGGTTTTTATTTAACCAATCAATTTCTAACCAGCAAGCAATTTCATATAATGACACCTTATCATAGCCTGTATTTTACTGCAATTCTGCATAGGCAAGCCCAGCAATTGGTGTTTCACCCCTGTGAATATTTTGAGTTGGAAGAAAATGGGGGACCTTTATAACCTGTAACATCTGTTCAAGAGGTAAATAGCTTTTTTTAAGATACAAAAGACGAAATATTTTGTTAATAAATTATTGAATTTTAGAGGGTCGCAGCTGCCTTAAAAATGTCTCGGAAGATTGTTTATTTCATTCAAAAAAGGAAAGAAAACAATCCAGTTCTTTCTTCATCTCGAAAGTCTAAAAGCAAACGTTACCTAAGAGCCAAGACTACTGATTTACCTGAAAGCACCAAAATGGATAGGCAGTGACTAATATTTCTCCCAACCAACCCAATTTAAATGACGGTGCTGATAATTAATTAATTATTCTTATCAAATATGATTGTTATTTTAACGACATTCGTAACACATTCTTTTCTTTTTAGAAAAACATTAAGGGCCTAAACGAAGAGCTACAAATTAAAGAAATTGTACACATTGGTGATACCTCTCTGCGCATTATTCTGAATGAATTGAGCTTTAAATTTAGAAAGGATGATAACAGAAGGGCATTAATTTAAAAAACTCATATTTCTTTTCTTACAGCTTGTTTTTTTATGTAAATATATGAATAATATTTCTATTGTATGTCCGCGACAACTGATTTTCCTAGACGAAACATGGATTTATACCAAAGGAAATAAAACAATGTCATGGCAAGATTAAAACATAAAATGTGTTCGGAAACGAGAAGGGTAAGCGTTTTATCATACTTCATGCTGAATCTAAACCCGAGTTGTTACAATTAGTGGAAATAAATAGAAAAGAGAATGTTTATGCAATTGACGAATTACTAAGACAACATGGTCATGAAGTTTTAAGATTTCCACCATACTATTGTGACTTAAATCCCATTGAACTAATCTGGGCTTATGCTAAGTCGGATTACAATAAACATATTGGCAGAGATGGTTATTGTGATGAAAAAGTTCTTGGTATGTGGGGCGAGGCATTGAGACAATGTACTGCAGAAGTATGGGAAAACTGTGTGTGACAACACTGAAAAACTAATTAAGAACTGGTATGAAAGAGAACAGTTTATAATGGAAATTGAAGTTGAACCACTTATAATAAATACTAGTGAAGATTCAGAATCTGACGATGTTTATGATACAGTATAATTTGTAAATGTTTTGTAGGTACCTTTTGTATTTTACTAATTTATTTTGACTTAATAGATTTTTGTTTAGTCAATTTTTTTCTTGTAGTGAACTCATTTTGAAGTAGGTATTAAATAAAACTTTAATACTAATAATACGAAAAATGGGGACGTTTTTTTAATATACAGAAACAAAAGTACCGGAATACAATTGATTTGGTACAATTTTTAGCATACTGTTATGTGATTTAAAAAGATTAACTTGGTGTTGGTAAAATATTCAGTATAATGTATAAACTGATGTGTTAAGCTTTTTCTATTGAGACGAAATTTCACGCAGAACACGTTGTTTTAAATTACGGAAATTACTGAAAATTCCAAGCGGCGAACCTCTGAGGCTGTACACCCAGCGTATTTTCGAGCTCGCCCGTTAACGCATATGAACACAGAACCTTTTTTGACTTTTTCACCCACAACATTTTGATTTGATTCATATGGATTTGATGACGGAGTTTATGTGACGCACGGGTAATCTCAAAACGCGACGACTGTATATAACCTTACATTTGAGGTTATACCTAAAAAGATTTTTAAAAATAAACGATAAGAGAACCAGTTTTTCCTAGAGATAAACTAAAAGCAGTGGAGAAGCAAAAGTAGCACAAAGCAATAATAACTAACGGAAATCTCCGTATAGTTATTGTTTTAATTCTCATGACATCCAATGTTTTTTAATTGCGGATTTTTTTCATGAGATTAAATAATTTTTAAACAGAAAATTTCTTGGGTTATTATTCGCAAAAATTGACAGCTTTTCTTTAATTTTTGAACATTTAGTTGTTTAAATTTATTGTTATTCAAACGTGATTTTTTCAAACTAATAGTAAATTGCATATTATGCCAATCGAACATTTTGTTTTCGAAATGTTTTTCGCGAACTATAAATAATTCAAACTTTTTTACATTTGAAATACGTGTTTTTCGAAAATCATGTTTCAAAGTTATTGATTTCGAAAAAAAAATGTTTGGCAGTTTATACCGCTTCACTATACCTATATAGTGTATTATAATACAATATATTGGATGTTATATGGGGAAGCAAAAAAGATACCTATTGTTTGGTGCAAAATACTAACCTTAAATTGATTCTGAAAATGCATCTAATACAACCTGCCCATGATATAATTTATTTTTCAAAAAAATATTGTTCATAATTTTAACCTTTCAATGTAACATTTATAAAAATTATTTCTTCCATTATTGAACTTGTGTAGCATGTATATCATATTAGCATAAAAATAATGTACGGAGGTCAGGTTTTAATCTAGCAAAGAGTTTTTGAAAATCGGTTGAACACTTTTTTTTGTAGCAAATTTAATTTTAATCACGAATGTTAATATTCAGTTCGAGTTTTGAAAAGTGCATTTTTAAGTTTAATTAATCAAAACACGACTTTAAAAGTTGCTTGGAACTACTAAATAAACAAATCTTGTATTATAAGTGAATAAATTAATATGTTTCACCCGCCTGTCTGAAGTTTATTGCTAATTGGTTCTCTTTAAAACGAAACTCCTTTTACATATAGTAGTAAATAAAAAGATTACTTTTCAAGTAAAGCAAAACAAGGACGCAGTGTGTCACAAAATTTACATTTGTAAATTTTGTAATTAAAGAATTTTTTTTATTATATTAAGTTATCCATGTTATTTAGCAGTTTTTCTTTAGAATTCTGAATTATTCAGACCTACACAAATAGTCACCTCACATAGGTTGGTAATATGTCTAATATAGGCTACAAAGGACCACGCACGAATATCATGGAAAAGTGGCTTCAGTCAATATGATAACTTTGCTCAAATCCCATATCAAGTATATGAAGAAAACCAAAATAAGGCTTTTTAACTTATTTAGCGTATGGTACTTTCCGAAAAAATAAAAAAGTTATGATATGACCAAAGGTCTGTAAATATTTTAAATCGAGGATTTTAAAACCCGCTCGAACGATTTTGTTGCGACAATGGAAACTTTTGCTTAGACCATTGCAAACTGCAAGACACTAATTATTTAAGAGATTTGTCCGAAGGTTCTCTTTTATAATATTAGTGCCCTTAACGGTCTTTAAGAGTTAATACAGTTCCCTCGAGACAAGCGGGGTACGAATAACAACGGCATCTTCCGAAAAACGTGGATGTACCCAAGAATTTTGGCGACATGCAGCAGCACGTTAGTGATGTACAAACCGATATAAACCGTAAATAGTCCAGGCAATACATACGTTTTATGTCTAGAATATGGTTGCTGTCTTAGATAAAAGCAGCTGAAAATCAGTGTTTTGAGAATATACCGACTCCGGTTTGTGTCAGGAGTTTTGAGTCCAAAGTGTAAGTATAAAATGTTTTGAAGCTTAATTATAGTTCTAGAAAGAAGAAGAAGAAAAACGAAAAGATGTTTTAATAATTCTCCACTATCAGTGAGTGAAAAAGTTATTATTTTAAATGTACACGATTGCCCTAGTTTTACTGTACAATTGTTGAACGATGTTCCCGAATGACTGGAATTGGAAAGTCCACCGTTTTCAAATTATTGTGGGAGAGAAAGGTAGCAGGTCAAGTGGAACCTCCCAAGAGAATTCCAGGAAGACCAGCAAAATTCCTTGATGAAGACACCAAATGTGCATTTCGAAGAAAAGTTCACTCAGTTTATTTAAAAAAAAAACCACTCTAGATCATTTTTTTATGGAGCTTGGCGATGATGACAGTATTCCTTTGATAACTAGAAAAATTTTATGCCTGGGAAAAGTATAAATGAAAAGCACTTTTACTGGATAGCCATAAAATTGTTTGCTGGCGGCGAAAACACTTGAGAAGTATAAAGCAGTACCGCAAGGAGCAAACAAAAATTATCTTGATGAGACATGGATCAGTGATTAAAAAGTGCTTATGGATAACGCAAGCTATCATTCACGGCGCATAGAAAAGACACCAAATTCATCTTGGAGTAAACAAGAAATTATCGACTAGTTAACTACCAAAGGTATTGAGTTTGAACCCAATATGATAAAGGAAGAACTACTAGCCATAGCAAATTTACACAAAAATCGTTTTATGAAATATGCCGTGGAAGACATAGCAGAAAAATATAATGCAAGTGTGCTGCGCTTACCACCATATCATTGCGTACTAAATCCTATAGGATTCATATGGGCGCAAGTGAAAGGATTTGTAGGAAGACAAAACACGACATTTAAAATAAAAGATGTTAAGCTACTGTTCCCTCATGCCATTAAGGAAGTGACACCAAAGAACTGACGAAAAGCATGTTATTAAACAGGAAGAGAAAATGTGGTGTCTTAACAACCTGCTCGATTAGACGGTCGACCCTTTAATTATAATGGCAAGAGGTGATTACAGTTCCTCAGATGACGAAGAATATAACCTATTATAATTTAATTATACTATAATAATATATAATAATAATTATTTTATCTATATGTATGTTATGTACATATTATATATAATTTTTATTTTGTTAAAATAAAATTTCCTAGATTTAAATTGTATCCAACCGCACGCCTTAGGCGTATCATTTTCAGGGTTTATGAACGGGTAACAATAGGCAAAACGCATAAATTGACCCAAAACCGGCTGGTACTGCCTACACTTGATAAAAAAGAATGAATTTTGCAATGAGATCAATGCCAAACTATGTAAATGGCATATATTATTGGTGGGTCACTCTGTAGTACTTTTGCATGCCTAATGAGGTTTTATTACTCTATACATATCTGAAACTGTCTGCAGAAATCTCAGAGGGTGATTTTTTACGAATACGAGGGAAGTAAAAAGGGTTCTAAAATTTTTTATTTTTTACTTGTTATTTTTTTATTTCAATTATTTGTCCCAAAAGTAGTATAATTTTATTTATAACTTTAAACTTGGTAAGAGCAGCGTATTCTTTATTGGAGATAGGCCAGAATATGAAAGTTGAGTTTTAGGCTGTGTTTCCATTTTCTGATTAAAAATAGATCTTGACGAACAGGGGAAGCATCTTTGGATTATTAGATTCAATGTTCTATAACTTTTGCCTTATCCGATTAAATACAATTAAACCTTGGCGTGATATATTTCAAGAACTATATATATATATATATATATATATATATATATATATATATATATATCCAGAAACAAATCTTAGTTTGTCAACACTGTAGCATCGCCCGCAACGCCGTCAACGTATCGAAGGGAATGTTTAAAGATGACCCCCCCCCCCAGTAATTTCTTCCTGTGCGTGTTACATGACAAACCTATAAAACTAAATAGTCCAGGCTATAGAATAGATACGTTTTACCTTGCATAAGGCCAAGAATATAGTTGTTGGCTTTGGCTTACTAATTAATATTCTGAATTTTCGACCTTGAGCTGTATTCGCATTCACAACCGTCTTGGATAAACGGAGCTGAAAATCACTTTTGCGCAAATATGTCCCTTACAGTGCGACCTACGTGAAAATCGTTATAATCATCGCAATTTTGCAAATCGATTTTGATTCACTTTAAAAAATTTACAAAAAATATAATAAGAGCCACTTGCATACAAATATGCAAGTAGAAAGGAGTTCCAGACCGTTAAAAACAAGAATAACTGTAAAATGTCGGCAGCAGCAATATTCACAGCAAATTCCATAGAAGTGTTCGAGATTCCCTCTTTTTAATTACCAGATTTCATGGCATACATCAACGTCAGTCAATGCCAGTAAACATATCGTAATAGCAATAAATTCGACAACTTAATTTCGAATCCATCACCTCTTTCGCTAGGTAAACATCACAGGATTTTCGTGTGTTGTAAATTAAATACTCAATAACTATTGTTTATGTAATTTTAACAAACTATGAAAAGATAGTATATGTGTTCATGATTTTAATAGATTCTCTAAACACCCATTTATAATATCACGAGACTGATAATAATCCCAGACCGTAATTAGTATTGGGTACTCAACCATCAAGTAGTGCAGTTTTACCATTTCTACAAGGCATCAGACATAAAATCGTAAGAAATTTGCGGAGATCTAACATTCGCAAAATGTTTAATACACACAAAAATTAGTCAGTCGTGGGAGCTCATTTAGTATTTTCATATCGTGCAGTAAAGATCCCTGAAGATGCCTCGTGTAATCCAACTGGACACGATCTAAGCCCAAGAATCATGATTTCTTAATTGACGCCAGCTGTGAATGCTTTTATAATGCAAGGGTCAGCTCTAATTTAAGCAGAGTTCCTAGTTTTTAATATAATTTTTATATACACTATGTCTTTTATTACGTAATGTTAAAAATGCAGTTTTTCCAATCGTTTGTAATTTTATTAACTATAAACCGATTTTCTCGCTTGTTGTGCGCAATACTACGCCCTGAGTTTAAAAATATTACATTTATTTTTATTTAATTAAAAGAGATACTATTTCAAAATAAGTTGATTTTTTTTATAATAATTAGTTCATACATCCCAAAAAAATAATCAAAGTAAATTAATAAAACTTAATTGAATCTATTTCAAACCTACAGATTTTTTATATTTCTTTGTTGACAAAACACAGCTGAGTTGCTATGTTGTCAAGAACAAAAGACCAAGGAAGTTAAATTGACGTTAGGGAAAAATCCCTTAAACGGATTGCCAAGAAAAACTTGGATTTATTCCCCAAAGATCGGGCTGAAGCCCCTAACGATAATGGCAGTTTTATCTACAAATCATTGTATGTTATTGGGAGCCCGCCAATCACAACACTTTAGAGTGCGCGCGTATTTCCAATTTGAATGTTTTAAGGTGGGATTTTAAGGCTTTAATGATGGTTTATGTTTTTTTGATGGTTTTATCGACGAACCTGAGCTATCCTAACGCTAACGGGATAGATACGCAGTATACAACAGTATAGGTTTTGTTTAAAAAAAAATCATTGTTTTAATATAGCCTTATATAGGAATTTTGTTGGCACGCTTACGCGCGTTTTTTACAAAATGCTTAACTAATCCTGAACTCATTTAATCCTCATTTTTATTAACAAAATTATAACTACCTTTCAATAAGCACATTTAAATCTCAAAAGGTTGACATATGACATGTGCGTCCTGAAATCCCATAACCTCATTAAGTGTCGATGGTGTTATCTTTTAATCAAAAAAACTTAGCATAAATATGTATTTTGAGTAATTTATGCGAATTACTAGGATGTTCTGTTATAACCACAAATATCAATTTGGGTCTTGTTGGTGACTCTGGTGTGGGTTTGTTGTTAAGTTTGGCGCTAGTTGTACTCGTCTCTCAACTAGTTGACTGATTAGGACTTTAAGTCAGGAACATGGGTCTACGGTTAACTAAATTTCATCGTTGCTTTGGCGGTCATGCCAAATGGAGATGAGTTAGATGGTAGTCACAGAATCGTCTTCAATCGTGATTGATCGCATACAACCAAGTGTTACTAAAAATGCAGGATAAGCACCCAACAGTGCCACTAGACGTTTAATAGTGGCCAATTTTATGCAACTTCAATGCCGAAGTATAAATTATTATGAAAATAGCAATTACAAACAACGTGATGTCTGATTTGTTCATTGTCAAAAACGACCGCGCTCCGAGATTGTAATGTAAACCGTCGATTGAAAAATAAACAAGATTGATCTGTATGACTGCGGTTTTAGGCGCCGAGCGCGAAAGCATCATCGTTAAATCCATAATACCAAAAATTCTTTAACTATAACGTTACCTTCCCACGATGACTGAAATACCTGTCTATTTTAGTAAAACTAGTTAATTATTTAAAAGTGAGGAAAAAATCTGTAGGATTTACTTCTGCGTAACTTTTTGGCCCACTAACTTTCGAAATAAGCGAATGTTTGTTGAGGTCGTTCGAGATATCCCTTAAATTGGATACCGCATCACTCTTATTGACATTCGAAGTAACATTCTATCGTTTTTAAATAAATTATCATATATATTTCCATAGGCGACTAATAAACAATTATCGTCAGGTTCCCATTTTTAACTACTAAATTTAAATTAAGAAAATTTGATTTTGTAATCGATTATTGTTAATTAATTAATAAATAATCGATTTACAATTTTTAATAATTTTGTGTAAAAAATTATTTGGTGTTGATGAAAAAGTAAATTTACTTCTAGTCGAAATATTGAAAAATATACATAAAGGAAATCCAAATTTGTGTCATATGTTAGAAATTGTAAAAGATAAATAAAAAGCGTTACGCTACTGAAGTTTAAAAATCTATAAAATTTATTAATTTCAGGTTTTTTCTATCTATGATTATTATTAAGCAATATACAGTAGGTATTCAAAAATGACACAACACAACACACAACTCTCAAAAATGCTCTGTATATCAAAACTAAATCAAGTTAGCCTTGATCTGCTGGCAGGAATCTAATTTGTATTTAAAATCGAGTTCTTGTGTGTGTGGTCAATATATATCAATATAATGCTACACGTCAAATTCAAAATATGTATTAGCGACATTATCTACATTTTCTGAAAATGCAAAAAAAATTAATTAAAATGAAATACATTTTTTATATAATCGATTTCTTGTGTCTGATTAATTATAATCGCAGAGTGTAATGTAAGTAAAATGTATCGACTATGTTGCCAAATTTCTAGGATTTTCTGTAGACATAGCATCATTATCATCTAAATAAAACATTCAATTTATTTTGCAAAATTTTAGAACTTATTTCTTTATTTTGTACTGATTTGATTCAACTAGCATTTTTGAAGCGTGTTAACAGTTCTATGGATTTTGCGTACATTTTTTTTTGGGTGACACTAATCTCTGACAAATGTGTACTTTTAGCGTTTTACTATTAAAAAGTTTATTAAATGGTAACATAATAGGGATAATAATGCGGAGTACTGCAAAAATTTCAGAGTATATTTTAGCTTTATGAAATGCATGAAATTAGATTTTTGTTATAAGAATTATAATACGCTATTGTTAAAAACTTCTTTACTATAAATCTTGCTTAAATTTTTAATGATCATGGGGAAGATATTTTTGTGGAAAAAAAATATCAGCAAATATTTTATCGACTCTCTACAATAAGTAAAAATTCGAGAAAATTTTTGAGAATGGTGACGCGTACCCTGAACGTGTACTAGTAACTACTCCAAATAAGCCTTTAAAATGTTGAAAATAGAGTTTGCACTATCAAAAAAGTATCAGCGGCAACCTTACTGTTAACTAAGTTTAAACATTCTACTTTTATAATTATCCAGATACGAGACATATATGGCAGAAACATTATTTAGGATGTTTTATCCTAAATAATAAAATTGTTGTGCATACAGAAAAATCAAAAATGTTACAGTGTCGCTAATATATTTCTAGCTTATCACATTAAACCTATACATTGAAAACTTGCGGCTTAAGGGGTATTTATTTTTACTTTCTGTTAAAAATGTATAATTTTGAATACACCTGGAGTCGCAAATACCTATGTACCTAAGTGGTATGCTCTAAAGAAATAATGCCCTTTAGCTTGCATTTTCCACGCAACCAACCTAAACTGAAATTTACATGCACCAAAAATGATGCTGGATCACGCAGAAGAAAGCCTATTTAGACATTAATTACAATGCTCTTAATTCTAGCGTTAATTCCCTACCAACCAGAACTTAATTATTCCTCTAATTAAGTTCTAGTTACAATGAAGAAAATTACGAGTGTATGGAAATGGACTAGTTCTTTTATAACATTTCATAATTTATGAATGTAGAAAAAAAACTTTTAATTTGCAATATGCCGGTGTTTAATATAACATGACTATATCCTAAGTTTTAAGATTGGTTATAATTAAAAAGACACGAGTAATCGATTACAGTAAAAGGCGTGTTCATTTTAAATACTAAAAAAAATTTGAAATCTAGCAACGTCGCTCAAACATTTTATTGAGCTTGTCGGGTCACATAAAAATTACAAATTTTGAACATTATATTAAACTTTTATAATTTCTATATGCATGGCGAAGTACCTGTGCCAATAATTATTATAGATAAATCCCTAACTGATACCAAAATAAGGTTTTCCTTAGCTGGCATTTGCTATGCAGCCAACTTAACCTACACAAAGTTTACATGTTCTTAAATTTTATGTGTAACCCTATAGAAGAAAGTTTTTTGAGACGTTACTTACCCTGCTCCTAATTCTCGGTTTACAATTAATTCTTTGTTAAGTTACGAGTGATTGAAATTCACTTGCATCTTTAAATATTCTATAATTAATGTACATAGTGTATATTAAAACGACCTCTAATTAAAATGGCTAAAGTGAATTTAAAATCTCATGAAAATCCAAGATTTTCTTTTAGAAAAGACGAATTTTCATTATGCATATAATGGTTTCAAATTGATTTAACTTAGTATCGTGGGGTAATTTCTGTCTGTATTCTGTAATGGGGAAGGGTGGCTCGTTTGAGCCACATCACTTATCAGTATAAGGTAAATTGCTTAATTTTGTTTTGCAAAATAGAGAAAGATGTAATAGTCCACCAGTATGTTGAGTTATGCACATTCGAAAATCAATCATATATATATATATATATATATATATATATATATATATATATGAATGATTTTCGAACGTGCATAACTCAACATACTGGTGGACTATTATATCTTTCTCTATTTTGCAAAACAAAATTAAACAATATACCTTATACAACAGGCTCATTGAGGTCTAACTGATGTGGCTCAAACGAGCCATCCTTCCCCATTACAGAATATATCACCCCTTTATTATTCTATACGCAAAAAATTACTGCAAAATTTGGAGTTATTATCTTGATGCTAAGTGGTGCCGCCGTGCAATAAAACATAACATTTACTTAATTTTACAGCGTTTATTTCAAAATAAATACAAATACATTGAAAAACTAAATCTACAAAATGAAGCTTAACTACTAATTTACCAAATTATCAGCTTATTCTAAAACACTAAAATTAGTTTTCTACTGTTCTAATGAACGGATTAGCGGATTTTCATTAAGATAATCTATGGAAAGCCTAAATCTGTTAAAAAAATGAATTGTTTTGTTAGAAATAAAATCCCAGTTTTCCTTAAAAATGCATACTTAGCTGATACTTTCCTTTGATGTTATTTTAAGTTCGTCTCTGCACACAAATATTTTTATGCAATAAATTGCGTTCGCCATCCAACGTGCGTGATGAAACGCACCAGGCGCGCGAATCCAAAAGTTTACATTAGTTTTCGCTAGGGACAAGTACGTCAAATGTAAACTATAGTCATTCTTCACGTTGTAATAGTGAATTTGTATATTCAGCATTTAAACCAGATTTATATTTATACGGATTAATTTTAGGCCACGCTTCTTGAAAACCGTTGAATAATGGGACGTTAGGGCCACTAGAAGAAGGCATTTTTATATCAAAAGCACTTCTTAAAATTATTTCATCTATGTGGTATCTTCAAGGAAGATAAAGCAAATTCCGTTCTAACATTTGTTCAAGTGATATGCTAGCACCATTTAGATGACCTAAGTTAGAAACAGTCGTGTAAGGTACTTACCTTATCATGAAGGTTCTATTCCATAAGTGCATTATATACTGCAGTAACTTATTAACTACCAGTTGAATTCTGCAAAATTGGTATTCCTAGAGTTTGTTCCGTATTTCCACTTGTATACTATATCTGCAGATCTGTCGTGTTTCTCGGAGTCTGTTAAGTCAGCAAATATTTTTCCATCCCACTGCACTACAGGGGCTAATAAATCATGTTCTTTAAAACTTCGTTTCACATTTTCTGCCCTTCTTTAGGTAATTTTTGTCTTCAGCGTTGGATAGTTGTTCGACTTATAGATAAAAAAAGAACACCATAACGTAATGCTTCAGTGGAGACATTTAAAAGATGAACTGCATCTCGGTCACTTATCTTGCATTTGTTGAATGCGGCAACTATTTTTGACGTAATTTTTTTTATTCCTACTACTCGTCTTTTTTTTGGTTTTCAGGTTCAGGTAAGTTGCTACTTAATGACTCAATAGCATCTAATTCGTTCACACTTCAAGCTTCAAAGCTTCCTTTTCCTGAGTCCTCTGTTCCCTTCTTCGGATATATTTTCTTTTGCAGTTAGATTTTTTATCCATACCATACATAAATTCTAGTCTTCCTTTTTTTATTTGAGTAAGCAGGAAGTCTTTGTCTTCTTGTATCTTGATCATCTAACTCATTAACAAAAGAAAGTTCTTTTTGTTTTACGGTTGCTTTTGCTTTATATGAACTTTTTTGTAGAAATCTCCATTCTTCGTACAAATGCTCTAACTTTTTTACACAATTTTACACATCTCGAGTCGGAATACGCACGCTCCTTATTCCAAAAAACAATTGCTTCGTTAATCAACAATTTAACACTTTCGTGAAGATTTAATTTTACTTCGAGTAAGTTAAAAAAAGTACACTTAGGTCTTGTTTATAGAAGGGAGTTTATTTCCAAAAAATCTCACAGATACACCAAACTGTCTTTTCTTAAACGCCGAGAAGCTGATATAGCTGAAGGCACAATAACAAAAAAAATTGGTAAATATTATTCCTAAAGATTTATATAAAAAATTAAAGTAAATAAAATACATTATAAATGTTTAAATTCTTATTATGTACGCCTGACAGGTACCGATTTAATGTACGAGAGAAAGAGAATGAATATAACATGTAGAGCACAAGGATGTAAGATAAGAATGATGCGGGTTTGTTTTTTATTGAGAATACATGCCATGTGTCTAACTGTCGAAATTTTAATACCAAAAAAGTTACGACCGAATAATGTTGAAGAAATTACGCGTTTGTACGCGACTGATTGGTAATACTTACAAGAATGAATAATGAAAATATGTATTTCTGTACGTGTTCTTATTACGCCGAGTTACACTACAATCCAATAATTCGGTTTAAATATACATATGCTTGAACTATGGGGGGTGTGGTGGACTTGAATACTCAAATCCATTCTAATCATCTATGGCCAAACCTAGTTTATATGTAGGTTTAGAGTACTCATTAATTCAATGTAAGTTACAGGAAAAAAATGTTATGACTAAAAGCAGTGCTTTTGCAGAATTGTTGCGGCAGAAAACGTACAACAACAAAATAGGAAATGCGTATCAAATAATTAATTATTTTTTCTTTCATAGTTTTGTACGCCATTTGCACTCCTGGTGGCTTTTTTAACATTAAGTTATCCACAAATCAATAGGAAACTTGTTGTCGGAAAATAGTTCGAAAACCAGGGGAAACCTAGGAAAGTCAGGAATTTCCAATGAATTTTTGCAGGCGGAGAATAAAAAAGGTCGCTAAATTTTCATTTTGAAGCCTGGTGGCTCAGTGGTAGGGAGCTATAGTTGCATTGCAAAGGAAGTGTGTTCTTTTTTTCAGTTTTTTTTACAAAACTTATAATTTTGTATGTAGTTGTAAAAAATCGGATTGCGTTTTGGTTAGCCCTGGTGAGGCCTCTTTGTAGGTAATGCAAAAAAGTGTATCTATATTAAAACAAGGAGCCAGGGGTTTTTAGTTTTTTTTTTAACAAAACCAGTACTGTTAAACGGATCCATATCGTTAGGTTAACACCAAGTTTGTCAATAAAACCATCGTTAAAACCATAATAAATAATAAAAGACAGAAGAAGTGGCGGTAGGATAAATACTATGGCTGAAAAAAGGATGTAGAATAACCAAATTACATTAATTACTCTGTATCAATTGAAACGTTTTGTTTAATCGTATATATGAGAAAAAATTAAAACAAAAATGGGTGTATGGAAGTATGCTTCTTTTTGCAGATGTTATAAAAATAAATCAAATTTGAAAAAACTGGACTTTAAGGAATTTCTCTCGTGTTTCGGATACATATTCACTAATTGGTCTGGACACTCAGCATATACTAAATAAAGAAATGGAGGGTTGGCCGATTAAAGGTGACTACTGCGATAGGTATTGAAAACACGAATTTAAAGTTCATTTTTATTTAGTTTTACTTTTTCTGTTTTAACTTTTTCATAAAAACTCCTAGACTTAAAACCTAACCTAACTTACATATTGCAGTGCCTGAGTTTGGAGAGTTACTATCGAAAATCTGCGGCTCAGGGCATTCATGTCGCAACTTCAACTTTTCCTAAAACTCTGTATTTCTTTGTCCATGTATCTCAAACACCTCAAAAAAATCTTCAAGTTCCAGTTTTTTCAAATTTGTTTTAATCTGATAATATTTTCTGCAGACTCTGAGCTCAATATCTGACTGTACAACCTAGCATTTAAAACATACGTACAAGTACCTCAAACACTTCGAAAAGAAAAACTTTAGGATCCAAATTTATATTTTATTCAATCCAAAATTATATTTAAATTTTATCATATAACAATTCCTACACTACTGCATACCTGAGTGTCCCATACAGTCATTATATACATTGGACCCCAGAGTATTCGAAACATGTAAAAAAGTAAAACTCCATACTCCGTTTTATGTTTTGTGGTTATTACATTTTTGATGAATATTCACATTTAGGTAATTCTTATTTTTCCTCGTACAATAAAACAAATTGAGTGATTTAATACATACATACTGCGAACGTAGCAACATTTTATACGATTGCAGTTTAAGCCGAAGTACGACATATCGTAACAATTTAATGTAAAACCTAGCAGAATCATCCGCTTTCACTCAAAATAAATTTAATATAAAAGTCCTTGGATCGAAATGTTTTTGCTCTAAAGGATTCTTCTGTAATTGCTGCCTGTGAGTTTTACATATGTTCTTTTGTTTTTGTTGGAATAACTCTTTAGGAGGCTGACCTTAGTTAACTATGTCATATGAACATATTAGCTTTCAATTATTAATAAAAAGAATTCTGGGATACCAGACAAAGGAAATTTAATTTTCTCAAAAACGTCAGTGACTAATAAGAATTTTTTAACAGAATTTTTGAATTCAAAAATTGTCTGAATAAATAAAAATTGCCACCTTTAAAAAAATAAAACCAAATAATATTGGTTTATTACTTCCTTTGTAAGCAACTCCTTGCGTCCAAAGGTTCCTAGATCCTGAAAAACATCTCCCATTTCCGTCGGCATGTCGTTCTGTCACTCTGTCTGTAGGCTCAAAAACTACTTTTCCGATTGATTTCAAATTTTAGACAAAAATCAAGGGACATATAGCGATGGAATGGAAACATTTTGGTAAAAATCCAATATGGTGGAAAAAATAAAGGCCTCACAAACTGTCAAAAATATCATCAATAATAAGACACTACTGATTGAGTGTACCTCACATTTTGCACAAAAACCAATAGGCATAAACTGATAAAAATGTTGGTGTGAAACCAATAAGGTGGGACAAATGGGCCCTCTTATAAAATATTTAAAAATGCTGTACTAAAAAAACCGACTTGAAGTTTTGCACAAAACTCAAGTGTGAAAATCCAGAGTCCGGTGAATTTTTTCAGATTTTGGGTTAACTTTGCAATAACTGTTAGACCAAACATGCAGTATAGAGGGAGAAAATTAATTAATGTTCAAACCTTTGGAAGGTAATTTATCTTATAAAAATAAGATTAAAAGTTTCTATTAACTATTATTCGTTTTCGATATTCGAGGTGCTACAAAAAATATTCCTTGGAAAATTCTAATTTTGTGTACATTAGCATCACACAATTTTATGAAATTGATGTTACTTTATGAATTGTTATTACCAAAAAACTGACGTAGTCATGAAAAATTTCTACTTAATCAGTGACGGAGGTAGAGGGGCCTCCCCAATAAAAATGTAGAGAAAAATTTTTTTTCTCAATATTTGGCAAATTTCTTTCGTTTTTCCAAAGCACTGTTTAAACTGCTACAAAAAACCCTCTTGTGAAAATATTATGGACCGTCTATGAGAAAAACTGAAAACATACTTTACCGCACGCCTTTGAATTGTCTCTACTGATTTGTTAGAATTTTGAAATCTTTTCGTAGTAGGTATGCGAATAGTAGGCTTTGAAAAAGTGAAGTAGCATAAATCAGTTGACATAAAAAAAATTAACCATTTATTATTTTGCTATAAAAATTTAAATACTAGAAGAAACAGTTAATGTAAAATAAAAAATCGACACAGCGTCCTTGTAAATATGAATTTTAAATCTTATGACATTAATCACCTTCCAAATTGGTTATGAGTTCTTATTTTTTATTGTTTTAATGACAGAAACCGTTGTATTTGTAGGTTTTCAAAAAAAAAAATTCGCGAGCCCCTAAAAACGAAACTATTATATGATCAGACCGATTTGTTTCTAAATTTGTATCAAAAGTAGTATATATGTCAATATCATAGGCGTAGAATGTCAATATTTTTAATTTAATTAATTAATAATTTTTCGAAAACGTAAAAAACGACTTTTTGGGTTATACGTAAAGATATTTAAATATGTGAAATGTATTGAGTATAAATATTGCGAATTTAAGTATCTAAGGATCCCCTCATATCGCAAAATATTACGTATTAGTAACTCTGGCCTTACAATTATGCGAGTCAGCGGCGCAGACCTGACACTACTTAGATGGAAAATACATCGTGATGAATCAACCTGAGCCCTGAGGCTATGGGCGCTATTTTTTTAGAATATAAATTAGGAAAAAAAATATTATAAATGTTAATACTTCAACTTGTGAAAGCTATTGGCATAAGAAGTATTGCTTGTCAAAAGACATTTTTTTTAATCTTAAATTATTAGAAATTATAAATTGTGAATCATATTACAACAAGTAATAATAAACGCTAATTTTACATAAAAATATAACAATTTCATATATTTCGTTGAAATAATTTGTGTTTTAAATAATTTTCAAATGTTGTGTGCTGTGACTGTAATAAATACTGGTCCTCTATTACAGGCTACAAAATAACTTTTTATAAGTATTTTATATTTTTTTTTATTTAATGTGCAAATACTATTGTGTAATTCTAAAGGGAGAACAAACCCATGTTTTCATTTTTTCCATCAAAATATGTATAGTGGAATTATTTTTAGCCGTATGGAAATTGGTTTTATGTAAAATCTGTTCCAAAGTAAATTTATATTTATCTATTTATGTATTGTTTGGTAAAGGACTTGCAACCTGTAAAATGTTTGTTATTTTCCTACCGAGTGCGGAAAATTCATATTCCCAGATTAGTTTCTGTTTAACTAAGGATGCAAATTCGACGAGGGAAAATTTTGCCCGATTATGTTACAGACAATTTTTCTTTGTAGATGCTTAACTCGTATTCTAAAATATTCTTGGGATAAAACTGATGAGTAAGTACTTCTCTAGAAAAAGAGTCATTAATATTCATATGAATGTTCATAGACATTTTTATTAAAGTTTACTGCCGACATTCTCGCAGAAAGAATATGATCATATTCTTATTATTATTGTAATCAAAATGTTTTAATATGTTTAAGTTTCTTTAACATAAACAGGTTCTAGCATAAATGGAATTATTAGCTTTTGCATGTCAGTGCTTATAATATTATGAATTAAAAGATAAATTTAAATTGTGCCAATCATTTAAAAAAAATTTAGAACCCGATAACTAACAACAACTTCATAAAAGTACATTTTATTTTCATTTACGAATTATCATTTAAAGTTTTGAATTGATTAATTAGGATTCTTAATCACTAACTTATGTAATATATTGTCAAAAAATCAGGAAACTCTCATAAATATTGAATTTATTTTTATCCAACTTGCAAAAAAAATGTACCTCTTTTAAAGGAATACGTTCAACGGTCACTTAACTAAAATTTGCGTAATCTAGACACAAGATAGGCCGCTACTTGTAATAGGTTTTCGAGGCAACACGGTGCGAGCGCAACTGAGTAAGAGGCCTGTTCTCGAAGGGATAATTTTTGTTATCCAGATTTTTGGATTGCGCGCTCGGACGGCTCAAAATGTAATCTTGACATTGAATTCATGCCGGTTTAGGACTTTATTATGATTTTTGTTTGCTTATTTAAGTATCTATTTGTATTTTTTTTAGATTGTGAATCGTTCTAATTTTAGTGGTCTTATTATATTTACTTGAATACATTTTCTTTTATTTTAAACACAGAGTGATCGAAAAAACTTAGATCTTATTAATAATACTTTTTTAAACAGTGACATTATAAAATCGAATAAAAAAGTTTAGTTAAATGTGCCATAGCGCGAAAAAGAAAAAACTGAAACACACACGAGTTGAGTAAGGTTGTACAAGAATATCAGAGTTGCAGACCAAGATGCAGAAGTAATTATTTATCTAAGAGGTAATCCGTTTTAAACAATGACAACGGTTAACGTAAAAGAGAGGATAAATCTTCCAGGTTCGCTCAGCGAAGTATGCGGTGTTACTATTTTAAACTTGTTTATTAGTTTAACTTTTCGGAGAGGCGGTAATTGCCAAAACGTTTTGTTTTGAAGAGTTACATTGAATTAAAAAAAATAAATTATTAAAATATTGGGCCCTGTATTCTTTCTTCTTTATGTCAATGACCTGGAATCTTGTCTCTCTGGGGCGGCGTCGGTGACTATTTATGTTGACGACACATCACTAATTGTGTCGCACCCACAAAGCGATACACTTCAGGGTTATTATAACGGAAATTAAGCAACTGGGTAAATGGTTTAGTAGCAACTATCTTTATCTAAATAGCTCAAAAATGAACTTTTTGCGTTTCCATCTTGTGCAAAATAGAAGATATATGTCACTTCAAATCAACATTGATTGGTGAGCTTTAGAGGAGTCTTCTGAGGTATGTTTCTTGGGAATTAAAATCGACAATTAAAACTCATTGAACGTCTCTCAAAACAAACTTGTCGTCATTGCTATATCTGTTAAAAAACCTTCGAGATATGTTGGAGCGGTCTCAGCTGCTTTCCGTATAATATGGAGAAGTCCATTCACGACTCAGATACGGTGTTATGTTTTGGGGTAATTCTACCATAGCTGCCAATGTATTCATATGGCAAAAAAAGATCATAAGAAGTAATGTTGGAGTGACCGCTGGAACTTCTTGCAGGGATATTTTTACGAACTTACAAATTTTAACACTTCCGGGTATTTTTATATTGGAGGTGTGTATTTATACATATAGGAATCGAGATATTCTTGCAAAAAATAAAGATTTTTACCAGTATCACACTAGAACCATGAATAATTTTAGTATTCCCTTTGCGAGGTTAAGTCTTAGTAAAAAATCACCTTCAATAAATGGTCTGCTTGCTGTATCAATAAAAGAATGTAATACTTTAAAATCATTTAGATTATTAAAAGTTCTAATATTAATTGTATATATATATATGTGTGTGTGTGTCTTAAAAAACGTGTGCAACTATTGCTATCTCCGAAACTGCTACGAGTTCGGTTAAATTTGAGAAATTTTGCGTTTGACGTTTTTGATAATCGTTTAATATCCTTTTACAGTGTTACAAAATTCCTATTTATTATTTCCTCAAATACAGGGTGATATATGAAAAACGCCTAAATTATTCTAAATAATTCAAAAACTATTGATTTTCGAGACAGTTCAAAATTGAAAGTTGTACTCTACAACATGGTATGTTCAAATTTCACTTTTGACTTTTTGTGTTCTGGCTACTACTATCAACTTAATTTTTTTTTCAATACTAACCTGGATTGGATTTTTTTTTAGATTTTAAGAGGAAATTTAATTATGGGGAAATCTTAAATGTTCTGTTCAAACATTAATTGTGATAAATAGATTTGTTTTTGGCAGATCGAACGTTTGTTAAAAATAAAGTAAAAAATTTAGTCCGATTTTAGGTTTCTTACGGATATCTTTAGTAGTTGCAATTTTCCAACTTTGTGAACGGCATATTATTTGACACTAAACTGCGCATTGTCTAATTTACCTAACCTCGAATTTCTTACAGTTTTAGAGATGCCAATGTTATCGCATCGAATGTATAACATCCTGTATACATACATTGTATGTGTAAAAAATTGAAAGTCTGAAACTGAAAGTAATGGCACCCTCGCATTGTCCCGCGAGAATTTATATCTTCCATTACAAGTAATAAGTTGTAACTACTAAACCGAATCCGAGACTACCTAGTAAAATTTTGTCTAAACGAACTATGACTAGCATCGTCGCCTCGCGAATCCCTACACCTAATTGTCGTTATGTGGTGTTAAAGAAAAAATATTTAATGTTCCTCGATATAAAATCTGAATACATTATTTTACTTACAACTAATTATCTTTGTTCCAGTGTTATGAGACATTAAAACACGCAATGACAGCTTTAAAAGGGCAACCTCAACCTAGCGGGTATCCGTTCCAAGCAGTTCAGACATATGTACTTAATCCAAAATCTATCACGATGGGTCAGTTATATGGAGAATTCGATTTGCAGACACATGAATGGTGAGTTTCTTCCAATATCAGTTGCTGATTAATTTCTAGTAATAATTAAAACCTTGTTATTGTATTTAAAACAGAATGTTTCTGGATTAGCTGATGCAATTCATTCTATTTCCTTCATTATTGTATTTTTTTGCCTTGAGTATTAGATTTTAGGTGTTACGGGCGTAGATGTTCGATATTCTTAAGGAGTATCAAAATGTAAAAAAATCATATTTTGGGTAAATGTTCTGACATTAAAAATTATGGGAGTAGCCCAGAAATGATGAAGCAGCCCCCTGGAAAAATTTGAAAAACAGTAAAACATGTCAAACTTCTTTTATTTTTAAAAGGATGAAAGACCCACCTGAAAAAAAGTGTAGCATGAGGAGGATGAAACAGCATTCTGAAACCGAAAAAAAAACTCAAGGGGTTTAGTTTTTTACAAACCGAGAAACACATCAAATGTATTCTGTTTTTTTTTGTATTTAGATACATTTTTTCTACTATACAAGGTAGCCCTTGAAATATAAAACAGTCCCTAAAAAACCAAAATATATTTTTTGTTTTAAAGAGATTAGTAAACAAACGAACGGCGAAACATGTCAAATTTCTTTTACATGAAACTTTTTCCTATACAGGGTAGTTTTAAGAAATGTAATACTAGAGCCCCTTATATTCAAATCTATATATTTAAAGTACTTAGCCGAAATTTTCAGCAAGTTCATGAGAGAATTGTACTGCACTAATTTACATGATTTTTTTTTGAAATGATCGTGTTGTTACGGAGACCTTTCAGCACTATTTTCTGTATTGTTTTATTGCATATTTTTTCTATACAACCAATATGTTTTTCTTCAATAACATTTCCGGGCGTTGTGGTGAATGCGCCCCATATTCCATTGGAAACTCAACACGTTACTTAACGGAAAAGGCAGAACAAGGTCTGCTAGTATTTTTTTTCTTTCCATAACGCTCAGCTTTTTTAAAAAACGGTAAAACAGGTAAAATGTATTTGCTTTTTTTTGCATGCATTAGCAATTTTATCTAAGACAGTGAAAAAGCTCCCTAAAAACAAAATTCAAATTTTACGTTTTTCTAAAGGACGTAAAGCGCTAAATTAACTGACTTTCAATCGAGAAAATAAATGTAGTGTCAGGTGTTAGGAATATACAGGGCACAAAATAAAGTGTTGTAAAATGACCTAAAATATTTGATGATCTCATATTAACTATAATAATGCAATTTGATTCATTCGATTTTTTTTGGCCTAGGATGAAAATAAAAGTAGTGTCACCGATTTTTGAAATTTCTTTTCTACCAGAAATACGATTTTTTTGCAAAAAATTGAAGTTTTTTAAACACGACCTTGTATATTTTTTGTTGGCTAGTCGATACAGTTGTTCTTAAGTTTAATACATTAACCCAAGTTTCCGCATGAAAAGTATACTTTTGCGTTACACAGGGTGCCCCAAAAAATTGCGGACAGCCATTGAACGGAAAACTTTCGTTTGTCTACATTTGCCGAAACTAAACTTCACTTGGAACCCGTGTATAAAATAACCATAATATTTGCTATTTATAATTTTGCTGTCTCACGGCGACTAAAAACAAGTGATTTTCAGGCTAATTTAAAAATCGGTATTTGTTATTTAATTACCTAAGTTGTCCCTAAACATCTAGACCGTTCACTGAACAACATTACTTGAATATACAGGGTGTACATCATCTAACGGATTGAATAGATAATTATTGCGTGGTATTCCGTAACAAAATTTAGGTTTAAATAAAAATCACAACTTTGCCAAACAATAACAATAAACGGGAAACAAAGGATTATAATGATTTGGATTACCCTGCCATTGACTAAAAAAGATGCTACTCATCTAGGAGCGGTTAGACGCTAAATGAATTCCAGAAGAATAGCTTCCCAAGTAACATTGTATGGTTTGTAGAAATAACCGTGATGTTTATGATACTTTATTATATAATAAGGGTTTTATTATTGAGTGTCTGCAAAGTATTGGTAACAGCAATACAATGCTTAAAGCGCTTACAAGAAGAATGATATAATAGTCTCGGTTAGCTAAATTATATAACTCTTATAGAACTAAAAGTTTTAATAAAGAATTGTCGGCAACACTTCTGCCAGTGATATAAAACCTAATCTGAGGTATATTAATGTATTTAAGAGATAACGGGAACCTTTAAATGGTTTGGGAGATCGATTAAATAATCTGGTGGAAACAACGCCACCTACATGAAAAAAGTGAGGACACAGTTTCTTCGTCTTCCACATTTAGTAGATGTGATTTCATTTCATTCACGATTTGATTTGTTCTTTCGGAATTAAAAATGTTGCTGTCATCAGTCAAGAATATGGACTCAGTAGGTTTTTTATGGGCATTATTATCATTTGTAAGTACATATATAATGACAAAAAATTAATCTATACCACTTTTACGACCATTAGGCTAATAATCGTTATGGTAAACGGGATATTACTTTTAATTTTTTAAAACCATCTCTTTTATCGAACCGTACCAACTTTTATGAATCCATATCATTGTAACGATAGTCGGCCATTGAAGTAATCAAAGTTTATGAATAGTAAAGGTAATTATACCAACCTTTACGTGATCCTATATTATTGAAAATTTCTAATGCATTCTTTATAAACCGGAGCAAAGATCTAACTCCGGTATGTGTTGGTATTAATAGTATAGTATGGTTGCTTTTTGTCGTAATATGTTAGAACTACTAAATAAAAACAACAATTATTTATGGCAAGTGCTTTGGACAGGCGAATCAACATTTTCGACCAGCAGCATGTTTAATCGGAAAAATACACAGCAATGGGCAACAGTAAATCTACACTGTTATCGGGAATTTTAGTTGCAAGGGCGCCAGTCCGTCAACGTGTGGTGTGGGATACTCAATAATAAGGTAAATTGGGCCATATTTTTTTGTTAATATTGTCAACGGGGAAAATTATTTGAGTTTTCTGCAAAACGAGTTAAAGGATTATTTAGATCAGCCATTAAACAATATTAGAAAAGTTGAATTTCCCTGACCTTACGCCTATGGATGCGTTTTTATAGGGTTATTTAAAGGACAAAATACGCGCATTCCTTATAGTTAATATCGATCATCTAAATCATCTTATAAGGACCGAGGTGAATTATTTGAATGAAAATTATGCCAAATCGATGACAGAAGCCATAGAGGAACTGCGAAGGGCATACGTTACATGTATCGATGGAAACGGTGGCCCAGTGGAATAATTTTACATTTAATTATAAATATAACTTTAGTTATCGGTATAACTTTTTCTATTACGTTATTTTACTTTATATTAATATTATCAACCTTGTAAATCTCACATCAACTTTGATTTCAGAGAACTGGCACATTTTTATAACAAATTGTGTAAAGCTAATTGTAAATCTCACGTGGGGAGGAGGGGGGGCAAGTCCCACCACTCTCTTGGAGGTCTGTGAAATATGTCAACGGATCAAGTTATAATAAAACGATTTGCACTTTTTGGTCTATAATAAAAGCCGCTGGACCCGGAACGAACAGATGTTCTATAGTGTCAAATGTTTTACTTTCAACTGTCAATACCTCGAAAGCAATTGAAGATACGTGAAAATATTCACAGTATTCTGAGTAGAATCCAAAAATGCATTTATTTACAGGGTGTTCCGTTTAAAAAATTCAACTTTTTGCTCCCGCCTGTATATTAATAAAGGTAAACTTGATTTCTATATTTGTTCAAAAACTAGAATAGTAGGGTACACACCTAACTACGGCACATTTTTTAATTTTTTTTCTATCTTCAATAATAAGAAAGTTAGAGGGGGTTAACATTATAGAGGATCACTCTGTACCATAGTTGTCATTTATAAAGAACGAGAAAATTTGTTATTGCATACATTTAAGACCTGTAAAGTAGAGGAAACAGGTAATTATGGTTCTTGGGATTAAACCATGTCAAAACGGAATTACGTTTTAATTTCGATTTCAAGAGGCATCTTTAGTATTCCGATCTCTTAAAATAAAGATTCTTGACGATGTATTGGGGAATCGAAGGAAAAATTTCGGATAGGGATTTCATTTTGACACGGTCTAATGTCAAGAGCGATGATTTCTTAATTGACCAATAGCCGGTTGCACAAAACTTTTAATCACATAATAAATTTAATTGACGTTTGGAATCATTTATGATATTGTCACTCTTATGTGGTCTGTCACACTCTGAGCCGTCTTAGTTAATGCTTAGTTAAATGCTTTGTGTAACCCGCCACAAGTCCCTAATACCCGTATTCACTAAAGAGGTTTAAACTTAGTCCAGGTCTAATTTGACAGTTTGAAGATGACATTTTTGAGAAATGAACAAATATTTTTTCTAAATATCGCAATTACAAAATGATAATGACATAAGCTAAACATAACTAGAGGACTAAGAGTTTTAAATACCATGACAACTAGACCTAGTCTAACTTTTAAAGGTTTTTAGTGAATATGGGGGTAAAAGTTTCTGTTTTATGCTAGAGGAGACAGGCTTGATCATCGGCACACTGTAGAAATAGAAGAGCGAACAATGTAGAAGGCCTTTAGTTTTAATAGTTGGACGGTGAAGAATGTTAAGAGTTGAAGGAGGTATCGTTTAAAGTATTGTCTCTCTCTAATTGTTATACAAAGTTGGTCCAAGTTAAGTGATAATTTTGTAGAGTTTGAAGTTCTAAGGTAAACCATAACTTGTAAGTAATGGATCGAAATTTATTTGGCTTTCAGATAGAAATGCATACAGACATATCAATATAGACGACTAGTGGTAGATTTTCCGACAACGTTAACACCCAATATATTTAATATTTTAAAACGTAAGAACATCTAAAGACCGTGTACAACATTGACAATGAACGTTAATTACCTATCACTGAATAAAAACCAAATACTGAAATACGCTATTGAAAATATTTTTAGTATTTTATGAGTATGATGAATCTGGTTTCCACATTAATTAATGCTTTTTTGATATAATTTTCAGATAAAAACATCTATATGAATAGATTACTAATTCGATACGGCTTGTGGTTGTAACAATTTGCATATAATATTATACTCTTTATTATATTATTATATAAATATATTTAATGTTAAACTTACCCAAAACTCAAAAATAGTATATTTATAAACAAATTTTAGCATTGTCTTTTTTTTTAAATCTAAACTAATGCACAAAGCATTTAACTAAGCATTAACCAATCAGACTGCTCAGAGTGTGACAGACCACATAAGAGTTTCAATGGCAAAAAGGATTCTAAACGTCAGTTACATTTATTACGTGATTAAAGGTTTTGTGCAACCGGCTAATACCTTTTAAAAGTTGTTTTGATATTGGTATATACGAGGGATAGAGCAAAACTAGAAATTTTTACATAAAGTTTGCCAAGAGCGAAAATCACATCAAATCAAAAAATGCTTTATTGTCTCAAGAAATGTATCTCATTGACAAAGCTGTACAAAAGAAGGTAAAGTTTGCAAAAATAAAATTCAATAAGACTTATACCAAAGAAGAAATGTCTCAAGTTTTTGTAATAGGTCACATACCAAAAAAGACATGACAATATATTATAGCAATGGTATCGTTTTCAACCCCATCGACAATAAAATTAAGGATAAACATGAAACGTAAACAAATATAAAAGTAGATAAAAACAACAGTAAATAAAAATATAAATATAGATACATATAACCAAATAGATAATGAGGGGGTCGTCTAGTATCTCTACTAAATTAAAAATAAATAAATTATGACTTTACCTAAGACAAACATTTAGAATAAAGAGCAAAAACCTTCAGTTTAAATTCCAGCATAGAAATAAGACAAGCCTGAGACAAACAGTCTAGAATTATTTAAAAATGTATAACGTTTAATAATGAAAAGACTATAATGACTACTCAAGTCAAAGAAAAAACATCAAAGAAGATCTAATATTTAAAAGTACATACCTATACAAATAGTATACAGCATACATAAGGATAAAATATAACAGAAAAACAGTAAAACAAGATAAGAAGAATTTTAAAATTTGGCTATACATTATCATTAAAAAATTCGTGCAAGGTATAATAAGCTTTCGCTAAAAGCAGGCGTTTTACTTCCTTTTTGAATCTTCTTTCATTCTGCAGTTGTCTTATATCCGAGGGCAGGTGATTAAACATTTTCTTGCTATTGTAATGGATTGAGTTCTTTACCTGAGTAGCAGTTGGGATTGATAGAAATATAACATAAGATTGTCGAGTTCTCTGTGAGCTACAGTCATTAATCTTATTATTATGTTTTTTATACATTAACGATACCGATTCCAGTGTAAATAACGACGCTAAGGTTAAGATTTTTATGACAAACACAATGGTCTACAAGATTCTCTAAAATGAGCCTTGCACACGTATTTTATTGCTCGTCTTTGTAGGATGAAAATCATATTAAACATATTACCGGCGCAAGTCCGCCAAAAGCAGATGCCATATCACAAATGAGATTCAATAAGAGCGAAGTATGCATTTCGTACAAAGCTCATGCCCAATTCATTAGAAATTACTCTAATTACGTAACAGTTTGCCGACAACCTTCTACTAAGATTTACTATGTGGTTCTCAAATTTTAATTTTTTGTCGATATAAAGTCCCAAAAACTTATTTATTTCCACAATACTTATAATTTTCTTATCCAACACAATATCATCCAGATTACACTTAAAGTTAAATATATTCGGTAAATAAGTTGGCATCGCACCATTCTTTTACTTTAGCTAAATTCCTATTAATTGTTGAAGCAAGGTTTTCCCCATCATGAACAATGTAAATTTACCCTGTATATCTAAAAATATTACATCATTGGTATACAAAAGAAACAAAATCGATCCCAATACCGAACCTTGTGGAACTCCATATTCTATACTTGCATATTTCTCTTTGTTAAGACGCACGCATTGAAGACGTCCATACAAATTTGACTCAAACCAGTGGCGGCTCCTCCATTAGGTCATATTGTCAATGACCCCCCAATAAATATTTCAAAACAGAAAATAATAAATAATTTATATTTTTTTAATTTCTTCTAAATTTGGAAATTCCTTTTATTATTTTAAGCGTGTAAACTCGTTGTTCATGTTGATTCCACGGCATGGCAGTTGCACTATCGATGCCTCGCACAGCGATCTCGATGTCCTCGTTGTTATAAACGGAGGCGATTTTTTCCCGATTGAATTCGCATAGGGGCGCATAGGTAATACACGGCTTACGTTGGCAAATTTTGGGACAACAGCCGCGCCGAAGAAACTTAAACATTTTTGTCAGTTGATGCGTTTAATATGAATCGTGTGATACGTTGTGGTTACGTTTGCGTATTTTTATAGAATTTATTTTATTTTTAAGACTTGTTTGTTGATTTTGTGGTTTAAAGTAATTGAAAAAATTAATGTTTTAAATAATGATAGCCACAGTGGTTTAGAATCTTAAGACTTCAAAAGCCGCCAGTGAGCTGAACTTTGAGAAATGTCTCGAATTTAAGGTCAGATGACGACCTTTGCCGGAACTTAAAATTCGGCAGACAAGTAAAGACAAAAACAAAAAACTAAATTGTTATTTTAGTAAAAATATGTACGATTTATGTGACTGCGAAGGGATAAGGGCATTTTATTGTTTCGTGTCTTTGATTTTTTCAGATGACTCTGTGGTGTAAAATATATTAGGAAATTAGGTGTATGTATGCATGTATAAATAATAATATATATATATATATATATATATATATATATATATATATATATATATATATATATATATATATATATATATATATATATATATATATATATATATATATATTTGATTTTAAATAAATCTGCTTAATAAATGAGATATTAGAACAAAAACTAATTTCTCAAATTTTTGATTTCTATCTAATTTTTGAGATTTTTTTTTTCTCAAAAATGTGCACTTTTCCAACATTATCGCCCGTACGTTAGATATTCTTTTTGAAAAGACTTTTAATTGTTTTGGCTTCCTTGAGGAGGATTAGGTACAGTTTTCGTTTTCTTAATGTTAATATTACTTCAGGGTCGTGCTAACTTACTCTGGTATATCAACAATATGATAAATATCATATATTTTTTATTTTCTTAAATTAGAGTTAACTCCCTGTATTACTTATTTATTATTTATTATTTTTAAAAAGGTTTCGAATTTCGAGACAGTTTTATAATTTCTGACCAACATTAACCATATGCTGAGTTATTTTGATTCATTAAATTGAATTATGTTAACATATAATTTTCGTTTAAATAAAAGCTATAGGGACATTTTTAATAAAACTATGGATAATTAACTATGGCTTTTCTTTATCAATAATCCTTAGTACATAGGGTGCCCAAAAATATATAATTAATAAATTGAACACTTATAATTGGAATCTCAGGAACGGTAACAAAGAAATTTTAAAATGGCGTTAAAATAGCTACGCATTGTAAAAAAAAACTGTCGTGAAATTTTGGGTTTTTGTTTTTTTGGAAAAACAAAGTTTTTAAAATTGCTTCCATGTTTTTCTACTGAATTTATTTGTTTATTGAGCTGCTGCAGCAAAATAAATTCAATACTTTCGTCTAACTTTTGTCGTCTACAAGATGGCAGATCGTACTTTTTCAAACTTTTTTAAAACTCTTTACTTTAGAACAAAATATGACAAAACTTTAACTTCGAGACATAATTAGAGTTAGGAGGTCAAAATCATCTAGTAAAATATTAAATAAACAATCCAGGTCAGCATGTTAAAAGAATAGTTGCTGATTTACCCAATAATTATATCAATAATTATACTCTCGCATATTTTTGGACCTTCCAGTATATTAAAAAATAAATTTTCCTATTAAATTATCTTATACAGGGTATAAATGAATTCATATATCCATAGCTAAATATCATAAAATAAGAAAACAATCATATAAGTAAATAAGTGTTCGCAAAATCTTGATTTCCGAGATAGATGTTAAAATGTTTTTGTTTTTTCGTTTTTACTTTTCTTGAGATTTTTAAATAAAATTCGGTACACGGTATACTATGATTAGGGATATTTCATTTTTACCTGTGACTGTTTGTTAAGAAGAGCTGCAGCAACTGCAAGTTTAAAGTAAGTAAAGGCCGTTTTACATGCTGCAATTCTTCTTTGCAATATGCAATAGTCTTGAACAAAGGCATGCGCAGTTTGACAAAAGGTACAAATGTCTTGCCACTGCGCATGCTTTTGTTCAAGACTATTGCAACTTGCAAGAAAGAATTGCAGCATGTAAAACGACCTTAAAGTAAATTCGACTTTCGAAGGATATTACGTCAAGCAGCCGTTGTCGCACTTAAAACGACCAATAAATGACAGGCTTTCTACCAAATGCCGAACTGCAATTAATTTTCCGGTAGTGTTTCACCTGAGTATGCCGTATTTGCTTGCTATTCGGTTTTAAACATATATCCCAGCAATACGAGGCGGGCTCAATATAGAGATTGTTGCAAGAAAAATCATTTGTATTTTGACTGTTACTCAATTAAATTGTAAAAAGTACTTGTATTTTTTTTTGCTCTTTAACGTATAAAAACTTTCCTAAGGAGTACCATATGTCTTCTTTTTCGGTCTATCCTTGAATTGAATGAAAGGGCGATTGATAAATTTACATCAACAAAAAATATGCACACTGGTTTATTTTTAAAAGAAATTAAAAAAATATTCGTTTAACACGGATTTTATTATGTGGAGTGCAGGCAATCACGACTAGTGTTTTTTTAGCTCTTTTAACTCTACCAACATTTTTCCAACGACTTCAGTGGTCATTTCTGTAACAAAATCTGTAAACTTTTTAATTTCTCAGATTTGACGTATAAAACTTTTTAGAAATTTACATTCCGCAAAATCGATAAGCTATCATCGTTACCGTAGGCCTGTGCTAACGTTAAGTTAACAAAGGGTTGTTCTATATTCTTTGCATTGTCATCAGTTGATTTTCCCTGTTGCTTAAACAAGTTGCCAAAGCTGCAGCAGATTTTCTTGACATGTTATTATTTTCTCATATCGGCAACTATTTAAACGCATCTTTGCACTTTGAGATAACCGCTTATTTAAAGTTTCTTACCGTTGTAATCTAACAGTCTTTTAATTGCTTGACCCAGACCTTTAGCCTTCTGACACTGTGTAACGTTGCGAACTAGCGGCATTTCGCCTACTACTCGTTGCCCTCGATGCTAGTCACCGGATGGACTGGCCAGTTCGAGTTCGTTAGTGGGACCGATTTTAAAAATCGATCCAGATTTATCGTCTGGTTGAAATTTTTTATGCAAGTTCGACGTCAAGAAATTGCTCACTGTAATTACGTTAAAAATAAGCAAGACCCCGTTCTTTGTGGGAACTGACACATAAAATTACAACTATATTTTCTCGTAATATGCTATATTTTTTCCATCGGCCAAATCGAGCTCTCAGAAGATCGCGGCTGGCAGGATCGCCATGTAATATCCCCGGGGGTAACCCCGAAATTAACCGTGATTAACACCACAGTATATATCGGTTTACTCCAGTATTACATAATAATCAATTAACTTAATTACTAATTAAACAATATCCACTAAAAGCTGTGCTGGACATTTGAAATAGTTAAACATTGCTTAATGATAAAACAGCATAAACAATTTTTGTAGTCAAATCTCCTCTTGACCCTATCGTTATGTCCTGTACAGCATGACTCTTGATCATACCTGAGGCAAAAAGTTATTTAAAACGCTATAAGAAAATTTTTTGTCATTGCACCATGCTTCGCGAACTACAGAGTGAGCCAGAAATAAAGACCAAAAGATATATTATTTTCATTTTTTAAATTTTTACAAAGGCATACTGAGGCAAAAAGTTATTTAAAACGCTATAAGAAAACTTTTTTGTCATTGCACCATGCTTCGCGAACTACAGGGTGAGCCAGAAATAAAGACCAAAAGATATATTATTTTCATTTTTTAAATTTTTACAAAGGCATATTTTGTGCTTCGAAAGATATTTTTATATCAATTTTATTATAAAATATTTTATCGCAAGACTTAAATTAATATTTAACGATATTTTAATTAGTGCATATGAAGCTGAATGTGCTATGAAGCTAATTAGAAAACAGAAAACCTCAATCCTGTTGTCAAAATAAGTTATTAGTTACAAAAGTTTATAGCGGGAAATCAAAAATTAACAAACAAAAATATTTGTTTGTTTTTACTTCCCTAGTAAAAGGGAAGTATTGTAATCATAAAAAAATCACCCTCCGAGATTTTCTCAGATCTGTTGGTCTGTCTGTCTGTTGGTCTGTCGCGACATAGCTAAAAAACTACTTACCCGATTGACTTCAAAGTTGGTCAAAAATTAAACTACTTAATAAATTGATTTCAAATTGTGTGCCATAACTAAAAATGTTTTTAATCGTGAAAAATATCACCCTCTCTGGTTTTACATATCTTTATGTTTTAGCGTTCCTAGATGCCAAAAAATATGTTTTATCAAATTTTGAAATATGAGCCATTCGAAAGGGCATATAAAAATGCATCGGAACCCATTTATTATAAAATTAACCTGAATATCGCCAGATCGAAATATCTTTTTGTTATATCATTACCGAACTTGGCATTTGGATGTCCTATTATGGAAGATCCACAAGTGATATTAGATTAGTCCAGTATAATTTATTGAAACTTTTTTTAGTTTATTATGTCACAAATATTAGACCGTCGAGGTGGACGTAAAAGTAACGTAACTCGGGCTGGGTCAGAATCGATTTGTCTATTGCTGTGCTAAGAGGAATTTTAAAGGGACTAATTGGGTAGGTTACATGAATATTGTTTAGGTTTAAAAATGTAACATAGTTGGTGGGTTAGACAACATTTATTTAGGTCATAAAGTTAAGTCAACCAGATTTTATCTACGAATAGTCTACTCGTGGATTATTCCCTCCGGAGAAGGGAGAATAGCTATCTCTTCTTGATGACTACTGAAAATTCGCCTCCAGTGCTCATGTAATTTCATAATGTATTTTTTACGTTTATAGTCCCTTTACTTGAATTCGCACCTAACCGACTGATCCCCCTGAGTAGAAAATCTCAACTAGAACTTTATTCGTCTATATCAACTCGTAAGTAATTATGCAGGAAACATGCTGTCAGAATAACTTTATCAACGGCTTCAGGATTTAGTTTAAGCATATCATACAATGTTCTAAATTTTTGAATAAGGAGTCTATTTCGCGAAGCAATTTTTCGTCTTTTTGAAGTACTATATTCGGGCGTTGGAGATGAATAGTGAGTGCCTCTAAACTCATATCAACATGTATCTGATTTCTTTAATACACTACGCTAATCTATTATACAAGGGAATTTGTTCTACGTAGTGGTTTCTCGTTGCATTCTACGCAGTTACGTCTTGTAGTGTATGTGTTGAGTAAGAAGCCTTCTAACTGTTTGTAGTCGACTTTAAACAAACGAAGAGAGTCCTTATTTTATTATTTCCAAGACTAAGGGCACCTCGACAAGGTACCGGACCAAGCATGCCAAACACTGAAAGTACCCGCCACGCTACGTCCCGAACCTACGTCTTTTGATCAGAAGGCATGCTCTCTTACCACTGAGCCAACGAGGCGGTACAAACAAATGCATGATTATTGCATGTTGCATATATAATGTTGAAATTTAGCATAAACAACGTTGAAATATGCCATTTTTACTATCACCAATTACCGATTGTGTTATGATTGTAAGGACAAAATTGTCGATCAGCTCCCCTACTATAAGGAAGAATCTCCTATAGTAATAGAGGCATTATAAGAATCGGAGGCTATAATTGACCGTGTATTTGTTATCATTTTTAAGCTACTTTAGGAACTTTTTCAGAAAGAAATAGTAACTACTATTTTTTGTCAGTTGCTTATTCTGATATGATCTGGCGATCCCTGGAAAATGCTATTTTTGCAATATTTTTATTATTTTAATATCATTTACCCTTTACCATTGCCAGATATTATTATTACAGTTATTATTATTAATTTTTATTTTTTTGAGTAACTCAACATAAATATAAATAAATTATCATTTGATTAAATTATATTTTACATCTCAATTTTAGGACAGATGGGATTCTTCCTTCATTAGTTCGTGTAGGAATAAATGCCCCAAACAAAGACAAAAGATGGTATGTTTTTGATGGTCCTGTAGATGCAGTGTGGATTGAAAATATGAACACCGTGCTAGATGACAATAAAAAATTATGTCTCAGTTCTGGAGAAATAATTAAACTAAGAGATACTATGACAATGATGTTTGAAGTCGCAGATTTGGCTGTAGCTTCACCAGCGACAGTATCGAGGTAACATTATTCTACAACAGTCTTAATCGTGCGCCTCATATATGATTGGTTAACAAAAAGGTTGTATACAGCTTAATAGAATATTAGGTATATTTAGTTTTATAAACTTTGGCTGTGTACGATTATGCTACATTTGACAATTGAGATTCTATTATAAAAGTTATTTGCCTTTAAATATGATATAATCTATAAAACTATATGAGCGCCTTTGCAAAAGCTTTAAAAACATTAAGTTCATTTTACTTTTAGACTTTCTCAATCACGACTTTCTTTTAAACAAACAATTTAAAGATTTTTTTTCTGTATATTCTTTGTGTCAGACCATATTATCTGTCCATCTAATCGAAGTTAGATGGAATAAAAATATCTGCTGATGAAAACTATTATATTTTAAATGTATATTTATTTTACTTATTTCTTTTTTTTTGCCCGTGGGTCTGAGAGTTTGTCAAGTCAAGAACTACTGATCTGAGTGGCTTCAAATCAAGGATCATAATATGAATCTTGTCCAAACATGACAAACCTTGACTTAAATTGTATATTTTTTGGATTTGCATTAATCATGTCCAATAGTTAAAAAAAACTGTTTCGCTTGAAAACTTTTGGGCATCCCAGTACACAAAAGTTAATTAGAAATATCCTTTGCCTTACAACTTACTAGAGAAATGTGCATTTCATACTCTTTTCTTTTCTATAGCAGATAATAATTGTCAAACCAGTTTACAGAGCTTTCTAGTTTTCTTAGACTTCTCCTAGCGTAAACTTCTCATAGCAATTACAGTTTAAACCGCATTATTTTACTTAAAACTAAATTATTTATTGCATCTTGGCCTAAGTCACCCCATAAGACTTAAAGCTTACAATCCTACTATTGAGGAAAAACTGCTGTCTTATCAAGAGAAAAGAAAGTAAAAGTTGCCCACCACAATAAAATAAGAGTTGCCTTATTTTTAATAATTACTTAATCTAAATAGAAAAAGTGAAAAGTAATTTGAAAAAACATCAGTCAGAAAAATAAAAATGGATACCTTATGACATGAAATCATTATTTTACAGAGACAGATCAATAAGTTAGTTTTTGACTTTATGCGCGTTTTCTTAAAAAAGGATTTTGGATACTGGTACACTATACTACAATATGAACGGAAATCATAACAACAAGAGATCATAATTAATTGGTTTGCTATTTACATGTACACGATATAATGATGTGGCTGATCCTCTTAATGCTTTGCAAGTCTTCCTTGCCGTCTTCCCTTATATGCCTGATGAGAATAGTTTGGTTAAAACCGATCAGCTAAGGGAAAATAAATGCAAAACTTCGAGAAACTGTACTCTATTGAATTATTATTTTTTTGCTACTAACATAGAATAGTATCACCACCTGAATCCTATTAAGCCATTTTTGTTATTAAAAATATTTTATGTCAGTAAAACACCTCTCACTTACAGAAGACGGTAGGTTCTGATGCAAGGTTTCTTTTTTTTAAACTGATAAATATAGGCAGTTAAATTCTCGAAGTAGAATGGAAAATTTTGCGAAAGGGCTCCTACTAGTCAAAACATTTTTGAATATTTATGTCGGGAAATTTTTTAACTTTTTGGACTCCAGAAAAAATGCTAAAAATTGGTCAATATTTTTGCGTGTGGAAAAAATTTAATTTCACGCACTAATGTGCACTAATTTTGCACACGCTCGTAGAAAAAAATTATTTTGTCATTCGCGGTTAATTTATTTACAATTTATTATAAGAGTAGTCCTGGTTTTGATCACTATAAACTTCTGCCAAAAGAAATTAACATTTT